>JASVEL010008581.1:0-180542 GCA_032618575.1 Nicotiana noctiflora
AAATGACGGAGGACCAATCTTAAACCAACGAAAAAGAAAAAAACACAGGAAAATACACACAACCTCCACATAAGGTATCAAAGATCGTGCTGACCAGAAGAGGAATATAACGTCAATCCACGAAAAAAACTGTGGCAAGTACAACAGAAAACCTAAAAGATTGGCATTTTAACTTCTTTAACAAAAACGACAGTCAGTCTTATATGTCCAATCATAAGAAACTAAAATAGGAAAAATCAGAGTCAGGCTGTATAAAACTGCTGATTGTAATTGGCGCCTTGTATTAAATTATACAAGAGAGTGAAATTCGTAGATGTCCACATACAAAGTAACCAATAGCCTCATGGATCCCTGCCTTCATTTTCTTTAGACCAAGGATTTTTCTTTCACTAAAATACCAATCTCTGCCAACAGGATTTATTTAACCGTTTTAGGCAAGACACAACGTATACCGTTGTTAAAGAATTACAGTCCAATAGCATAGTAGGAACCAATAAATATTAAGGACAGAGAATTGCCAATTTGTTCAAGATGTTATCTGTGTGGACAGGATGCAGAGACAATTAGCCATCTATTTTTACATTGTAGATTAACTAGCTAATTGTGGGAGTTATTCATCAACCTCAGGGGTATTAGATGGACAATGCCAAGAAGAACTTATGAACTTTTGTCTAGTTGGAACACTAAGGGAAGCTCTACTTCTAACAAAGACAGATGGAAAGTTGCCCCAGCAGCTATTTGGTTAACTATTTGGAAGTAGAGGAATTAAAGATGCTCTGAAGATACAAGTAGCTTTATACAGAAGATCAAGATGAATTGTGTTCTTCTTTTTAGTTTTTGGTGTAAACAAGATTATATGGATGATTAGGATTCAACCATAGAATTTTAGGCTCCTTTAAGAAGAACAACGATTTTTGGTTTCTGCCTTTTGTTTTAGCCCTTCAAATGTAAATTTTGGTTTCCATGATTTAAAAATATATTGGATATGTTACCAAAAAAATGACTTCCCTATTCAACTTCTTACTTCTGCTGAAGCTCTAGATGAATAAGTGTTTGTTGACGGAGCTTCCAGTATACAACAACACTATATCTAGTGTAATTCCACATAGTGAGGTCTGGGAGGGTAGTGTGTAAGCAGACGTTAGCCCTACGTAGCTTCCAGTATAATTAGTTTAATATGTGCGTTAAGAATTACAAAATTATGAATACGGCAAGAGCCTATTCCTTGTATATGTAGGAAAAGTTCAGAATCACTATAATTGTGAAAATACAAATAGGACGTACTAGGAATTAGTTTCCTTTTCAAGATCACTTGTAAACACTATATAAAGCCCAACATGCTTGAGGAATGATCAAGCAATTCATTCTCAAATCTTCTTCCTTTACAATGTGATTACGGCACCGTATACATGCTTAAAATCACACATCTATGTTCGTTTTCTCAAGCTACACATATTTTACACTATCCAAGCAGTTGATTATCTTATATTAACACACTTTTCCTATAAAAGCCCTTTAAAATAAAAAAGAAAAAGGCAAAATATACACTGAAATTGGTTATAGTAGTTGGTATCAATAGATTGAATCTCTAAATTGGAAAAGAAGATCCAGTATAATCAGAAATTTTTCTTACACAAAGAGCTACATAATCTCAATGTTTAATCACAAAATGGTTTTATAATTTGTAATTTGTCCCTTGTTGAAAAAACAAAAAGATTTGAACAAGGTTTTAATGTGCCGTTTCACATTTTAAAATTGAGGGAGCATGTTGGTAGGTGACACTAGTTTATCTTTATTGTTTCATCAACTCTTTGATTCTGACTCTCAACGAAGTTGAAGTGTCACAAAATAACTAATCATATTAGCTTAATTAACTAGAAGAACAGCTTTAGATCTATCTCCACTAATTCCTAAATGGTCTGCCAGAGCCCTAGACAGGGCAACCTTTACAAGAAAGTCAATATATACTAGATCAACCCAGTCTGAAAACTTTGCTACACTCAAGAACCTGTCACAGCTTTAACCTAAATCCAGACATATCTTTCTCTAAAACACAACTGGGTAAATTAGGATGGTTTCTATATCCTAGTAGATTAGCAGTAGGCAACCTGTAAGGCACCTCCTATTACAATGTTCTTGTGGTTATGATTGTAATTTTGGAGGACATTCATTAGCTCAAAACTCTTCGTGCTGACCACTTCCATAAGCTGAATTTTGTCAACACAGAGACAAGGAGGGAATAAAATATGCTACCTTGCTCAAACGGACAGCGGGCAGGATCCTCACCAAAATATAGTGCTAGTGCATCCGCATTTCTGCCCTGTGCATCAATTACAGCAGTAAAACATATGAGCCACTGATAAAATGCTTTGGTAATATAATGAGAAATACAAAATAAATTGCAGACGACATTACCGCCAAAGAATACAACTCCTTCACAGAGTCCACCTCTGCTTCAGCCACTTCGACGAATTCTTTTAAAGTCTGATATGTCATATTTAAAATAGAACAACTCATAAGGACCAACAAGGGTATACAATTACGTCTTTCGAAGGAGATAAATATTGGAAACGGCATAGTATAGCATCTGATTAACCCTTGTTAAATGAGTGAAAAATCAGGAAAGCAGGAATATGAAAAATATTAAAGCCATTCAATATTATTTGAGGCCAAATAGTGCTAGTACATCTTAATGTAGCTGCAGCTTTAAACAGGAAAGAAGCTAAAGCTGATTTTCCTTTTAGCAATCAAGTAGGAGAGACATCAACTTATGTTTCTATTATCTTCTAAGACAAGTCATCCAAAAGCAAGATTGTACTTACCACAGAAATATTGTACTCTGTACAAGAACCTTAATTATTAATAGAGAAAATAGAGAAAATGACAAAATGGTTATTTATGTGTGAGGTTAGATCCAAAATGGTCCATTAAATATACTCCCGAGCAGCTTTGGTCCTCTAAGTTCGCCAAAAGTGAACACTTTTGGTTTATATCAAATAATTAACAAACTCTGGTTGTTGGATTTAACAGGAACAGTGAAAAGAACAGAATTTAAGTGCATTCATCAAATCAGCACGTCATCAGTATATTTTTCTTTTCTTTTATTTATCACATTGACCTCTATATGAATTGACAACCTTTTTGTTTGATTGGCTTTATGCATGAAGTTAGTCCTACTTATTAAAAAAGGGGGAAAGTGCCAAAAATACTCTTTACTACTTTTTATTATTTAAATGTGTCCCTCTTTATACTATCGGTCCACATTTACCCTTACCTGTTAGACAAGGTTCTAAATTTTCCTCATTTTAAACGGCTGGACATGTGGAGGTTTCTAATCAAAAGACCCAACCCATTGATTAAAAACCAGCCCCATTAATCTTAACCCATAACCCGACCTGATCACATTCCCATTAAAGTAGATTAGGGTTCAAAAGAAAGCACATTTCGATGTAAGGAACCTCAAATGATCTACCAGAGGACGATGCGGGGAGCTGAGAAGAATTCCCAAATGAAGAATAAGAAGATTCAGAACTAGGAAAATGAGCTTCATTCCCATGGAATAAATCACCATCTTGACAACTCTTGACTCTTTTCTGAAACTCCTCAACGTCAAATACCACATTCTCAACTTAATTAATGTTCAAACTGTTACACTCATCATCCTCATAGTTCCGACCAAACAAACACCACCCTCCTCTGTTCTTTATAGCCTCCACCAAATCCATTCTTCCAGCTTTTTCCAAGTTTTTCCTTGTTGGAAAAGCATCTATGTTCTTAGATATCTCAATGAATGCCATATCCCCTTCATTCCCCGACCCTTCCTACACCAGCAATATGCACTGCTCTCAGCTCTTTTCTTGCCAGGCTTAAAAACCAAAAAGAACATATTTCGTGGTTAAAAATTGCAGCTTTTCTGCTACAGTGGAGTCTTTTTTGGGGGTTATAATGGGAATGAGGGTCGGGTCGGGTTATGGGTTAGAATAATGGGGCTGAGTTTTTAATCTATAGGGTGGGTCGTTTGATTAGAAGACTCCACGCGTCAAGCCGTTTAAAATGAAGGCAAATTTAAAACTTTCTCCTAAAGGCAAGGGTAAATGGGGACGGATAGTACAACAGGGACACATTTAGAAACTAAAAGACAGCAGAGGGGTAGTTTTGTTCTTTTCCGTTCAAAGAAAAAGAATCATGAAGTCAGTCGTTACAGAGAGCGAGATAGAGTGGGGAGGGAACAATATACAGAAGAAAAGAAAAATGCCTTGCAGTTCCAATTAGAGGCTGCTAAAGGATAAATGGCAACAAAGGGTATAAAACTTCAATCCAAATATTTGATTCTAGAGGCAAAGGTTGTAACTGGAGGTCATTCAAGAGATGTACTAAACAAGCAATAACATCTTAATCTCAGATGAAAGAACAAAAAAGTTTAGCCCTCCTAACATGATCTGGGAGTTGTTGCACATATGCACACATAAAATATTGAGACAGTTTATGAAGGACTTACAATCTCCATCATACCTTACAAAAAGTTTCAGACACAGGGCCATCAGTCTCAGATGCCTCCAGTTCCTTCTTTACTTTTTCCAGTCCATTGATGATTGCTTGCATTTCTTCAGCCAAAGACTTCAATTGAATCTGCAAGGTGAAACTATTTTCTAACTTATCCTAATTAATAAAGGAATTATCGCAAGAAAGAGATAGAAAAATAACCTTTGATGCAGCTTCCACACTTGCAAGATCTTCATGGAAGTCTAAATAAGCTGGTGACTTGGAAGCAAGAACCTGAGAAAAAAAGAGATATTATCAACAAAGGCAACAATATATGATAACACCTAATTTTAGAGAGGAGGGTTAAGAGACATGAAGAAATGGGATAGGATATCTAAGTAAAAGAGTAAATGAAAAATAAAGATTCTCAGTTACAAAAATGTCCAGACAACAGAGCAAAGAAGCATTACATGCCGATAGAACAAAACAAAAGAATGGCCAAGTCAAATCACACCAAAACTATAATGGTATATCACAATTGTACAAGGTTGTAACGACCCGACCGGTTGTTTTGAGCTTTAAGGTTCCGTTCAGTGATTTGAGGCCTTCAGCGACATCATATTTTGTATTATGACTTGCATGCATGGTCGAATTTGAATAATGCTATAGGGTGATCTATCTACTTACAGCACTTGTTGAGCTCATGAACTCACTCTTTCTATTAGCTAGCTGCCTAACTGAGATGCTCCGTAACCACCACCAAATGCCACTTGCATTCAGCTTTCATTGAGCTCATACCTTCAGTCCCCAAGCTTCCTCGTAACTACCTTGACCTGACTTGCGAGCTTGCATGTGTTCACGTGAATGTTTTGGCTGTTGAGTTGGAGTTGAACTGGTGAACCAGAACTTGAGTTACTACCGAGCTAATACTCCACTCTTATTTATTGTATTAAAGTCTTTTTTTGTTGACAATGTAACATGCATGTTTATATTAATCAATCTTCAGCACAAAGGTTGTGCTGGAAGCCAAAAAAAGTTTACAAAAGCCTACGGAGCTCCCTATTCTAATCTTTGCTCATCTTACAAGGAGTCTAGGACCTGTAGAATTGACTCTAAGTCAACACTGTATTCTGCTTTACACCAAAAACAACAAAGAAGGATACAACAAAGACCATTTTCCTGAGAACAGCTAATAAGAAGAGGGGGAAGTATTAACTCAAGTAGCTTTCCTTGGGAACAGAAAAAATGAAATTGAGAGTAATCCACACCTTACAAAGATAATGCATGAGTGTCATCCTGTTGTTAGTAGCACGTGTATCAGTGAGCTTTGAAAGACTGTCCAGCTTAAATCCAACGGCAGAACCTGGAATGTGACAGGGAACTCAGTCTCAAAATTCGATATACATCTGCTACACCACATAGAAATATAACATCCTTAGTTTGTAGTCAGGTCCTCCTTAAGTTTCACCAGAACTACTTCAGCCGCATAACATGAGTGCAATATGTGCTAATTGCAAAATACAGTACCAAGAAACCAAAAATGTCGGCGCTTATACTCCAAAGAGCAACTATCGTTTCCAAATCAAAATATATGCTTCTGTTCTCCAGATATCAAAATGGAAAACTGATTTAGGTCGAGAACAAATCAATCAGTAAGCCCTTGTTAGTAATTTAGTAGGCTTGGAAATTCAAGCAACAAGTATTATTCAATCTAATAATTGAAGCCCAAGAAGGTATAAGTCAAGCCAAACACCTAATCGTACTTGGTAATTAATTTAAAGCTCACAGTTATCTATCTAAAGAAATATTTTACACAGAAATCTTTTCAAAATTTCTTGGTAACAGAAGGATTCTGTAACTCTGCTTATTGATAAAATTTTAAATGTAATCAGATTTTTCGTTTCTAAAATCAGCAGAAACATGATGAAACCAGTGGCGGAGACACACTGCTCCAAGGGGTGTCAATTGACAACCCTTTGTCGGAAAATTACACTGTTTAGATGGGTAATTTTTTTAATGTATATATACTATGTGATGAATCCCCTTGACTTCTTCGTGTATTTACTTCTTTAAATTTTGACAGTGAAAATCCTGGCTCCGCTACTGGTTGAAACTTGTGATGTCCCTTTATGAATTGTTTACATAATATGAGAAGCCAACGACCATTTTTAGGGTCAAAGCCCATATTCTACTTATCTAGATACAAAAATCGTTATTCTTCTTCTTGTTCATGGCAAGGTCAAGGAATCATTGTTATCAACTTCAGCAAGCATTGTATACAAATTAGAGTGTCTTTGGTTCCAGATTCGCAGCAATTACATTTACCATACATGTAGAATATCATGTTTCGGCTTTAGCTCACATTTAAGATAGCTGAAGGATTGTAAAACCTCAATGACAAGGATGGACATCAATGGTTAAAAAATAAAATGCATGTAATAACTACAGACAAGGACAGAGAGTCCTACCTCTGGCAGTTCCCTGATTCAATGTGTTTCCTAGATACAATATTTTCTTCATAATTTCCTTCAATTTGAGAGAGTTCCGGGCCTGCTACAAGCGTAGTGACTCATGCAAAGGCTAAGATAGAAATGGAAGAGCAAAGAAGAGATGCAGAAACTGTAAAAGTACCTCTTCACTAGTAGAGTTCACGGTGTTTAAGCTTTTCTTGAAGTCTGAGACCTGAGATGAAGCTAAATTCAGATGTCCACAAGAATACTATAGCCAGGATCTCTAGATGTACACATACCTGAGAGTTGAACTGAATCTTGAAGAGAAAAACTCTTAATTTTGACTCCACTCGTGGCACCTTCATCAGCTCTAAAAAGAACTGAAAGACAAAAGGTAAAATCAGGAAAGCCACTGATGCATCGGAATCTGAGCTAAAAGGTACTGCAATACCAGGTTAAGTGTCAGCTGCTTTTCCAATCTTTAAACATACAAGATCATGGATAGCAGGGAAAAAATTTAGAAGAATTTCCCCAAACCAATAATGGAACAAGGGACTGCATCGTTAATCAGACCTAAATCATTCTACAATAATTTCATATGGAGAATATCCAATAAGATTCAAGCTATCATGAATATCTATTACAAGCAAGGACCTCTAAAGTAAGGTTGCAAACAAATTGAGAAAAAGCATGCTCAAATTCAATTGTTGCAGGCTTGCTAAAAGCTTGAGCTCAAACATTTTATTGCTCAGTTGAAAATTCACAAGCTTGGCTCAATAAGAGTATTCATACTAATAATTCTCTATGTATCCATTGTGTTAGTTCTTTTAGCTAAGCATAAACTCAATGTATCCATTATGCTAGTTCTTTTAACGAACCCCGACGCAGAAAGCGCCAAGGACCTTGTCAAAAAAAAAAAAAAAAACTAAACATACACTCAGATCACGAAACAGAAGATAGGTCCAAGATGTTTACTCATGTTCTAATTGATAACAAAAATGATAGCATATTTACGAGAAATATAACACGGAAGAAAGAAATATGCGGAATGAGCGAAGATAAGTGTATGTTATGTTGGATCCTTTTATCTCAACACTTTACATAATCACGTTCCCATGATGTGGGATGCTAACAGTAAGTGTATCTATATACAACTTAACTATGTACGTTAATTATCTAATACTCCCCGTCAAGCAGCGCATACAAGTTTTATGTACCCGGCTTGTAACTGATGTAGCTGATTCAAGAACCAGTAAGGAGTTTGGTGACAATACCTACAAGCTAATCATTTGACTTCAAATTTTGTGACAATTATACCTGAGAGTATCGATCTCACTCATGAAACCTGGATGCGATGCAATATGCACATACTTCAATTCTTTGAGTAAATGTTTGATCGAAATTAGTTCCAAAGTTGCCACAACCATTGCCTATTCTGCTTCTAAAGTAGATTGAGCAACCGCATTCTATTTCTTGCTTTTTCAAGACATAAATTACCTCTAACGAAAATACACTATTTTTATCAAAAGGTGATCTCATCCAATCTGCAATTTGTGTATCCAACAATCTGCTCATAGCCTCAATCGTCGAAAACTAGACCGTTCTCTGTTGCTTATTCCATGCTGATTCTATGGGTTGAAGCATACAGACAAATGTATCCCAAATTCACATGGAATACAAATTCCGGTAAGTTTCTGAAATCCAATTGAGTTTTAGCATATGTGTGATCACCATCACCTATTTTGACCTAAATCATGTATTTGCTAGACCATTTTTGCAACCAAAAAAAAAAGATGTTCTAAGACATATCAAAAGTGGAAACGTTACATGTGTTCTTTTAAATATGAAACCAATGAAGTTCATTTGTAAATAAAGGTAGCATTTAAAATGGTGTATTTCATGTTTGTGGATAATCCATGTGACGTTGGGATACAGTTGCCATATTCATCCATACATACAAAATCCCAGAATAAGTTCCATCCTCTGTTTCTATTGAAAAACATAAAAATGCCTAACAAACACTCAATTGAATGAAGAGGTAAGCTTAAGAAAGACTATGTACCTAGACTCCTCATCAATTGTCCAATTCATATAGGAAAGCTCATTTGCAATTAGGTGTCTACAGGATCTATTCTAAGTTGGAAAAGAACTAGTCTGAGCGGAACTTTCTTTTTGATAATTAAAAGAAATTCTTGGAAAAGAACTATTCTGAGCTGAACTTTATTTTTGATAATAAAATAGATTCATTAATTTGAAAATTGCATATGAGCCCTGTTAAACTTTTTTACTCCTCACCAACCTACCTCTGTTTATCTTCAGCTATAAGATGAAACAGAAGAGCCATCAGAGGTACTTCCTGCTATTTGATAGTACAAGAAACTTTTTTCTTTGCCTGTGTGTGCTAATTTGACAGGTCACAGTAAACAATGGAAGCTAAACTACTCAATCTAACGTCCAATCATCATATACAAACTTACGCACTACATCAGATATTACTGCAAAACTAAACTCAACTATTTCCCTGTTTCTCTCATTTTTGGTTCGAAAATGCATCTATGACAACATATAACAGTAGAGAGAAATAAAACCAGCACATGAATATAATATCAAATCTACTAACCTGTTCACACTTTCCCAGAAGCTCTTTGTCACCTGTGTAACCCTGAGCAGTTATAAGAGCAAGAGATAATTAAAAACAAAAACACTTTGCTGAAAGATCAACCCAAAGAGTGGAGACAGTGAGGAGCTGAGAAATAAAGGTTTTTTAGGATATATAGAAGAAGAAAGTTACAGCTAATAGAATAAGAGCTTCAGACTGGCTTGCTTCACCTTGAGAAGATCCATCTCATCTTTTGTAGGACAAAACTTTATAAGATTCTCCACCTGATCAGCATCTAAAATCGACTCATCCATTGCTAGCACAGCTGCCTGTAAGCCACATAGATAAATGTTGTTACTGGGTAACAAGATAGGAAATAAAATTCCTAGTGAACAGCATCCAGACTAACAACAATATTCTAGAAAAAAGAGAATCACCCAGGTCTAAAAATAGATAGCGATTTGTTAAAGGTATAAATAAAATAAAATATATAAAGAAGGCCCAAGGTCTGCTGGGTTTTAAGCAGAAAGAGTAATTTAAAGGGAAGCATTCAGTGAAGGTTGCATGCCTTAGTCTTTTGCTGAATTTATTGAAGCACCATTTAGGAAATGCGAACGCTTGCACTACTCCCGGATTTTGGGTTTATCCACGGATCAATTGAGCCTTTAACAACACTCTAAAACAAGCTTTGGGTGTAAGGTTCACAGGAAAAAAGTGGCTTCAAAAAAAGTAAATGCAGGCTTTTCTAGAAAAAGGCTGGATTTGAAAAATTGGTTTGACCAGACATTGATCATTTAAATAGATCTCAGCAGTTCGCTCCCTTTTTTCCCTGTAAAATCCTAGTCTGGGTGTTATGGCCCATGAAGCATTCCTGCAGTAACTTCTTTTCTTTCCCCTGCTTTAATATATGCATTCTAGCCTATGTTTGTATATGTATTCTAGCCTCTTGACATTAACTATGTGAAACAGAGAAATGCTCTAAACCAGCGGAATAATAGAAGAAAGCAACAAAACTGAGGGGGTATGAGATAAGATATCCCTTCTACGATTGGCCATAAGCAATTTAAAATTTAATACAAAAACCAAAGGCAGTGTCATGCATTACTACCATAAGAACGGAAATCTGCAATATTCTGACCATATAGCTCCCATTATCCTGAACACAGCATATAATTCTACCATGAAATGTGAAAACAATCTCTCTATGTGCATGTTTGTTTGCAGGACAAGGTGTTATTTTTCTTTCATAATAAGGAAAGAGCATTCAACAATGACAACTAAGGAGATAATGACATTCAAGAGAAAATACCAAACTCACCATCATGTCAGGAAGTGCCATTTTCACCTTAGTGAGCATAATTTCAGTATTATTAGCCCTCCTTAGATCAATCTTTTAAACAAAAACAACAGAGAAAAGCCCATCACAAGGAGGAATTATAAATCAAAGTTAAAAGAGACAATAAAGGAGAAAAAAGGAATTCCATCAATCACCAATACCAGATCTACAAAGAAGAACGAAAAGTATCATGCAATAGGAATCTTTGTACAGGAAAAAGAAAAAATAAACAGGCAGATGCATACTGTCAAGACAAATGCATTTATTGAAAATTTAGATCCTTTTAAAAATATTCGCCAAGAAAAGGTATTAAATTAGTCGATTACCAGGTGAACCCTGTCTGGTTTAGATCCAACTTTCTTTGCTCCATGTTTGCCTCCAGCGCCATCTTTCTTGGGGACAGTCGCAGAGAAAAGAGTCTCAATTTCTGACACATCAAATTCTGTTGCACTAGAATTGGAGCAAAAGGGTATCAGTACTTTACTTGAATGGAGCATAGGCAGTGTTAAACAACAAAAGCATGGAACATACATTTGAGGCTCTCCACGTCTCTGCAGTTCCTCCCATAAGCTACCCCCTAGTGCCCTAGTTACCTTGCTCCAATGCAACGGCTTTAAGGTTGATCTCCGAGGAGCTATACTGCCTGTTGTTCTTGAAAGCCCCTGCCCTCTCCCTACAGTAAGGCCTCTCCCAAGTGCCCCAGGTGGTGGCGGAGGAGGTCCACCGCCTGGAGGTCTTGGAGCTCCTGGTGGAAGAGGTGGACTAGGTGCGCCTCCTCCAATAGGGGGTGGAGGAGGTACACCTCGTGCATAACCTCCAGGAGGGGGTGGAGGAGGGGGTGCTCCACATACTGGACGTGGAGGTGGAGGAGGGCCACCACTAGGAAGAGGGGAAGGAGTAGGAAGCCCTCGCATTGAAGGAGGTGGAGGAGGAGGTGGTCCAAGAGGTGCACGTGGAGCTTCAGGCAAAGGAGGAGGTGGTGGGGGTGCAGATCCACACAAGGGAGGCAGTAAGGGTGGGGATGGTGCACCAGGGAAATAACATGCAGTTGGAGGAGGGGGAGGACCACGAATTGGAGGTGGAGGTGGTGCAGGTGGATTGTTGTAAGGAGGCGGAGGAGGTGAAGGTGGAAATGGTGTTTGTGGGGCATTTCGTGGAGGTGGTGGAGGTGGTGGAGCTGGAGTAACACGTGAAGGAAGGGGAGGTGGTGGAGGGGGAGGTGGAGCTGAAGCACTAAGTGAAAGAGGATGTGGAGGTGGAGGAGGAGGTGATGGTGGAGCACTAATTGTAAGCAAAGAAGCAACTCTATGCCTAGCTGGATTTAGTGGAGAAGGTGGTGGCAATGGAAGTGGAGGAGAAGGGGCACCATATAGAGGAGGAGGGGGAGGTGGTGGTGGTGGTGGAGAATTCGTTCCAGAACTAGCAGGTTTGGATACAGTGTAAGCATATACAGGTGGAGATAGAGGGGGAGGTGAAGGTGGCAATGAACTTGATAATGCTACAGAGGAAGCTGCATAAGCCCCACTTGACCACGGGGGTGGTGGAGGGGGTGGCGGCAAGAGTTTACAGGTAGCAGCATTCAGTACACTGGATGATGTAGGAAGCGATGGTGGGGGCGAGCGAGAGGTACCAATAGGAGTTATCAAGCCAGTTAAAGTAGGTAGAGGAGGAGGCAGCGGTTGAGATAAGGATGGAGGTGATAAAGATGTGGCATTACGAGTAAGTGGCAGGGATGGATGAGGCACAGGGGGCAGAGGTGGTGGAGGTGGGGGTAATTGGTGACTCACAGAGGCTTTAATAATGTAGCTTTCCTGCAAAGACAGAGCTAGGATGTCAGAAGCTGGTCGATTTGTCCTTGCTCCATGAATTTGAGGAACTCTATGAGATGAAGTGCTTGAACATGGAGGCAGTGGAGGAGTTAGGGGACGACCTGGAGGAGATGGAAGAAATTGCATGGCTTGGCTTTCAGCTGATGCTCGTAAAGAGTCTTTAGTAAGCAATGCCTCTTGGACTGCTAACATGTCTAATAATGCAGGACATGAAGAGTTTTTCCTTGGAACACGACCTGCGTCAGCTGGAACCATAGCTTTTACAGAAGCTCGAGAAGATGGAGATTTAGATTTTGAACGAGATCGAGAATCCTTGGTGAGAGCAAGCCCATGAGGAGCATTATTATATCCTGATGGTGGATATGATACATGCATTGAATTAGAATAAGAACCTTTATTAGTAGGAATCCACCGAGATACTGCATTTGGCTTCGCCAGTCTTGAAGGAGTGCACTGAGATTCCTGCTGTTTAGATTTATTTTTTGGACCAAGCCCATCAGCGGCTGGTTTTGACTTGGATAATAGCTGTCTCTTTAGAGATGAGGGTGGCATTTCGTCCTTTTGTTTATTGCTTTCACCACTCAACTCCTGTTGTGAACCCTGCGGCTCAAACTTCTTCTGTTTAGGAGTGCCTTCTCGATGCTTATTCTCCCTTTCTTCTGACATGCCACTAGCCCCAGATATTACAGCTTTTGATTCCATGTTGCTAGTAACATTAGAAGTCACAACTTTTGAGGCCATTAACTCATCCCTATTACCTAAACTATTCTTTTTCGGTGCCCGCTGCTTATACATCTTTCTTTCTTGTTTGTGATTTACCCCATCCAACCCACAATCTTGTAAAGCACGACGTCCAACGTTATCATCCTGCATACCATTTGGAACTGTATAGGCATTAGACTCAGCCCTTCCATCCTGTCCATCAACACTGAATATCTCTTCCACCTCAAAAAACTCCTCAGATGAAGCGCCTTCACTTTCATTCTCATCTTCATATGGTTCTTCTGTGGTGATGATAGATTGATCAGCTTCAGCACCCGAAAAAAGCACCTGGTACAGGTATGAAGTATTCTTCAAGTCCTACAGCTTCTTAGTAGACGAAAAAGTATGAATTATAGAGAACTAAGTCAGAGAAATAAACAGCCAACCTCTGCTTTAAACTCTCTTGGAAGTTGGTCTTGTGCATCCCATGGGACATCAACTTCATCACGTGTTAACGTCAAAACATTTGACTGAATAAATGTTGTGTGAAACATGACCCTGAACATCATTTCTTCCCTTAATAGATCATCTTCCAAATGGACGCACTCAAGAACAACATCTCCTTGGACACGACAGCGGATATCTATTTTCACCAGCACACACTCTTCCTGCAGTGAGGAGTCAGCAGGACACTTCAGATGTCAGCTAATTACCTTTCAAGTCTCAAATTTTAAGCTTGGAGTTACCTGTTGGTAGAGGCAAACATGTTCTTTTGTCTTTGAAGTTGAATATAAGAGCTTAGATCCTCTATTATGCATTGTTGAAGCGGGATCTTGACTGTAGACACGAACTACAGGCCGGCAGCCCCTCCCACCATCAAATAGAGGAAGGACTCTAAGTATGATGCAATCTAACGAAAAAGGTGTATCTGATGGCAGCCAATCTGAGTCGAAATTTCTTTTGGAGATATACTGGAGATATCTACGTTGAGATGGCTGTGGATTCAGAGGTGACAAAAGATGTACAAGTTCCCTAGGAGCTTGTGTATAAACCATTTCAAGAGTCTTATGCTCACCAGCGTACTGTTTTCTGTACAAAAGAAGACCAGCAAGCATGAAGGCAAGAACAGGCCACCCTCCTCTCTCACAGTGCATCAACAACACGTTCTCTTGGCCTTCGATGGAAAGCCAGCTCTCACTCGATCGCAAGAGGTGGTAGATCATTTCCAATGGCAATAGCTGACACCCCTCATATTGCCTAGGATAATCCATGACTGTCATACCATATTGGGACAAAATGTCAGATACTTGGCTCCTTCGATCACCTTCTCTAAAATTGAAAACCATGAAAGCAGCATCTGCATAGTGGTCCTGTAACTGAGCTACAATCCCTCCCATATATGTCTTGTATTCATCTTCATCCAATACGTTGCCAGAAAAGCAACAATCGAACACTGCAAGCATGAATTTTAGAGGAAAAGAAGACAAAAACATCAATACTGGCAAAACAAACCCAAGAAATCATCCTTCTTTGAGAAGACTAAGTTCAAGAGAAATCACTTAAACATGTAACTTGGTACTTGAGCAAATTCGACCAGAATATGAAATAATGTATGTTCACAACCACCAAGTTATGGGCAAGAGGTTTCAACATTTTCCACATGAAGTTGGATTTCTTTAGCTCTGTTATTTTGCAGCTCATTTACTTCAAACAACTGGAGAAACTAGAGCTGAACTATTAACTATTATCAGAAGTATCTCCAAATTTAGCTAACAGGTAATGATGATTTATAAAAATAAAGAAAAATTATCATGAAATATCATATGATTGAGCAAAATAGCCCAAATTAACAACTATTACTACTACTACTACTACTACTACTACTACTACTATTACTACAATGTCTCAATTCCAAACTAGTCCGGTGATCATTCATTTGGACCCGTTCATTCCAATACTCAATAATTTAAGTCCAAGTTACTGCGGGGAAGAAAACATTGAACCTATAGGTAAATTAACACTTGTAAACTCCCAAAACAGGAAAATGGAAGATTGAAGAAATGGGGAAGAATGTGAGAAAAGGCGTACCATAAACACGCTCAGAAATCTCTAGAAGTCGATCAGGCGGCTTCCGGTAAAAGAAGTGTCTCGACAGCGCCATTTATTGGAAATGGCGCTGTTTCTAGGAACCAAAATTAACAAATTTCCCAATGATTTCACAATGCCATTTGATTAAACTCGCCAAAACCAAATTGAATTGGCTGAACTAATACTTAAGGTAGTGAACAGTTATTGTTGGCTTTTTAATAATTATTAATTAGAATAGCTGCTATCGCAATTGAAATGAAAAAAATAAGATCAAAACGTCAAAATAGATTTACAGTATAAAGAAGTGCAATGAACCTTTAGGTTGAGGGTTTGTGAGGAGAATTAGGTTATATAATTGGAGGAGATTTTGATAAACTGATAGATATGATCATTGCCATTGTTTCAGGAAAGAAGAAAGTAAAAAAAAAAAAAAGGAAGCGTAAACAGACAGGAAGCAGACCCGGACTCGGACATGTTCCATTCGTTATTTTCTGTTATCTCCAGCTTTTGTATGATCAACAAAACATAAAAGCAAAATAAAAGTTTCTTTCACCATAATTTTTCATATGTTTTTTTAAATATTTTGACTTAAATTACTTTTCATAAACCACTTCCAACCGAGAGGTTGTGAGTTCGAGTCTCCCCAAGAGCAAGGTGGGAAGTTCTTGGAGGGAAGAATGTCGGGGGTCTATTTGGAAACAGCCTCTCTATCCTAGGGTGGGGGTAAGTTCTGCGTACACACTATCCTCTCCAGATCCAACTAAATGGGATTATACTGGGTTGTTATTGTTGTTGCTGGGTTGTTATTGTTGTTGTTGTTATATATATATATATATTATAAATTTTTGTGGCTAACTCACATAAATAACTTCGATCACGGGCTAAAAGTGACGTTTGCTCAATATTGTGTGATATACCACATACGATAATATTAGTTTATAAGTTTTGGTGTGGTAAAAGCTAAGGTATGATGAATTCAGTTTTTAAAAGACCCGCGTAAATGCTACTTTTCATTCACAACTTGTTCAATACAATGGCGAAGGTAGAGTGTTGGGAACGGGTTCGGCTTAACCAGTAATTTTGATTCAAATTCTGTGTTTGTCTTACAAAATGTATTGAATATGTATAAATGACTAATTTAGAATCCAATAACTTTTAACGATTAGAATCCCAAAACATAAATTTAAAATTCTAGTTCCGCCTCTGGTTCAACATAGTTCTTTCATACAAAGAATTCAACATTTTGAGATTGCAACTTTAAAGATATGAATTACTCCACTACTAGTTAAATATGTAATCAACATGATGTGATGTATAATTGGAATCATTCCAACTTTAATGATGTTGATTAGTTAAATTACTCATATGTAATCTATTTGATATGTAATCATTCCATGGCACATGATACAATGTTTATAAATGCTTCCCGAAACAAAATATTATTTTTCCTGCACTATTATTTTATTTTCTATTCAAACAAATTTAATTTGTTCTGTTTTTATTTAAAGAAACAACACAATCAAAATACAAAAAAATGAATACGCTTACAGCCGAAAGAAAACAAAACAAAAACAAAACAAAAAACGAATATTTAAAAGCGAACGTTGTTGAGATCCACCTGCAGGGACTTTGTGGAGTTCACGTTACAACAAAAACAAAATTAACAACATTAGATATTGTATACTTTCTGAATAAAAATTATACAAAAGTTGTCGTGTAATTCCTCGACTTAGATAAATTAACAGAAAAAGAAAAGTCAATGCTGGGCTCTACCAAGTAATGGACCCACCACGCTTTTAATCATAAGCTGTTACTTCTCCATATCAAATTATTTATTATATATTTTTAAAAAAAAAATATTAAATGGAAAAACTTTTTGATTATTTTACTTTTATATGTCTTAGAATATAATATTTATTTTTGAACTTTTAAAATAATAAATAATTTAGACAATTACTTTTAGAAATCACAAAAGATATTTTGAGACAAAGGAAATACTAATTAATGGAATTTGTGGGGAGATGTCAGATGATTAAATAAATTGGGGACGGGTGGAAGGAAAGCAAAAGAAAAGGTCATTTCGAAAGGGACAAATTTTATTTTTTTGGACAAGTAGACAACGTTGTATACATCACTATATTTGATTCTGTCATCATAAATTTACTAGTAATACAACATTATGCCGTTTTAATTCGTTTTTTATCACCAGAAAATGAATTCTCTCTTTTATTCTAGTTTTGTTTCCCATTTGTTTTGAGTGAGAAGCATACTATACTACTTGGAGGAGAACAGAATTTGGAGAATAGATAAAGAAACACTAATTATTATCAAATTGAAAAGAAATACTACTACGTCAAATTTTAAATTCTAACACTATTTCTAACCCTGTACCAATTTTTACGCCAAATGCTATTTTAGAGTAAGATTTGGTATTTTGATGCTTCAATCAATAATATTTCTTACACCATTTTGCCGTGTGAATATTATTATACTAAATTTAGTGTAAAACTATTCATCAACACTATTACTATTTATTATTATTATTATTATTGTTATTATTATTATTATTATTATTATTATTATTATTATTATTATTATTATTATTATTATTATTATTATTATTATTATTATTATTATTATTATTATTATATAATAATTATTATTATGTTATTACTATAAAATTTTATAATTACTTATAGTTTTTATGTAATATCTTTATAATATTAATTTTATATCTTAACTTTGGCGTATAATTTTGATTTTTTAATATATTAATTTTTATATATATTATTTTTATATAAAATTATAAGTTAATTTTATTATTGTTATAATTGTATAAAAAGAAATATAACCATTATTTAAAAATAACAATACATAAAATAAAAATTTGTTAATAAATAAGACAGTGTTCATTAATAACATAAATACAAATATTTAATACAATATCAACTCACATAGGTTAAAGTTAAAAATACAATAAATAACCTAATGGATGAGAAAATTACAATAATAATTTAGCACTTTGGTAGGTCGCTTCTAGATCCACCAATATCACTAAAATATTAAGTGTATGGTGCAAAGGATTGTTGTGGTTCTGGTTGTGGCTGTTAAAATATTATTGACTTCTTTTATCCCTTACTCATTTTTGTTGTTGTCAAACAAATTCACGAATATTTAGGTAATCAATAGAATCTAAATTCGACAATAAGATTTTATTTTGTTCTTTAAATTCTTTTAGTTTCAAAGCTCTATATTTTATATTTATATCATGCTGCTTGTCTTCATGTCACGATATGAAATTCTCATATTTAGGATCGCGATAACGCTTAACATTTTACTTGCTAGGCATGCTAACGTTAGAGAATTCACAAATACAATTTCAGCCAATTGTTTTATAATATGATTAATTAAAATAAATAGAAGCTTAACAGAGTTTGCGGAATATTATAAAACCCAAAATATCTGAAACATTTAGGATCTAGAGTCATAACTCACGAACTACTACAATTTACTACGAACAAAGTCTGAAAGATAATACACTGTTTTGAAGAAAAAGAATTAGTAAAATAACAAGACTAAGAATAGACTCCAGGGCATGCGGACGCCAGCAAATCTACCTTGGTCTACCGACGATCGAGTCCGGCTGCTAACCTCATGATCAATTAGGGCTGACACCGAAATCTGCACAGAAGTGCAGTGTAGTTTCAGTACATTCGAACCCATGTACTGGTAAGTGTTGAGCCTAACCTAGGAGATGTAGTGACGAGGTTAAGACAAGAAACCACAAAACAAATATATACAATATAATAGTATATATGCCAATAACGACGATAAAGAAACAAGACATGTAATATTGGAAGGGGGGCATGCTCAGGGATCACAAGATAAAGGAACACAACAGAATCTAGAACTTTGATCAACCAATATAATTAGAACATATAAGGACAAGTAACCACACCAAAAGAAAGTATATGGCATCACTCTTCGTGCTTTTACTCTCGACCTCACCATATGAATCAAATAGGAACAGTACGACATCACCCTTCGTGCATTAACTCTCTCATTACATAGCACGATATCACCCTTTGTGCATTAATGCTCCGCCAGAACTACGCGTTCGCAGGCTAGTCCACGCGATCGCACTGAATTGATCCACCAGGTCTACGCGATCGCAAGCAGGTCCTCGCGATCGCAGAGAAGAAACTGCTGCTGTGCAATTTCTGCTGCAACTTTTAAGTTAAAAACCTCCCGTTGGGCATCCGAAATCATCCCGAGACCCTCAAGGCCTCAACCAAATGCACAGATATGTTCTATTACTTCATTCAAACTTGCTCGTAACATAAAAACACCATCATAAACATCAAAATCACCAAATTCACACCGATTCAAGTCTAAGTTTCATTAAAACTTCCGAAACTAACATTTGATCTAAAATCCGACCTAAACACCTCCGAATGACCTGAAATTTTGCACACATATCCAAAATCACCTAACGGAGCTACTGCAACTCTTGGAATTTCATTCCGAGCCCCGGATCAAAATCTCACCTATCGTCCGGAATTCGCCAAAATTCAACCTTAGCCAATTCAAGCCTAAATCTACACCGGACCTCCGAATTCGATTCTGATTGCTCTCCTAAGTCATAAATCATCCCTCAAAACTAGTCAAATCATCAAAAATCCATTCCGAGCTTTCGAACTCATCGGTCAATGCTCGGTTGACTTTTCCAAACTATTCTTCTCATAAAGAGGTTGCCTCATTTCTAACTAGATTTCATCCGATTTACTTCTAATTCTCCAAACACATATAAATTAACACGTTAAGGTATAAAATGAAGAAAACGGGACGGTAACTCCCGTAACGACGGGTCGGGTCATTACATTCTCCCCAATTTAAACAAACGCTCATCCGCGAGCGGGTTGAGAAACATACTTGGAGTCTCAAATAAGTGTGGATATATGCTCCGCATCTCCTGTTCGGTCTCCCAAGTTGCTTCCTCCACGGGACGACCTCTCCACTGCACTGTCACTGAAGCTATGTCTTTGGATCTCAACTTACGAACCTATCGACCCAAAATGGCTACCGGCTCCACATCATATGTCAAGTCCTCATCCAATTGTGTCGTGCTGAAGTCTAATATGTGAGACGGATCTCCAACGTACTTCCGGAGCACTTTCTCATGGGGCTTTAACTGACGAGAAGCATATGCCTTGACTCTATCCTCCTGCATTAATACACAACCTATCCCAACTCTTGAAGCATCGCAATACACCGTATAAGACCCTGAAGCTGATGGCAACATAAGTACCGGAGCTATGGTCAAGGCCGACTTAAGCTTTTGGAAGCTCTCCTCGCATTTATCAGACCACACAAATGGAGCATTCTTTTGTGTCAACTTCGTCAAAGGTGAAGCAATAGACGAAAACCCCTGAACAAACCTGCGGTAATAGTCTGCCAAACTGAGGAAACTCCAAATCTTCGTAGCTGAGGACAGTCTGGGCCAATTATGCACCACCTCGACTTTCTGTTGGTTAACCCAAATACCATCGTTGGACACTACATATCCCATAAAAGTCACAGTATCAAGCCAGAACTCACACTTAGAGAATTTTGCATAAAGCTTTTCCTCTCTCAATCTCTGCAATACCACCCTCAAGTACTGTGTGTGCTCCTCCTGGTTGTGCGAGTACACCTGGATCTCATCAATAAATACGATCACAAAAGAATCCAGATACGGCCGAAATACATTGTTCATCAAGTGCATGAATGTGGTTGGGGCATTAGTTAGCCCAAAAGACATCACCGGAAATTCATAGTGCCCATATCTCGTTCTGAAAGCTATTTTCATAATGTCTGAATCCCTAATCATCAACTGGTGATAACCCGATCGAAGGTCAATCTTAGAGAATACACTTGCTCCTTGAAGCTGATCAAATAAGTCCTCAATACGAGGTAATGGGTACTTATTCTTTACTGTCACCTTGTTCAACTGCCTGTAATTAATGCACATTCTTATTGTGCCATCTTTCTTCTTTACGAATAATACCGATGCACCCCAAGGTGACACACTCGGGCGAATGAACCCCTTAACTAGGAGTTCCTGAAATTGTTCTTTCAACTCTTTTAACTCAGCTGGTGCCATACGGTATGGAGGAATAGTAATGGGCTGAGTGCCCGACACCAAGTCAATACCGAAATCGATGTCCTTGTCCGGCGGCATGCCCGACAGGTCTGCTGGAAATATATCCAGAAAATCCCTCACAACGGGGACCGAATCAAGACTGGGTGTCTCAGCCTCAACATCTCTAATGAAAGTCAAATAAGATAAACATCCCTTCCCAATCATTCGTTGGGCCTTTAGGAAGGAAATTACTCGGTCGAATACATAATCAGTCACGCATCGCCACTCGATCCTCGGATTACTTGGAATAGCTAATGTGACTTGTCTTGGCATGAAAGTCCAGAATCGCGTGGTAAGGAGATAACCAATCCATGCCTAGAATCACGTCAAAATCCACCATGCCCAATAATAATCAACTCGGGTCTCTAGACCCCCAATAGTAACAAGACATGACCGGTATACAAGATCCACAATAACTGTATCACCCACCGGGGTAGACACATGTACGAGCAAGGCAAGAATACCACAGGTCGTACCCATATATCCGTTCGTACTCTTCCTTTAGCTAGTGTACTTTTACCCTTTCTTAATTAAGCTTTCCCTCTTTCTAGGTTGTCTATTCCCTTTTGACTGTATTTTTTTGACCTTTTATTATTACCCTACCTATTTTTTTTATTTTCCATCTCCTAAAAGTCTTTTAACCAAGGCGAATCCACTAGTAATCCCTTTTTCTGTTCAAATCTTACATTTTTCATATGTATATTCCCTTACTATGTGTACCCCTTTAACCTTTTATTATTACCTATATTGTTTCTGATTTCCAATTAAGTAAAAGCACTAAGCCAACCCAACAGTTCCTTTTCCCATTTCCAAATTACTCCTCTAAAGTTACTGAAACTACTAACCTATCAAATCCATTTCTTATCTGTATTAAACCTATCAGCTATAACCAATGCCTAACAAAATTCACACAATAACTTAAACTAGAAACCAAATTAGATCACATAGCATCAGAACAAATGGAGTTATCAATGATTCAGGACAATAATTAGATTGGACTATTATGGTCAAAATTGATTCACACACATACATGGGAATAAGCTAACTGTATTGGGAACAAATCATAACCCTAAATTAACCTTAAACAAAAATGCAGGAATAGACAGTATACTAACTATGAGCTTTAAGGTTGATCATATAAAGGTTAGAAAATGAAATGACATCCAATAACTCGGAGAGAACAACGAAACTATAGGCATGAACGGACCAATCGACAAAACAAATTAATCGATTCAACATATGCTAATCAACCAAAATGAGAAAAACAGGACCAGAGAAAGGGTCCAAAAGAGGAGGAAGGGATAATTTATAGAAATGAAAAATTATAATGAAACTCAATCTAATAAATAATAACAACAACAAAAACAAACAAAAAATAAAAGGAAAGAAGAAGAAATACCTCAGAATCTCAATCGAGGTACCTTAATCGAGTTGAACTTTGACTTGAAATTTGAAGCCGAAACGGACCTTAATCGAGTGTTCTCAATTGAGAACATACGATTAAGGTCGGCCACGACTTCAAATTTTCCTTTTTGGATCGATTCCTAGGCTTTGGTTAATTTAGGATTCGTTCAGTTGATTCGAAATTCGATAATCTCTACTAAGATTCGAGTAGAACTATCATGGGTTTTGGGACGAGGGTAGCTTGGGGGTTCAGTGGTGTAACTTTGGTGGTCGTCGGCGTCGCTGCCACCGGGTTGCAGGCGAAGGGGAGGGGTGACGGCTAGGGTTTCGTGGGGTGTTTGGGTCTCTGAGGAGAGACGAATAGGGTAGGGGGTCTGAGGGGGCTGGGGTCTGTTTGGGATTTTTATAGTAGGGTAGGGATTTAATCATGGCCGTTTGATCAAACAAGATCAATGGCCTGGATTATTCACTTGAGTGAGATGACATCATCCCATTTACTTTGAGACCGGATCGGGCTTTGGATGGGAATGGGTCAGGGCTTGGGGGTGAGTTGTAACCGTTGGATCAAATGAAAATCAACGACTTGGATGGGGATGCTTTAAACGACGTCATTTGGTTGATGTTTGGGCTGGATTGGACCGGGTAAGGGGTGAGATTTGGGCTGTTTTGGGATGGGCATCCGATTTTTCTCTTTAATATTATTTTCTTTTCTTTTCTTTTCTTTCTAAACTAATCTTCAAAATTAAAACCTAAAATCCTAATTCAAATTTAAAACCTAAAATCAACTTAAAAATGCTAATTAACTCTTCAAAATAATTACCACCATAATTAAATACCAAATAAAATCACACAATTTGACATTAAATGCTAAAAATGCAAAGTACGTATATTTGTAATTTTCTATTTTTGTAAAACAAACTTAATTACTCCTAAATGTAAATGTGACATATTTTTATATTTTTATCAATTCGACAAATAAACATGCACAGACAAATATAAACAATACAAGAAAAATAACACAAAATTCACAATAATTACAAACAAACAAAAACTATTTTTTTTTTTTTGCATTTTTTGGGAGTAATTCTCATATAGGGAAAAAATCACGTGCTCACAACAACGACGTCTGAAGTACGAGGTGTAACGACATTAAATAAATTTACATAATTTCAAAGAAAATCTCATTTATGAGTTTACATTAATTTATTTATGGCGTACTTCCATGTACGAAAATATAAGGTGTAGCATCATTCTCCCTTTTGGAATATTTGTCCTCGAATATTGACTGATGCACTTTTCATTCTCATAACCCATAGCTCTTGCGATTATATTAATACTTTTCTTTCCATTTAGGTAATTATTCTTTGAATAAATCTAAATGACAGGGCATTCCCTCCTTTAAGCCTTTTTTCACACCATGACTTATAGTCGGAATTCCTCTAATCTCGTAATTGTTGCTACCTTTTATCATGCAGCATGTACGACTCTACCTTTGTATGTGTGCCTATGCGACCCTTCTCTATTTTTTGCTTCAACTTCTAGCCAATTTCTAGGCCTTACTCCGTTAACATATACAGATCTTGATAAAATGTCCTTATGGGCATCTATAGGTATACTAAAGTTCTTCGCTTGGTACTTTATTGAACTTATGAATATTGTTATACCTTATTTCATAGATCTGTTTATCCACCCGTTGTAAATTCACGTCAATATTGGTCTACAGTTTATTACTAATAACTTGAAACCTCTTGCGTACTCACTCAGGCTCAAGTTGTATGGCGGAACATCTGGATTAATTCCATAACCATATTTCATAGCATCCCAATATGATTCACCTTATGTGGGTGTTTTAATCCTATACAATTCATGAAATACCTTTCTCTCTTTTTTTCCTTCAGACCATTACTCAATCGAAGGCCCAAATGTCATTTTTTTATCTACCACAATTACATCCTCATCTCTTTTAAATGATATTAGTCTTAGACTTCTTTGAGTTCATTGAGGCTATACTAAAATTTTTTATAACATAGAGAAACCATAGGATGGAAGATATGTCACTGACGATGCCGCTAATATTCCTGGACACTGAATCCCTGCGCTTCTAGCCTTCTATCCGAAGTATGAACTGTTCACAACCTTCTGTGTTTGAATATCTCGTACGTTGTTTACCTTTCTATGAAAATCTCGCATGATATCTTCCATCTCTTTCATGACCTCCCTTCCACATAGATATAATTCACATCCATAACTTGAAGCCCTTATTATAACACTTGCACCTTTGGGGCATACTGACTTTTTATGAGGCTGGTACTCTTCTAACTGGATTTCTCGTAGTGCCCTTATAGAATACAGTTGTTTTGCTATCTCTCTTGAATCTCTAATATTAAAAGTAATTTTTCTATGTTCTCAATCATGATTCCTATAACTTCTGGGTCCAATAATTTACTTTGTTGATGTAGCTCTTTAGTTTCCTCCTTCTTCTTATCGGCCTTTATGTTGGATTATCTTCCAATCTGTGGCTCAGGGTATTAGTTATTACTTTATCCCTTCATAGACGCTATGGAATATCAAGTATATAATCTTATAACAATTCAATTCTTTGTCTATAACCTGGACTCAATTCTTCCTTTTAACTTATATTGGTGTCTTTTATGACTGTATGATTGTCAACATATATCTATATTCCGAAATCCCAAATGCACTTATAACATAACCAACTCTGGATCATTGATTGAATGCTTCCTTTCGTTCCTTCTCAACTTTCTTTAAACGTAAACTATTACTTTTCTTGGTCTTTTTCCACCTTGTTGAGTGCATATTTAGCTTATGTTAATTCTCACGCATGAACAGATGGAGCTCAAGATGTACCTTGTGCTGGAAGAGCGCTAAGAGATGGCTGACTCTACTGAGAACCCTGATGTCCATGACCTGAAGATGCTCCCCAATACTCGGAACGAGCCGACTGAGCGGGAAAAAAAAACCCGACCATAATTGGTTCGGTTTGTTATTAACTAAAGAAAGTCAAACGAAACCAAACCAACCCGACATTACATATATAGAAATTTTAGATATATTTAATATATAAATATACTTATTATGATGTAATTTATAAATATTTCTTAAAAAAATTCATAATTTTATCTTTTAAGATTGGACTTGTAACTTTTGAATGTTCCACTAAGTTTTATAGCTATTAACATTAGTAAACTAAATAATGCTAACAAAATCTTAAACCAATATCAAATCAATACTAATGCTAACAAAAGACATTAAAGTCAATACTATATGAACGGGAATGTATTGAATATTTATATTTTATTTTATAATAATTTAGATAAAAAAGCATAACATATTTTTATTTTTTCTATATTAGCGTTTAGTCATGTGATTAACACTCCCTTGTTAGTCTACTTATTTTATCATGACTTATTACTTTTAGATTATGTTTATTTTTATTATAGCTTTTTATTAAGCAATATTTATAGTACATAATTTTATTGCCTTTATTGTTGAATATTTTAGGATAATGCCATGACACTTATCATATTTTTTATTATTTTCTTGGAAAATACTTTATATAGTTGTATCTTACTAGGATTAAAGAAATATTTTGAGCACAATTTATATGTTTTGTTTTACGGAGATTTTACCGAAAAAAATCCGAAAAACCCGAAAATCCGAAAAAATTCGAGAAAAACCGAGAGTGAAAAACCCGAGTTTATTGGTTTGGTTTGGTCTTTAGATTTAATAACCCGATACAAGTGGTTTGGTTTGGTAATTGTAAAATCCGAACCAACCCGACCTATATACACCCCTAACCACAATCTTGTCCGGCTCCGGGCTAATTTCTCTTCAATTTAAGACTTAACTCAAATTTTCTATAGACTCAGCCTAGTAAACTTTTGACTACACAAGTTAAAAGCCCGATATCATATACTCCTTGCGGTCCATAATAAGTGATCAATTTTAGGAGGGAAGGAGTATAATATTACATATAACTGTGCTAATATATTAGTCACTAACTATAAAAAAGACTATTATGATTATGGTTAACCGGAGTATTCTAAAGATTCAACTTTGTGTATGGTGATCCATTCACTAAACTATGAAATATGACTTACGCATAATTTTGTGTAGGCATATGGCCTATTCGGCTAGTAACTGAGTTAGGAGTATGACAATTTTTAAGGCTTTACTTCCTATCACAAATTGATATTTACTTATCATGTTCAAGTGTTGATGGTCTATTGTATATGTTCTTATTATATTTAGAAAACTATATTTTTAACACACACATATGCTCAAGCTAAAGAATTTCACCTTATCAAGGATATGACCTTTAATAGGAAAGTGTGGAGGTCTAAAATTAGAGTAGTAGGTTAGTAACTATTCAAACGTATTTCTTTTCCAAACCTATGATTCCTTTTATAGCTTAGTTAGTGGCGAAGCCAGAATTTTCACTAAGTAGTGTCAAAATATAAAGAAGTCAAGGGAGTCAACATATAGTAATATATACATATAAAATAAAAATTATGGAACTACACCATGTAATTTTCCGGACAAGGTGTCAATCCTTGGATAAGGTGGCTCCCCCACTGGCTGTAGTACTAGTGTTATCCTTGTGTTTCCTATTTTTAAGATTGCTATTATTACTTGATGTTTCCTTTGCTTCGATTTTTTTTTTTTTTTGTTACTATTTCTCTTTCCGTAGTTCTTTATTATAATTGATGTGATTTTGCTTTTAATCAACCGAGGACTTCCGAAAATAGGGATAAAGTTTGCGTACATACTCCCCATACCTTACTTGTGGGAATACGTTGAGTATGTTGTTGTACATATATAAGTAAATTTTCTTGAAAAGCGGTGTCGGATGATTCCCTTTACTGAAGGGTGTCTCAACCATTGAATGTGACTATACATTGCTGAAGAAAAACACTGAGGATGAAAGAGCGGAGAAGATATTAAGAGGCAGTAGTGAGGAACAATGTGTTTGTGTGTGTGTGTGTATTTGCCGTTGAAAAATAGAAGATGGAGATGACAGAGCTCCTAAAGAGAAGTGGCTCTCAGCTGTCATTGGACACTCACCTTTGCAGGGAATTGAGATGAAGAGCTGCATATTGAAGATGGAGTTCATGCATGCCTTTTTCTCTTGAGCTTGAGTAAGGATTTCCCTATCAGACAGCAAATCATTCCCTCCGGCCCTTCATTCTTCAATTCAAGTCTAGCAAGCTTTCAAACTGTTGCAGTCATTTCTGTATCAAAAATTCCTGTGCACCAATCACCTTCTATTTGAAAACAACGCTACTCAATCAGCTCTTCAGCCAATAAATTAAGCCTGATCAAAGACAAACTGATTTCCGGTAATATACAGGGAGTCAAGACTTCTTAATTTTAGTAAATAACGAATTCCAGGAATATATGAGGAAATGCATGCATCTATGGTAAACATATATCTATATAGAAGTGCTAACAACCAGGTAGCAGTTAAATGGAAATAAGATATAACTAGTCCATTTTGCTGTCAGATCTTCATTAAAAGGAAGTAATTTCATTAACTATCGTACGCTAATCGAATTTGAAGATTCAATACACAAGAGAGAATACAAATAAAAAGGTCTAGAAATCTGGTAGTGATGGTAAGTAACCTTCACTTCCAACCAAGAGGTTGTGAGGTTCGAGTTTCCCCAAGAGCAAGGTGGTAAATTCTTGGAGGTAAGGATGCCGGGGTCTCTTTGGAAACAGCCTCTCTACCCTATGGTAAGGGTAAGGTCTGTGTACACACTAACCTCCCCAGACCCCACTAAGTGAGTTATACTGAGTTGTTGTTGTTGTTGTTGTAAATCTGGTAGTGATACAAGGTTGATCGAATATTCAGGGTTGTAGTTTTAGCGCACCTTACGAATTTACAGGGGTAGACAATTGATCTTTGATTTTCTATGTTGCAAACATTTGGTGAACTTTTAATCCTCTTTGGAACCATGATTGTCGAACAGCCTGGCGGATGTGACGCTCATGTTTCTCAAGGAGCTCTTCAACTGTTTGTGTTTGAGATAGCAATGGTCCAGAAAATTCGACTTTATCCCCTTGATCATGTACCTGTTTGTAGTGCAGTTCAGGAATATTAATAGAAGCCCGAGCTAAAATATGGAGTTCAAATTTTATGCATCCCATAAAATGGAGTGCAAAAGCAATGGTATAGTAATTTATTATGAGCGATACATATAAACTGATGAGGAAAAATGTGCTCATTAAATAAGACACTTGACAAAAGCTTTTGACTAACCAAATTGATTCTCTTGATTGCAGTTTCCTCTTTTAGATATTGTGTCAGTGACAGTTCTTGTGAATGGTAGCCATCAGAAGCATCAAAGGAATCTGGCCGGTCTAATTGGCTCCAACTTTGACGAATTGCATGCTTGGTGGATTCATAGGTATCCTGGTCCATAGAATTTGTCTGCTTTGCATCGATAAGTTCATAGTTGTCTTGTCCTTTTGGCTCCATGTTATTTTTGACATGCAATGCAATTGAAGGTTCAAAAATAAGACTTCTAGAACTAGTTCTCCTTCGTGATCTTACTGATGAATCGTCAAACCTTCTTTTTGCCCATGCAAAACCACTTGATCCTGAAATTTGAAGTGGACCTGAAAAGGGGACATCACCTTGAGATGCATTCTTGACATGAAAAGTCTTTACCATCTTATCGACTGATGGCTTAGGACGTTCAAGACTTGTAATTGTATCTCTTTCTTCTTGAGCAGTTACATTATTGCTGTCACTTATATGAGCACCTTCATTTTGGATGGCTAAATTCTGCAGAAATGAAAATTTAGTTTCGTCTCGATAATATACGGACTGAAGACAAAATGCACTCATACTCATAGCAACATGCAGTTATGGGAATTATTTAAGAAGTGAAAGGTTGAGATGAAAAAGTTGGACCTCTTCTGGTGCTAGTTTACGGAGGCCATTCTGCTTTCTAGTTAACTTTCTTGTTGGATCAGGTACACGGACTCTTCCACTTGGCTTCTTCCTGAATATTGTTGAAATCATAACTTAGGTTAGATCCGTGCGAAGCTCCTAAAAACTGTATCAACTGCATGAACTTTTGTCAAAACCAAAGAGCAAGACAGTAAACTCATTCTACCAGATCAAGTGGTGCAACGTTAGTCATACAGTTTTATTCCCATCCCTCTTCAATGTCAAGGTTTCAACATGGAAAGTTGCATATTTTTGGTTGACTCAGACAGAGCTAGAACAATCTAATTGGATGAGTGAGAGTCGATATGGTTTGGTTCAAGCAATTCATTCTGTAGGCACCACTTTCAAGTTCTCTCTCTCCCTCTCTCTTGTTCCCAGAGATATTCGTGAGTCCAGCTCTTGAAAGATTTTGGAGTATATGTCTGACTGATTTTTTTTCACTGCCCATCCTCGAGTTGTAGTCTAGTTCAGACATAGATGACTTGACTTGGACGAACCTCAAGCTGGATGAGTCAATAGCATAAGCGTATTGTATTCAATAGTTATGCTTATGCCGAAATAGTGACCTGATTTGAGATAATCAACCTTTTATTTTCAGAAGGATACTTGCTTCTTATCCCTTTGTCACAGGTCAGTTTGGGTTCGGGGAGGGACGGCGTAAAGCACTCTTGTCTAATCACATGATTTTCCTTAGACGTAAATCAAGTGCTGTAAACTATTAAGACAAAAGCTCTTTCTAACATAATATGACCTAAATCCTCACCTTTTTGCATCTTCATGATGTTTGGCATCTATCTCTTTGCTTGGTGGGTACTTTGGCAAGCTTGAAGGATCACAAGCATGAGGCTTTGTCTTGAAGTACTACACAGATCATTCGAAAAAGTGTTGGCAATCTTGAATTGAGAATTCAGGCTTAAACTTACAAACAAAGAGCACATTGAAAAGATAGGAGAAGCATAATTTTCATTATGCTATATATATCATCTCAGATTAAGTGAGTTGGACAACATTGAACTAAAAACTCTACAAGTAATACAACAGGTTATGGATCGCTACCTCAGATGCAAGGGCAGAAGAAGCGTTCCCACGTTTGTGTGGCTCCACAGAAAGAAGAGTTTCTATGAGTGAGACTGCGCTTTTTGGTAAATCTTTAAAGGTGTTCCAAAGACAGCTCTCATAAGGATGTTGTGGTTTAAATATAGTCGCGTGAGGAAGTTTAGATCTCTTCCAGTAATCATCTGGTGGAGATCCACAAAGTTTAAAAACTTTATGCAGCTGTTCAACCTAAATCACATAGATAAATTGCATTATTATCAAGGATGAAGGCAAGAAATGGACTAAAAGGCGTAAAGGGTAAAGTTCTGATGATTCAGGTTAGCAGACAAGCACTTTATCATTCTCTATTCTCATAAGAGAATAGTAATTTGAATAAAGAGTTATCTTCCAAAAACTTTTGGATTCACCTCAGTTCTCCCCTGAAGAATTGGTTTACCAGTAAGAATTTCCGCAAATACACATCCAACACTCCAGAGATCCACAGAAGCTCCATAATCTGTGGCTCCCAACAGAAGTTCTGGAGGTCGATACCATAAAGTGACAACTCGACTGGTTAGTGGTTGCTTCGTTCCAAGGTCATAGAAGTTCGCCAATCCAAAGTCTGCAACCTTCAGAATTCCCTCATTATTTACAAGAAGGTTTGCACCTTTGATATCCCGATGCATTATACCTCGAGAATGACAATGATCAATTCCAGATAACAACTGTTTCATTAAGCATTTAACCTGCAAAATGAGCAGCACAACCTTTAACACAAACATAATATTATGCACTCACCAGGTCAAAGAGAGGGCAAATATAGCTAGATTAAAAGAGAATAATCTGCTAACGAACCTGTGATTCATTGAACTTGACTTCAGGACAGGACAGGAGTCCTGAAATATCATGTTCCATATACTCAAACACAAGATATATGCTAGAAGATAATCTGGAGGTAATTATTCCCTCTAACTTCATTATATTGGGATGGTCAAGCCTGCGAAGAATCAAAATTTCTCGTGCCATAAATCTAACACTTTCTGGCTCAAAGTTATCAAATCGCACTTTCTTCAGTGCAACTGTCCTTCCACTTTCCAGATCGCGTGCTCTGAATACGCTGCTATATGTACCCTGACCTATCTATTACAGCAGTTAAACCACATAAAGAAAACAAAATTCATCAACAAGAAAGCTTAATTAGCAAAATTATGAATTGTAAGAAAGTTTGACTCTGTAGGAATAGCATGATAGTTGTCTTATGACAACCAGATACCTTCAACTCCTTTCATGGAGTAAATTTGTAACTAGTTACAAAGTTTAAAATTTGTAGATGTCTCAAAAAGTTATGAAGGTAGTTTGGTGGTATCAATTGCTTTGTCAAAAGGTTGTGCATTGAACCACTTCTTCATGTAGCAATGGACGAACTATGTTGTGCGGACTCTCCAAAATAGATGTCACACCGCCAATCAATATTTTCGGAGAGTCCGAGCAACATAGGGGACGGATATTGAAGTAATATATACTTGAATACAGAATGCTGTTGTTATAAGATAGAAAAACTATAACACTAGGAACTAAGATAAAAATCAAGTTAAAATCTGATATCTTCACTCCACCTTAATTAGTTTCAACATACAAAGAAGCAAAGACTACTACTACAACTGCTACTACTACATCTAAGAAATGCAGTGTAGAAGGTGTTAATGTCATATGTAGAAATATTATTGATGGACAGATTGCGCACACCTTGACTACTCAACTAGGTAAATGAGAAGATTTCTTTATCATACTTATGAAACTAACCTTATCCAATTTCTGAAAAGACTCAGGTTTAAGAGGCAGCCAGCCATGAATGGCTTCAGCTGCAACAGTACTAAGCCATACAGGCCAACCTGCAGCAACTTGCTCTCCTTCCACATACTTTATCAAACTCACTGATTGAGCACCATTAGAATTTTCCTTGCCCGATTCGTTTAACTTGCTCCCGCCTCCACTTAGCCCTGATAATTTCCCTCTCTTCAAATCAAATCCAGGTACCAATGCATCACTGTCGTCATTTTCTCTGAGAGTCCCTGAATATTGATCACATGCAGGGGTTACCGATACGGTCTGTTTCGAGGCCACACAACCCATGAAGGACAATATAATTGTAAATGACTCTACACTATCAAATAGAGGTCAATGTAGCCATTTGCAGCCGAAGTAACAGCTTCCACCCGAGCTCTGTATACGTATCAAACAGATGTAAGTATACATATATTAGTATTAGATTGCATCCATTTTGAACCACTAACTCTAAATCTTCAATCTGTCTCTGTATATATTACAGTGACACTTCACTGCAAAACAAAACCAACCCAGACGGCATTTAACTAAATCTTGACGAGGGTCAAGTTCAATAAATATTACTACTTTTATATATTCAAGAATCAAGAACTCTGTTCACAGTGACTAGCTGATCTCCCTCGTCGAAACTCTTTTCTGCGGCAATTGCGGAAGGTGGATAAGGAAAATAAGAGCTTAACAATCAGAGTATAGGAATGAGTGATGAGCGAAATCAACGGAACTTATAGCCTTTTCAATAGTAACAGTAGGAATTTCCAAACTTCTTTTTTTGTTTATGCGTAATTAATATAATGTAGGAGGGCAAGAAAAGAAAAGAAAGAAGGAGAATGACAAAGAAAAGTAAGCATTGCAGTCTTTTGAGAGTAACTACTCTTTGACTTGTTTCAGCGTTCACTGCGTAAATTTGAAATTCTCCTGGTCTTGTTGGTAATTTTGGCAGTATTTTTGTTATTCCCCCGCCCCCTAAAATTTTCAGAATTATTAATGGGAAGTTTTATTTTATATGTGACACTAGTTGCATGAGATTTTTTTTTTCTCACAAATTTATAAATTTTTTTATTATTAGCGGAGATTGGTAAGTATACAGTCCGAGAAGGTGGGGCCAGCCAAATGAGTTTAGGAGTAATAGCCTGTTTCTTAAAGTCAAAACATTTTTTTTTTAAATTTAGAAGTATTTGGTAGATAAGGAAAAAAATATATTTTTCAATCGAAACAGAAATAGTTTTAGAAAAGTAGAAAAAAAATAGTTTTTCCCAAAAAATAAAAAGACTATTTTCAAATAAACCTTCAGTATTCTTTCCTTCGAGAACTTCCCATCTTGTTCTTGGGAGACTCGAACTCACAACCTTTTAATTGAAAGTGGAAGTTGCTTACCATCAAAGCAACCCCTCTTTGTCACCAAATATATTGCAAAAGCTTGGCCAAACCGGATATAACTTGTTGTGGTTTGATTTAACAAATTTGCTAACCTAATTTTTGATAAGTTGGTAAAATGCTCCTGCTGAGAATTTATCTTTTGAACCCAAATCGAAACTCTGAACTATTTGATTATAACTTTAATTATTTCTCATCACATCTAAATTTTTAAGTAAATTTGTTTATAAATACAGTTAGGTTCAATGAAGGGACTGGAGTGGTCCCCACTCTCCATTACTCTTTGTTTAAGTGCTCTAGGCATGGGGCTGGACATGTAAAGGACAAACATGAAGTCTGAAAAGAGAGATGAATTGCTGAATAAAGAAAGAAAAAGAAAAAGCAAAAAGTGGATAGATTGATGTAATGAGGGGGAACAAACTATGACGTTGCCTTTTCATGCTAATTGGTGTTGTTTGGTGTTTTACCATTTGGCTGTTAATAAATATTTTAAAATCGATCAAATCTATTGAACCATATCGTACCAAACTGTTTTTTAGATCTTTTATAAAATTATATATTTTTATATAAAATTATAATCGTACCGATAATTAGAATAAATTTTTTATTTTATAAAAATAAACTAAAAAACAACTGAACCGTACCGAATAAGTTTACATATAAAATATATATTTATATATTAAATTTTAAAATAATAAAACATTAAATTTTACATTGAAACTAAATTATTTCTAGCATATTCACTAGCAAGACACAAGGTATTGTAGCAGTTATGAGTAGGAAACTACAATGTATTGATTATGTTTCCTTTCGTATGATTTAATTAAATTTATCTTTTTGAATATTTAATCTTTTATAAACTTTATTCTTGAGTCTCAGTCCCAATTTTATTAATATATTTCTACCCATGTGATTTTTATTTTCTTTATATTAATTTGCTTAGTTTTATTTACGTTGTTGTAGAGTAGCTGATGGGTCTATACTCTCGTTATCTTTTATATTTTCTTAATTCATCGCTCTTTAAAATGTACAAATATATAGAGAGTTTTATTAAGTTCTATAAAAATATGTATGTTATTGTATTCTACTTCTACTAGTGACTTTTATACGATATTTAAAAATTACTGAAAATTAACAAAACCGTACCGATACCGAAGAGGAACCGGCATAATTGTGACGGTTTCGAAAAGTTTAGTTTTAGTTATACATAATAGAATAACCGAAAAATTAATATGGTACAAAATTTACAAAATAACCTATCGAACCGAACCTTTGACACCTCTACCAACCACTATACAAAATCTGCTTAACTATTTATATTAAATTAACGAATTACATGTTTGCCTATTTTATATGTACTTTTGTTGCTTAAACATAATTAAATAATTAATATTTTTATTAATTTATTTTTAACTGCTAAAATTAAATTACGTAATTTGATACGAATATTGAGTGTGGATAAATATTTACAGACACTCACTTAGTCTTGTAACTTACATCGGGTGTATCCAGAGAGGATTTCATTGGGCACATTAACTCATGCTCTTTTCCCTAGATTATTTATAGTAATTTTATACGTTTAAAACTTAAATATATATATATATATATATATATATATATATATATATATATATATATATATATATATATATATGCACAAAATATCATGTGATGCAATAATTATTGGGTGCACCGCTCTAAATTAGATTGTGAGTTCAAATCTTATACTGTATTAATCTTGTTTTATTTTTTCATTTTTTTGTCCTAGAATAAGGCACCCACGGGAGATGTTACTTTTGCGTATTAGTTAAGTAGTTTTTCCTTTTCTTTCTTCTTTATTTGGTTTATTCTTTTTAATTTTTTACACATTGAAATTACTATTCTTTGTCATTCTAAAACCTTATATGATTAAATACAATATTTATATTAAAACAAGTAGTGGAAGATGTAGTATATAGTCAATAGTTCAACTTATTCTAATATTTTCGACACGGAGTACAAATATAAATTTAAGAAACTATATAATTTAAAAAATAATAATTTTGAACTTAAAAGTGTAATTGATGCAATAGCAAGAATTAAATGTTGAACTCCTACAATTTATATCCTGAATCTACCTCTTTGCCGTAGTGCACCCATCTTTCCAAAATTTTGGAATAGTTTTATCCCTCTAGACCCACAGATCTGCACTATCATGAATCAATGTAGTCATGATATAGACTATTTTCAATACTTATTTGGAGAGCATGCTTCTACTCCATTTTGAATAGGATGATTAATGTCTATGGAAAAAGAAAATCAGTGGAGTACCAGAACCTCATGAAAACTTTGGTCTGGTTGTACTTGGGCAGTGGGGGTAATTGCCAATTACTCATTGACCAAATCAGTTTTCTTTGCCTAGTCTATACTACTATAGTAATCAACTTGATAAATGATGACCAAGAAAATCCAAAATTGACCATTGACTTCCAAATTTCATGCTGCTCTGTGTTATTTTTCTTGTCAAATATTGTTTTTGTGTGTCTACTTTAGTACTAGATCTGTGCAATATAATGGAACAACCCTTGAAGCACTCTTCACATTGCTAATTGCTTACGTATGTAAGTCGGCAAATGATCAAATATATTCCTACGCCACGAGAAAAGATTTAAATATATTTTTCATTAAATATATCTCTACTGTAGTACTATTAGTTCAAATATATCTCTTTTCTGTTAAGTTTGTCCAAGGTAGACATCTATTTTTACGTGGCACTAATATTTGATGAGGTAGATATATATGGCATGCCACCTCAGCACCCCTAATCTATATGTATAAGACTAAAATTTGAAATACAATATTTTTCATGGTAACGGTAATTGTGGCAGTAGTGGTGGAGGGGAAAAAAATTTTAATGGTAGAAAAGAAATAAAAGGGATTGGCAAAATGGGTTAGGGGCTCTAAGGTGGCAAGTCATGTGGAATCCAACTCATCAAATATTAGTGTCACGTAGGATTGAATGTCTATTTTGAACAAACTTAACAAAAAGGTGTATATTTGAACCAATAGTATAACAACAAAGGTATACATATAAGGATATATTTAGCCTTTTTCCGTATATAATTTGCTACCCACCTGTCTTTACACGTCATTCTAGAATAAGTTTAATGATCCAAAGCAATTTAAGAATCTAAATAGTCTTGGTACGTAGACAGTGTACACACACAAACAGAGAGGGGGCTGTTGCCTGTGGGGTTAGAGGTTGGGTCTTGAGATTATGAAGAAAGTGATTAACTTTAATTGTTCACAGTTGGGACCATTTATATATGTAGGATCACTGATTAGCTACCTACTTTATCATACTTGGCATTTATAGCCCATTGGCTGGTTCATTTCTCTTAAAAGTTAATTAGGTGATCCCAAGTTTAAGACTTCCATAAGCGGGCAAACAACTCAACAACAATGTGCTAGGGCAGATTCACATTTTCCTCTTCAATTCTTTTTTCCATAATTATCTTATTTACTGGTCCAAATAATCCAAATTCGCTTTATGTTGTGCCCGTCAAAAGGGAGCATTTTTCATTCTCACAACTCGAACTCGAAAATTCTAATTAAAGACAGAAGAATTTCATCAATCCCATCGCACCCCGAAATCTTCACCTATTGTCAAACAAGTGTAGTAGATGGGATGATACTATGCACTCACGGAATGTAATGGCACAAGTTATTACGCGTGTAAAAGGTAATAAATACTATTGTTCTTTAAGGGTGGGCAACTGGAAGTTTGACTTACCTAATTAGTACTAGTGCTGTGCTTAAAGCAACTTTTGAAGCATAATTATGAATGATTGATCACTTTAGACTCTAGAGTCTCATTAGACAAGTATTACCAATCAGTCTAATTATTCAGCAGCAGTTCCTGTATGTACTCTTATATATACTTTTTATTATTTATTCGCGGTTAATCACTATATTGTCTCACCTCACATTATCATATAACCTAGTTAATTTATGGTTGGGTGTTCAATACAAAATGTTGGTAAGTATTTATTAAATTATTTTGTAGACGAATTAGTATGTATCACTTCTCCCATTATATGATATATATATATATATCGTACATCAAGGACCAAGACACGTGAATTTTATTTAATTTTGCAGCTTGATTTGGAAAACCTCCATAAATTCAACTGCAAGAAGGAACTATAGGTCTCTAGAAATAATTAGTAATAATGTAGACAGCTATCCTCAAAATAATAATAGCATGGTTCTTGGATTAGGTATTCAACATGCAATGAAAAGTAGCTACAACTAATTCTCTCCATTGGAGGAACGCATTAGGTTGTAGTCTTGTAGATTGTTTGAGGGCCTATATTCATCCTGGCATTTCATAATTGAAGCCAAATGGATTAAACTGAACACATAGTAATACTTGAACAAACTGATAAAAACAAACAAGTTTGCTGATCTGTGTTTTTAGGTTTAATAAACTCTCTATGAACTGGTCAGGATTAGCTATATGAATCCTGTTATACTAATAAATTTTAAGGCTCGGAAGGTCACGAAACAAGATCTGCTGTTGCATATGGCTTTAGAATTATTTGCCTTCCATCTTAAGGAATGCCATTGAGACCCACTCGGAACACTTACGGCGTTCACAGTGTGACACAGTAATCCACCAAAGCTACAACAATTCACTCAATAGGCTGCAGAGCTACATAAGAATTTAAACTCTGCTTTAAGCTTTTGAAATGCAACATATAAATGACTTCTAGAAAATTAAAATTGAAGTTGGAGAAATGTATGCCCACCCAATTTGTTTGGGGCTGAGGGGTAGTTGTTGGTGAAATGTATGCCTACCCAATTTGTTTGGGACTGAAGTGTAGTTGTTGTTGGAGAGTTCTCTTTGCTATAAGGATTCATCAGCATATGGTAACTTGCAGGGAGCAGCTCGATCCTTTGACTTGTATTGGCCTAGCAGTTCTGCAACAGTTCTACAACGACATTGGTTTCCAGGGCGGATAACATCCCCATAAACAGCCATTTCAATTACATCGAGCTCCTTATCTGCATCGTCCAAGTTACATAGTAAATATTAGCGAAATGTTACTGCTGCAAAAAAAAATCGACCATGCAATAAGAATACAAATTTTTATGCCCAACTACTCTGTGTGAAGTTGGAAAGGATGACTTAATTAATTACACATTTTAAGGGACCTTAAGGTTGGTGAAGTTCTGCTGGATTTCATAGAAAATCTTATAGCATTTACTATTAAATAGTCTCCAAAGGCCACCTTTCAAACAAGAATATCTCTGTTTGCACTAATTGTGTAGAAGAAGGTATTACTGGTCCTTTATACTTACCAGTTCCATTATACCTTATCCAACAATAACTGCACCTCAGCCCTAAACAGTTCCATTATACCTTATCCACAAAAAAAGAGAAAAAAGAAATTCACCAGTTACTAGATCCATAATCCGAAGTTGCCTAAGCTGTTGTGTCACAAGGTAAGTTCTGTAATAACTTATTGCGAAACAGCAGAATATAGAGTCTGGAAAAAAAATGAAGAGGAAAAACTGGCACAACTTCAGAAAGGGGTCTAACCAGTTGAAACAGCACCGCGAACATTATTGGTTCTATCCTTTGTGAGAAGATTATATAGAGATGGTAGCATGGCTGATATAGCAGGGATCAAACTCTGAGAGAGTGAGGCAGCATCTACCAAGATAAAGAACTTCTATATGTTTTTAGGATATGTCTAGCTAACATGACAAAGGAACCCTTCTAGGTGGACGAATTATAGGCCCTTTGCTTGATCTTCTACAAGGGCAAAATCGACCATGCAATAAGAATACAAATTTTTATGCCCAACTACTCTGTGTGAAGTTGGAAAGGATGACTTAATTAATTACACATTTTAAGGGACCTTAAGGTTGGTGAAGTTCTGCTGGATTTCATAGAAAATCTTATAGCATTTACTATTAAATAGTCTCCAAAGGCCACCTTTCAAACAAGAATATCTCTGTTTGCACTAATTGTGTAGAAGAAGGTATTACTGGTCCTTTATACTTACCAGTTCCATTATACCTTATCCAACAATAACTGCACCTCAGCCCTAAACAGTTCCATTATACCTTATCCACAAAAAAAGAGAAAAAAGAAATTCACCAGTTACTAGATCCATAATCCGAAGTTGCCTAAGCTGTTGTGTCACAAGGTAAGTTCTGTAATAACTTATTGCGAAACAGCAGAATATAGAGTCTGGAAAAAAAATGAAGAGGAAAAACTGGCACAACTTCAGAAAGGGGTCTAACCAGTTGAAACAGCACCGCGAACATTATTGGTTCTATCCTTTGTGAGAAGATTATATAGAGATGGTAGCATGGCTGATATAGCAGGGATCAAACTCTGAGAGAGTGAGGCAGCATCTACCAAGATAAAGAACTTCTATATGTTTTTAGGATATGTCTAGCTAACATGACAAAGGAACCCTTCTAGGTGGACGAATTATAGGCCCTTTGCTTGATCTTCTACAAGGGCAAAATCTTATTTCTGTTAGGACCTAGATTGTCAAGAATAATCTAAATAAAGATAAGATCTGCATAGTTTGGGAAGAATTGTCTACATCCACATTTGCACAAAAGAAAAACAGTTCTATTACTTGTGTTCTGTTGCAAAGCTTCTCTTGATTTCACATCATGCTTTCTCACTAGGGTTATGCGACGAGAAGTAGGACTTGAATTCTAACCAAACTTTTATTTGGATTCAGAAACCAGCTTTAAACCAAAAACCTTCTCCAACTACTGCTGGCAGTAGGAGAAAGAAAAAGATATACGGTAAAGATTAATCTTAATGCGACCACAAGCATACTGTCCCTCTGATGGAATTTTTTTATCAGAATGAGACCTTACATGGGCCAAGATAGTACTGAATGGAAAAACATTAATCTGAGCAGGACATCCCCACAAGAACCATCACAATGACAACCATGAAAATGCAACTCAGGTTCAAACCAAATACCACAACAACAGCAATGTTTCATATGATTTTTTAATGGTTATGCAAAATAATTTGCCTCCTATATTAACTGATTGTATCTCTATATAAACTGTGTCAAATTATCTTGTTAAACCTGAAAACACATGAATACCTGAGAACTGCCATGAAAATACAATATTACAACTGCTATGACTAAACTACAATTCCAGACAACAATAAGATCATTATAGCACATCAATCGGTAGTAATCCTGTAATCCAGATAGAGATCAGGCAATGACTTAAACTTTGAAATGACCTCAGAAATGATGCAATTTTTATCTTACGAGGCTACAGGAGAACAGAACTATTATTTAGCTCACAGCTCTCCACTGCAGGGGCTAAGTCCAGAAGCCATAAAGATTGATAATGTGACAAATGATAGAAGCAGAACAAATAGGGAAAGATCAGGAGAGTACCAGTGAACTTGATATCGCAAGAGTAGCTTTTTAACTGATTAATATCAATCTCATCCTTGTTGGCTTTAAGCCTGTTTACCCTTGTTTGAAGGATCTGGCAGTTCTCCACTATGGACTCACCCCCTGCATACGGAAACACATCGTAAAATTGAGCAACAACGATGTGTTGACCACCAAACCAAAATTCAATGGCCCCGCCTCACTCCTCCCGCCCAACCACCGGATGCGAAAAAAATATGTATAAAGCAGGATTTTTCATCAGTTAATATTATGTCCAAATGATTAAAATCAGTAAACAACAAAAAACCAAAATCAGTTTAGGAGTGAATCAGATCAATCAAACAACCAAATACCCCTCAATCCCAATTGTTGAAGTTGCCCATTATTAAGGTCCATTTTATTACATTTACGTGAAAATAGAATCAACTGCCTCTCAAATTCAGAGGCAAAGCCATGATTTCAACTTTATGGGTTCTTAATTTTTTGTACGACTTCAACTAGGTTCTAAATTTAATATTTGTACATATTTAATGGATTTCTCAATAGAAATATATTGTTTGAGTAAAAGCTACTAGGTTCGTCCAACCCGTATTCGGGCTTCTAGCTCCGCTCCTGCCCTCAATTTCAAACTAGTTCGTTAATATGAATCCTCTATATCCAATCCACTCTATTTGGGCTCATTTCGTTCCATTTGAGCAGTAATGATTAACTAATAACAAAATCAATAAAGCCCCAATTCCAGACTAGCTAGGATTGACTACATGAATCCTATGTATCACCTCCGAGTCCAATTCATTTTGCTTGAACAGTAATGATTCACTTTGAAAATAATAAGCAATCAACTAACCCTTAATCTCAAATTGATGACAGAGTGTTCAGGAACAAACTAGTCAAAGTCACCTACAAGAGGCAGACATAGAGTATTAAGTTATTGGTTCATCCGATCCTAGTAGCTTCGGTTTGGACCTTGTCTATGCGTTAAGAAACTAACTAAGCAAGTACAAATAATTGATTTCGGACTCAGTAAATCAAATGAGTTGTAGAATCCCGAACTCAAAACAATAAAGTTCAAATCCGGCCTCTATTGGCTACTAGAGTGAATCAGATAATCGGCTAAAAATACAGAAATATGTAGAACAGTTGTGTCAGCAAACTACTGGTAATAAATAGGAGGGACCTTTGGAGAAGGGAATAATGTGGTCATATTCAAAGCAAAGGCAGCCTTGACAATTGGCAAAGCGTTTACAGACGACATTTCCGGCGGAATCTTTGCGCCAGCGTTCGGGATGTCGACCAGGTACAGTCTCCGCCTTGGCCCAGCACATCTTCTTCGCTTCAGTGTCAAAAGTCCTTGGTCTTTGTTCCTTTTCTCCTCCTCGAGATCGACCAGGTGAGCTTGAAGAGCTCATCTTACTACCTAACCCAGTCCCCACTCTCTCTTTCTTGGGGATTAGGTGGAAGAGATTGACAGACTATACAAGGAGACGAGTGACATAGGAAGAAGGACTTCATCAACAAATCATCTTCTTTTTCCGTGACATTATACTGGAAGTTTCCAGGCCTCTCGTTGGATAAAATAGAACCTAGAATTTTGTGCGCGTTAAAAAAAGTAGAATTCTACTTAGGAACGAATGTGTCTTTTCAATATTGCTCTTGTTCTTTTATTATTTCATAACACGTTATTAGCACGAGACTCTACCATCTCAAGAAGCTCTTTCAGAAGATTAAGGTAATTTTTTTTTCCTCTTTTTAATTATGACTTACATTATGAAAAGAAAGTTCGTTGCCCTTGAGATTTCGGGCAAGAACTATATGCCATGGGTGTTGGATGCTGAAATCCACTTAGATGCAATGGGTCTTGGAGACGCCATTAAAGACAGAAATAAAGCATCCACCCAAGACTGTGCTAAGGCCTTGATTTTCTTACGCCATCACCTTGATGAAGGGTTGAAAATTGAATATCTCACAGTCAAAGATCCACTTATTTTGTGGTGGAAAAGGGCATTAGGCAAAAATTTGTCGTGTACCAAGACATTTGGTTGATCTTTATCAAGCATCTCTAAAGAATAAAGGCTCTAAAGCCAATTTTGTCTCTGACAATGATTTTGACATCACCCACTTGGATGTGGCAGACTTCTTTGAGCGCCCTGATGGAAAAATAGACCACTTGATCGGTGATGGATCCGTGGTTAAAGATGATTGAGTAGTTTGACTTTATTTTTATTTTGTTTTTTTGTATTAGTTAGTGAATAAACATCATGTAATGATAGTTCTTTACATGAGTAGTAGTCATTAGTTATTTATTTTATATAAAAAAAATATTAGTTTTTCACGCATGTTTCTACTTATATTAATAAGACAAAAATCCATCATCATTAGTATTATCAGTTGTGCTTTATATTATTACTCTTAACATTTACATGCGGTAGTATAATTTTAGTTATGAATTTAATTTGTAAACTCATATTTTGTAGGTTATAATATTGCAGACTGACTATGTATTTTTAAACACTTATAACTAATGATAAACAGTAATAGTAAAGTTTGTTTAACAATTTTTTGTTGTTGTTTATACTACAACAATATTGCTTAAATAATTGTGACTGCATGCAGAATATATATCATTCATTATATAGAAAAATTTGTTATATTTTACAAACAACTATGAGTATGTATAATATTTATTAACCGTTATTCTTATAAAATGCATTATTGTATTACACATCCATGTGTCATATGATGTGTAAGTTGTTGTATTGTGTTGTAATTGCAATATTTTTAGGAAGTGTATTTGACATCATATAAATGTTATTCTAATAGGTGGATTAACTTTTACGCGACGAGATAAAGATTTGTGTGGAATTCAAAATAAATGCTTTCACATTATTTTTTCTTCTTCTTCAAATAGCTTTTGGTCTATAAATACTAATATTTATTCGTATATTTCTTTTGCATGTCAAACTATGGGAAGCAAATATGGATATCCCTCAAAGCAAACTTGAATCAAATTTCAATTGTGAAAATATTTGTTTAGTTGATTCATGTACAACACATACAATACTCAAAGAGAAGAAATATTTCTCGCATTTAAGTATGTGTAAGATAGATATTACTACAATTTCTGGTAGTAGTAAATTAATTGAAGGCTCTGGAAGAGCTACTATAACTCTGCCTAAAGGGAACAATACTTATCATAGAGAATGCAATGTTCTCCTCCAAGTCCAAGAGGAACTTGTTGAGTTTTAAAGATATCCGCATAAATGGATATCATATTGAGACAATAGATGAGAATAATCTTGAATATCTCATCATTACCAAAAATGCCTCTCGCCAGAAAAGGGCTATTGAGAAGTTCCCATCTTTGTCTTGTGGCCTGTATTGGACAAGAATTAGTGCAATTGAGGCACATTCTATTGTAAACCAAAAGGTTACTGATTCCAATACTTTTGTACTTTGGCATGATCGATTGGGACACCCTCGATCAATTATGATGAGACGAATCATAGAAAACTCAAATAGGCATCCATTAAAGAATTTAAAGATTCTTTTAAATGATGAATTTTCTTGCACTTCTTGTTATCAAGGCAAGTTAATTATTAGACCATCACCAACAAAGGTTGGAATTGAGTCCCCTGCGTTTTTGGAACGTATACAAGGGGACATTTGTGGACCTATTCACCCACCTAGTGGGTCGTTCCGATATTTTATAGTCTTAATAGACGCATCTTCTAGATGGTCCCATGTGTGCCTATTGTCATCTCGCAACCTTGCATTTGCAAAATTAATGGCACAAATAATTCGATTACGGGCACAATTTCCCGATAATCCAATTAAACTTGATAATGCTGCCGAGTTTTCATCCCAAGCATTTAATGATTATTGCTTATCAATTGGGATAAAAGTGGAACATCCTGTAGCTCATGTTCACACTCAAAATGGTCTTGCAGAGTCTTTAATTAAACGTCTGCAATTGATAGCAAGACCGTTACTCATGAAAACGAGGCTGCCCACTTCTGTTTGAGGTCACGCCATTTTGCATGCAGCAATGCTAGTTCCTCTCAGACCGACAAATTATCATAAATATTCCCCGTTGCAATTAGTTTTAGGTCATGAACCTAATATATCCCATTTAAGAATTTTTGGATGCGCGATATATGTGCCTGTAGCACCGCCATATCGCACCAAAATGGGTCCGCAAAGAAGGTTAGGAATATATGTTGGGTTTGAATCGCCCTCCATTATTCGCTACCTCGAGCCATTAATGGGAGATTTATTTACTGCACGATTTGCAGACTGTGGATTCAATAGTAAATGATGACGCTGACGAGGATTCTGACGACGACCACGATGATGACGCCGATGATTCTGCTGATTTGATGGAGAAGAGAGAGGATTGAGAATCTTGCTTACAGAGAGACGGAAGAGAGAAAGAAAGAATATTATATTTCATGTGTCAATGGTAGGTATAAATAAATACCTATTTAACTATAAAATAGAAAAGGTAGCTATAAGTAAATTGAAATTGTTTTAGTTTATGATAAATAGGGTATAATAATTTGGTATAGAAGGTAAAATTTCCTATTCCAAAATAAAATATCATGCTGGATATGAGAATTGCCTATTATTGCAATTTAACTCAACCAAATAATACCAAAATTATTTACACTAAAAGCATACATAACATAAGCTCACTCTTTTGATAAAAGGTTATATAACAATTAAACAAAAAGGAAACTTGCTGACAAAACTGTTGGTCTGCTGGAGTCACCCGATAAAATTGGAGCAATATCAAACACATAAGTCTACCAAAAAAAGCTGATCATCAGCAAATAACTGAGACCTCCACCTTCCTTAAATTCTGCAATTTCCACACCTTGAAGCTTCTCTTAACCCTAGGCATACAAACTAGAAAAATAATTAAAAACACAAAAACCCTTTTAATTTCTTCCAAAGGGCCAAGGTAGAGGTGGTAGTATGTAAAACTGTATATAATAATAAGTGATCATATATCTTGCTGGGCAAAAAATGAGCAATAACATCTCTACCCAAAAAGTTCTTCAATGTGTAAGGTTCCCTCCCAGAGGGTTTTCACTTGGAATATTTGGAAAAGAGAATAATCCCTGGACTTATTCAGTCCCAACTATTCAATCTCAAATACTCCTTATATATGTTGTCACACAACTTTTTCATACCCCCCTCAAACGCCTTGGATTTCCCAAGATCACTTCTGAAATCATTGTATGTAATTTCTCTCTCTTTTTTCTTTTCTTCATTTTGCATGCATTTCATTTCTTGTAATTATGTGTATTTTTCAATTCAATGTTTTCAACAACATTAATTTCTCCTGTTTCTTGCTTGCCCATTGTTCTTCAAATATTTGATTCTAAACCCAATGGTCCTCTTAAGCCCATTTTAATAGGACTTTAGAACAATAGAAATGCAATAAAATTGTAGGAAAAAGGCATTCATTTCGTTTCTTAAATTTATAGTTGATACAAGTTTGTGTTCCATAGTGCATCATTTTTCGCCATGGTAGGGTTGTCAACTGACCAACCTTGTCAAAACATTACATTGTATATATAGGTAAAATATTAGATTTTAGCGGTAAATAATATATATTGAACACCCTTTTTAAAGATTGTTGTGTTTTCTGCTTCAAGTATAGACTTTTACATGGATAAATGTGGAGTTACAATTGTACTTATTGTTTAAAAGCTATCCCTTACTTGTACCAGACCTATCCAATTAGGTAGTAATGTGGTGTAGAGTTTATATGAGGTGTCATACTGTTTGAAAGAGCACACTTTAAATTTCTTAATTATATTATGTGTCAACATGCCCTCTCACATGTCGGTCTGATTCTTTTTCTGGGACTAAACATGTCGAAATGTCTTTTGCATATTGGGCGGTGGTGAGATTTGGAACCTATACTTGCTGTGATACTTGCTATGTTCAAGTCTGTGACTATCTTATTTGAGCGATTAATCAGTTAGAAAAAGCACTCTTTAGGTATTATATCTCAATAATTGCCACCATATAATGATGCAAACATGATTGTTTTGTGTGTGTAGGCCGGTTTAATCCTTGGATCTACTTTTCTTGGACGTTATAGGAGTTACCAAGAATCCTTGTTTCCTATTGCAAGTCAAGGAATTCTGGGTGCACTATCAACTTTTGGTTACCTACTTTTCCTGTTTCTAAGTGGTGTGAAAATGGACACTAGCTTGACAAGGAAAATAGGAAGAAGAGCACTAGTAATAGGAATTCTTAATCACTTGGTTCCCTTGATAGCTGGTATGATAACTGTATTTGCGTTATCACGTTCTTTCTTTCAAGAAGGTGCCACAACAATGTCCCCTTCTATTGAAGTCATAACTATTGCTAAGACATCATTTCCTGTCATCTCTTTCCTCCTCAAGGATCTCGGAATCCTTAATTCAGAACTTGGTCGATTAGCACTTTCTTCTGCACTTATTAGCGACATATTTGGGCTCACTATCACAGTAATTAGCGTGCTAGTTGTTATAAGTGCAACAGGTACATTGGCAAGAGCAGTGAAGGATGCAATACTTTTTATTGTTTTCATTATTGTGGTTATTTTTGTCTTTAGACCACTCATGATATGGGTAGCCAAAAGGACCCCTGAAGGGAGGCCTGTTAGAGACGTGTACATTTTGCTAATTGTTCTTGCCGTTTTACTTTCTGGTGTATTCTCAGACTGGGCTGAACAAACAGTTCTTGTAGGGCCTTTTATCTTTGGTTTAGCCGTGCCTGAGGGACCACCTTTAGGATCTACTCTAGTAGATAAACTTGATCCATTTGCCTCAGGCTTTTTGTTGCCTATTTTCGTAAGTCTAATGTCATTAAGAACAAATCTCGCGGCCATAAATCCGTCTTCTTCTTTTACATTTGCCAATATTACCCTAATGTGTGTTGCAAGTATATCAAAGATACTAGCATGTTTACTTCCCATGCTATATTGCAAGATGCCCTTAAATGATGCTGCAGCACTCAGCCTCATCATGTCTACGAGAGGGGTCGTCGACTTGGCTACCTACAGCTTCCTAAGAGATACTAAGGTAAGTGAATTTCTGGCCTCATTTATCTAGTTGGAAAAAAAAAAAGCAAGAATATCACCTTGGTTATGGCTTCTTGTTCTTGTATAATGTTGGCACAAGCAATAATGTATAGGAATGAAAGTTCTAATGGACAAAATTTTCAACATATCTTTTGCAGATTATCACTCCAGAGACTTTTGCTTTTATGGTTATAGCAACACTTTTTACTGCAGTATTTGTACAAATCATGGTGAGTTGGCTTTATGATCCATCTAGGAAATATGCTGGATATCAAAGAAGAAACTTAATGAACTCCAACAACAAATTGCCCATACTTTTTTGCATCCACAATCAGGATAATACTGCTGCTATACTTAGATTGCTGGAGAAATCTAATCCCACTAGGGATTTCCCTATAGTTGCCAATGTCCTCCACCTTATAGAGCTACGGGGTCGAGCATCTTCTGTTTTCATCTCCCACCAAGTTCAGACAAAGGCCATTTCTGATGTATCTTATTCAGAAAATGTCATTCTTGCTTTCCAAGGGTACGAACGGAACAACTATGGAGCTGTGACCATCCAGGCTTTTACGGCTATCTCTCCACGCAATCTAATGCATGAGGATATATGTACTCTTGCCCTTGATGTCCTTGCATCCATCATTATATTGCCTTTTCATCGAAAATGGGCCGTAGATGGATCAGTAGAAGTTGAAGACCACAGTTTGAGAACTTTGAACTGCAGTGTTCTTGAAAGGGCTCCTTGTTCTGTTGGAATCCTAGTTGACCGAGGCCAGTTACGCCGCTCTAACTCTGTTCGTTCATCACAGAATGCATATTGTGTTGCTATGCTATTTCTTGGAGGAAATGATGATCAAGAAGCATTGACTTTTGCTAAGAGAATGGCCATTAGTGGGACCGTTAGCCTCAAAGTGATACGGTTAATGTCTAAGAAAGAAATGAGTTCTAATGTTGATCAAGTTGTTGATTTGGATATTGTAGGTGACTGGAAACATAGCAGAAGTGGTTGGGAAAATGTGCAGTACATTGAACATCGAGTGAATGAAACAACGGAGACAGCCTTGTTAGTTCGTTCGTTAGTGGATGATTATGATCTTATAATAACAGGGCGACGAAACAATGTACATTGTCCTCTAACAGCAGGACTTGAGGAATGGAGTGAAATCCCAGAGTTAGGAGTCATTGGTGATATGCTTGCCTCAAAGGATCTTAAGACCAGGGCTTCTGTCCTGGTGATTCAACAACAGCAAATAGCAGTGTAGCTATATTATACGGATCCTTCAATTGCCACGCTATACCTGTATGTGATACTGGTGTGGACGCTCCGTCGAAATCCTCCCAAATACAAGAAAGCTTCGCAAAAGCTGTGCATACACCCAGAGGCGGAGCCAAGATTTCAAGCTTGTGGGTTCGGGATTTTAATTGTTTAAGTTACTGGGTTCTAAAATGTTAATTTATACATATTCAATAATTTTTTAAAAACAAATATATGATTCGAACAAAAGTTACTGCTCCGCCCTGCAAGTACACCTGTATCAGATAACCGATCCCCTGTACATAGCTCACTAGGCTTCGTATATCTGATTTTTGTCCTTCCCCCTAACAGTTTTGTTACTCCAAAATTAACATGGTTGAATATGATTTTTGGTTTCATTTTCTGTACGTGTACTTGAATCATTCATCTGCCTTTGTTCAAAAGTGCATCTTGAGGATGTTGGATGTAAGCTTCATGTCTGTGAGAAAAAGACAAATGCGTGAGGAACCAAATCTCAAGGATTTTTTCGTTAGCAATTTGTAAGTAAATAGAGAAGAATGTACTATATCTACTCCACTTCAATCTCAAATTAGTTGGCGGAAATACTAATCAGTATGAAGATTAGAAGTTGAATGTGGCAGACCAAAATAACCCTAGAAACTTAAGTGACAATGATACCCTTCAAAAAATTTATACCTTCATAAATGAATATAAAACCTTTTGCAATTAATATTTCAAAATTCTTGTATAACTTTGCATAACTATGAAAATAAATTATTTTTGTTATATTTCTATTATTTTCAGTCGCTTCTTACTTAATTGTTCACAAATTGTACAAACATTTAGTTCTTCAATTCTTGAAAAAAAATGTCATGTATAAATAAGTATTAGTTTCTCTTTTTATTTGTTGTACGAATCATTTCGCTGAAACATTAAAATGGAACAACTTCAAGAACAATATCTTATAAAAAATATTAGGTGACATATACGGCCATATTTTATGTTTGTAACTCATAACAACTAAACTTATGTAATTATAAAATATACTTGTCTAACTAAATATAATTATTAATCTTTCGCAGAGTTATCCAGTCAATTTGAGTTCAACTCTGCATATCTAAAACTATTTATTATTTTTAGCTTGTATTTTTTTTCTTTTAAAATTTTGGTATAATATTTAACATGTTTTAATAATATTTTAATTCTTTTTACTGACGGAATAATACGTGCAACGCACGTATCAAGAACTAATATTATATTATAAGTGGGAAGCTTAAAAGTTAAAATTAAATTACTAAAATATCCATCAAAAATTGAAAGGCCATATAACCGTTATTTATATAATATTCTTTTCATTTATTACTATACTTACATGCAAATAAACATTGTTAAGTTTTATGGTGGACAAATATTCAATCAATTCTTAAGTTACAAAAATGTAGATAGAAAGACACCTATATCCAATAGTTTTCAGGATCTTCAATATCTTCAAAAAAAAAAAAAAAAATTCACGTTAATTCCTACGTATTAGTAATGTAAGATAAAACTCTTTCTCGATTCCTTATTTTGGTCAACAAGTACTTCTAATACAAATTAACGAAACTTACTTTACTTTGTTATTCTTTGCCTACAGATCCATTTAAATACCATTGTTCTCTGTGGTTGCGATTGTCAGTAATGTTTTCTAGTATATTTTCCGGTTGCTCTTTAAATTTGATTGCAACAAATGTGGAGCAAACTCATACTCAGAAGTGTAAGATTGATTCTTGGCCAGAGTTATCACAATGAAAACATACTTCTCCACTTTCTTTGATTCTTGACTATGAATTTGTCGCAAATGGGGATATTCTTTAGAGTCTAGTTATCTTTGAAATCTGGACTTCAACTTGGTCCCTTACATTCACTAGGACATATAATCAAAACACTTTTTCTCCTATTTATTGAGCGCGTCCTACTTTAGTCCTAAAAAAGATAAGCGGTCGCTGTAAATATAATCCGGTACGGAGTCACACGGAGAACTAAGGCTTAGCTACATTGTTCAATATCGCTAAGAAACACAAGTTCAAAGAATTTTCTAAATTGTAATTTTTATTTTAAACTTATTAAGTAACGAATACTAGAAAACATTAAAATTATGGCATAATACATAAACATACCATTAAACTTGGGTTCTACTGGCAAGTATGCTCTCAAACTTTGGGTCTGCACAAGTAATCCCAACTTGTCTTAACTTTGTTAGTGGAATCATCTAGACACCTCCAAAATATATATGCCACGTCAGTGTCGCATCAACATTTGTGTTTACGTGTTCAACTTTATACAAGTTGAGGTGCCTACTTGTACACACCCAAAGTTAGAGAGCATACTTGCCAGTTGAGGCCAAGTTTGAGGGTCTGTTTATGTATTATGCCTTAAATTATCAACTAGTGGGGATGAAATTAGAGACAAGATTAAGGAGGTCTAGAGTTATGATTTCACTAATTGTTGAAATCATTTCCGCTACATCTCCTATAATTTCGCCTAAGTATTCTCTACTGATCGTGGGCTCTTCAGGTGACATAATTCTCTTCCCAACAACTACAACAATTTACTATACATATTCTATCGAACTACGCTAGTTGACACTATCTTACCCCTTACCCCTCATTATGATCAGGTCAAGACTTTGTTATTTCTAAACCCACCTTTAAAATCATCATATTGATTCCTCACATACGTTTGGAGTTAAGAGTGACATTATTTACCAACAATTTAAATATTTTTCATTTTGATAATAAGTGAATTTGACTATAATCACGCCTTAAATAATCACATTCTTGTGAAGTTTTGATGATAAAAGTGATAACAAAATACTCTTATTAGTACTTTTCATGATTTGCAGGTGCTATATGTTCAAGGAAGGCTAGGGAGTAGTTTTGGAGTCAAAAAATAGAGAAAAAGAGGCCAACTGCGTGAATTCCCAATTGAACCATGCCTGCCAGCCCTGAAATTCAGAGAAACGTCCTTTGTTTTTTTGATTTGATAAACTTCATGAGAGAACCAGATAATGAACATGATACAATTAGTTCTCTTGCGTTCAGAGTAACTAGTCGGATGTCTGGTTCAATTCTCAATGAAATCAGATAAAGGAACAGTATATGGAAAAAATATGGATCAATTCCCCCAGTCGTCGTATAGTTAACTCTACAGCTTTAGACATTCTCAAGACCTTAAGATCACAAAGTTCTAGGTTGAGATGCAGTTTGTGATATGGCTCAACTCTTTAGATTTGAAGTAACAACGGAGGGAATATGTCTCTACCAGTTCTCCAAGTGACTGTACGAATTCAACTCTCCAGTTAGAAAGTTGTTGCCTGCACACACTACAGTACATGAACAGTGCACCAGTTAGCTTTCTACAAATATTTTTACCTACCTTGCTTACATCATTGTAAGTCATGTCTCACATGTATTATTACCATCAAGGTAGGTAAAACAATCATTTGAACACTTGCAAATAAAAAAAAAAAGAAGATATTCTCTCAAGTGCTAGCCACCACATGTCTCAAGAACAAAGCTACTGCAACCTCAAGGACCAGATCCAAAGATTGAAGATATCTTAAGTGCTTAGGTTTGTTGAGTCCTTTTTATTTTGTTCTTTACTTGTAATTCCTACTTAGCTTAGTTAGAAGCATTCTGTAGGAAATCTTTATAAATTATAAACCATTGTGTTTGTGTCTTGGTTAGAGTTAGTCGAGTTAGAAGTCTTTGTAATAGAGGTATTACAAAATGGCTTGTAATATGTGTGTCATAAGTTAGTGAGGGATACCAAAGTCTTTGTAATAGAGTTATTACAAAGTGGCTTCTAATAGAGTATTACAAGTTAGTAAGAGATTAAAAGGTTAATTCCTAAGTTGCATAGGTTATAATCTGAAGTTTGCTCGGTTAGTGGAGTTGAAATCCTACTAGGGTAGGTCGTGGTTTTAATCCCTTGAGCAAGAAGTTTGCCACATACATATCACGTGTTCTTTATTTACTGGCGATTTACTGTGAGAATAAATAGAGAACTTGGTTCCCTATACTGTTTGATTTTGTAGTCTATTGCTTACTGTGGGAACTGACAAAGAACCTGCTTCTCTATATAGTTTGGTGGACCCTTAAATTTTATTATTAATATTTCTCAATGTAATGATATAATATTGGGTGATCAAGTTGCTATACAACCTGTCAAAGAGAATGAAAATTTTAAACTTGGGCAGCAACAACTTATATTAGTAGGTACAAGTTCTCCAATTATCTCTTTAGAGGATAGAGTACTTGGGGCATTAGAAGGTTTGATTGATATACCTTTGTACTGTAACGACCCTAATGTTTGTTTTATGTAGTTGAGTCTAGTTTTACTATTTTATGCTTTCCGTATGCTTCTTTGTTGTTATGTGACTTCGGGGAATGTTTGGTTTAGTTTTGGGAAGGTTTTTGATCGAATTGGAACACTCAGTTCCAAGGTTGGAAGATTAAGTTATAAGAGTTGATCGGGGTTTGATTTTTGCATAAACAACCCCGAAATGGTATTTGATGATTCCAATAGGATCATATGGTGATTTTGAGGGCATATATACTGATTTGGATTTCATAATTCCTAGGTTGAGTTGGCTCTAATTGGAAAAAGTTAGAAATTTAAAGGTTTAGAAGTTCATAGGTTTGAAGGGGAGTTGACTTTGAGGTAATCGGGGTCGTATTGTTGTTCTAAAAGTTGATGTAGGTTCATTATGTCATTTGAAACTCGTGTGCAAAATTTGGGATAATTCCAAGTTGGCTAGACATGGTTGCTATGAGTTTTGGAAGTTTGAAATTCCATTAGTTCATTAGCCTTGAATTGAGGTAAGAATCGTAATTTTGATATTATTTTGTTTGATGTGGTACCTCGATTAAGTCCATGTTATATTTTAGGACTGGTTAGTATGATTGGACGGGGTTCGGAGGGAATTCGGTGTATTATGGGTGAGTTTTAAGACATTTTAGAACTCGTTGGCAGTTTTAGTATGCTATTTTCGCACCCGCGGGGTATTAGGTGCAGGTGCGAGCCCGAAGATACCGGATGATATGAACAGAAATTGATTTGGACTGGACAGGGAAGTTTCGCAGATGCATATCCTTATGTGCAGAAGCGAGAGTGCAGGTGCACCTATTTGACCGTTGAAGTGACCTTCTATCCGCAGAAGCGAAGGGGTGGAGTGATAAGTGATTTCTGTATCTGTGATGATTTTTTTGGCAGATGCAATGTCGCAGAAGTGATATGTGGATTGCAGAAGTGAAAGTATTGGGCAAAATATATCTTGAGCGTGGGTTTAGTTTCATTATCACATTTTGAGATTGAGAGCACATATTAAGGCAATTTTTGAGAAGTTTTTCACCCACTTGGATTGGGTAAGTGTTCTTGACTCGGATTTGATTATTATTCATGATTTAATTCTTGATTTTGGCTTTTTATTGGTGAATTTAAGTGAGTAAATTTATAAAATAAAAAATAGGAATTTGAACCCCAATTCAGAGTTGGATTTGGATAGAACTTGTATATGTGGACTCGTACTCGAATGGGTGATCGATTTATGACTTTTGTTGGGTTCTGGTAAACTAGTTCGGGTTTACTTTTTGATACTTGATAAAGATCGGAGCTTTATTACCTATAATTGATTTCTATAATCGTGTTTGACGTTATTAAGTTATTTTTTTGCTAGATTTGACCTATTCGGAGGTCGATTCAAGAGTCATAGGCTTTTTAAAGTATTGATTTGGCTTATTTGAGTTAAGTATATTGCCTAACCTTGTGTGGAGGAAAAATTCTTTAGGATTTAGCCTAACTTGTTTATTCGTGTTGTGTGAAAAAAGGCGTGTACATGAGGTGACGAGTGTATTTATAAGTGTTATGTGTGGATTATGACCGGACTAGACCTTAGACTATTAATATGTCTTAATTTGAGGATGTATTTTATATGAAATATGCTTAATCACTTTGTGGCTATATGATAATCACTACTATTGTTTTAGTTGTAGTAATGCTTTATATGTTAAACACCATCTGCATTTTACTATTTTCATGTCCACCTTGTTGATAAATTATGAACATAAATTCTTGAAGTAGTTTTGGCATGATATTTTTGTGATTATTGTGGCACATGTGGACACATTGACCGATTGTTAGGTGTTGGCATGAGGGTTTTTCCGTGCAATTGTGATTGTTATTATGTTAGGGCTAAGCGATACGGTGTGATATTGCTATTATGTTAGGCTGGAGCGATAACGTGGGATATCGTATTGTTTCAGGGCGGAGCGATACAGTTGGATATGGTTATTGTATTAGAGCAGAGCGATACGTTGAGATATTGTTATTGTGTCAAGATGGAGTGACGAGAGTGAATTCATCTGGAACAGAACTAGGGACACGAGGTACCATATATTGTGTTTCTATTTAATGACTCGTTGTTGAAGATGACATTTACTTGCACTGAATTGTTATAATTTGTTCTAAAGAGATTTTTGTTGTTATTTTCTATTATACATTCTATTGCCAGTCTTTGATATATTGCACATGTTATTTGACTAGTGAGTATCGCATGACTTGAACCTCATCAGTACTTCACTGAGTTAGTCTTGATACTTACTAAGTACCAATCGTAGTGTACTCATACTACACTTCTTTATATTTTTGTATAGATCCAAGCATTGGATGCAGCTGATATAAAGAGTGAGATCTTGCATCATTCGTGAGGATTCAAGGTAGAGCTGCACACTGACGTAGTCGCTAGGAGTCTCATATACTATTCATTTGATATTTGAACAATATTGTATTTTGAATATTCCATATTGTATTCAGTTATAGCTTATGACTATGTACTACTTAGTTCTGGAAAGGTGTTTGAGTAATGTCATTTTGGCTCATGTTAACTCTATTTCCATTTTAATGTTAGATTTTGCTTTATCATATCATATTTTGCTGATTCACATATTTTTAAGTGATTGGCTTACTTGGTTTTAGAGACTAGGTACCAGCACAGTTTGGATCATGACAAGTTGGTATCAGAGCAAAACTCATAGGTTCTACGAGTCATGATCAAGTTTAGTAGAGTCTTGCGGATTGGTACCGAGATGTCTGTACTTATTTTTGAGAAGCTACCAGGTTGTTAGAAAACTTCATTTTCTTTCATTCCTTATCATGTGAATTTTTTTATTCATAATTTAAATCTTTAATTTTCTATTTTCTCACAGATGGTGAGGACACATTCTGCCAGATCAGCTGAGCAGGCACCAACACCTCATGTTAGAGCCGCAAGAGCCCGGGGCAAATGTAGAGGTAGAGTTAGGGAACGTGCTACAACTGGAGCACCTAATACAGTAGCATATGTGGAACCTCCACCAACTCCAGTTAAGGACCAAGAGTTGGAGCATGTTGAGCATGCACTTGAGTAGCCTATTGCTACATCGGGGCTCTAGGAGACCTTGGCACTTTTCATGAGTATATTTTGGGAGTTTGGCCCATGAAAGGTTGATTCCGGCTGCACTAGCTACCTCACAGGCTGGGGAAGAAGCTTAGATTCTACTGCCCGCAGAACAGAGCAGCTGACTCATTTTACCAGATACCGGGGTATGGTTCTAGTACAGGTAGTAGTTATATTTAAAAATGAGGTAGGTACAGTTGCGTCAATTGAGGAGAAGGGATTTGGAGAGGTTTCAGAAGTTTCATTCTCCCGAATTCAGTAGAGGGGATTTTGAGGACGCACGAGGTGTTTTAGATCAGTGTTACCACATTCTGTATAATATAGGTTTGGTGGAGTCGAGCGAGCTCAACCTTACTAATTTTCAGCTAACGGGGTTGGCATATAGATGGTGGTAGACGTATAAGGTGAGTAGGCCAGCTGTCGCAACACTACTTGTATGGTACCAGTTATTCGATTGTTTCTTGAAGGAGTTTATTCCACAAACTCACAGAGATGAGTTACGCGACAAGTTTGAGTAGTTGTGCCAAGGGAACATAACTGTGTCTAAGTATGCTATGAGGTTTATTGAGTTATCTCATCATGCACCTTTCTTAGTTTCCACTGATAAATGGAGAGTCCATAGATTATTAAGGGACTCGCCTTTAACATTATATTTGGGATGGCATAGAAGTTAGATACTGGATTTCATTATGTTGTGGAGATCGATAGGAGGTTATAGTTTATCCGCAACCAACAGAAAGATGATCGGGAGGCTAAAAATACTTATGGTTTTGGTAAGATTTAGTCATTTCTACTCTTGGCTCAAACCCATCATGGAAAAGTCTTTATTGATTGACCAGTTTAGTCTGCACTTCACGTTATTCATAGTGCTCTATCTAGACATGGAACCCAGAGCACTCGTATTTGTTAGTCATCTTCTAGTGCATATTTTGCATAGAGTTCCGATAACGGTCATTTCGGTCATTCGTGATAAACTCAGTATCAGCATCCACGCCCACAGAGAGGTTATTTGAGTGTTGTAATACTAGGCACAAGGTGAGAGATTGTCCCAGACTTCGGGTGCGTGGACCTCAGCAGGGTACTCTAGTTATGTTTCTCGCTCTAGTTGCTACTCCACTTGCACAACCAGATAAAAGTGGATGACACGTAGGTAGAGGAAATCCTAAAAGGGGAGGCCAAATTCATTGTTATGATTTCCCTGGTAGGACTGAGGCAGTTGCATCAGATGCAGTCAATACAGGCATTGTTTCGGTCTATCATAGAGATACATCCGTTAGTTTAATCCAGGCTCTACTTATTCATATGTGTCATCCTACTTTTTTCATATTTAGAGATGTCTCGTGATTCTCTAGATACTCCTATCTGTGTGTCTACACCCGTTGGGAATTCTATCGTAGTGGACCGTGTCAATCATTCTTATTTATTCACTATTAGGGACTACGAGACTATGGTTGATCTTCTATTGCTTAATATGATGGATTTTGATATGATTTTGGGGATGGATTGATTATCTCCATATCACGCTATTCTTGATTATCATGCTAAGATCGTGGCACTCCTATACCGGGCTTGCCGAGGTTAGAGTGAAGAGGTTCCTTGGGTCATATTTCTAGCAGGGTAATTTCTTTTCTGAAGGACCAATTGATGATTGAGAATGGGTACTTGGAATACATAGACTTTGTTCGATATGTAAGTGTTGATACTCCCACGGTTTATTTTGTTCCCACGGTAAGAAAATTTTCAGATGTTATCCTTGAATACCTACCAGGTATGCCACCCGATAGGGACATTAATTTGAGTATTGGTTTGGCACTAGACACTCAATCTATATCTATTACACCATATCGCATGGCTCCAGCAGAGTTGAAGGAATTAAAGGAACAATTGCAGAAATTGCTAGATAAAGGTTTTATCAGGCCGAGTTTTTTGCCTTGGGGTGCTCCGATTTTATTTGTGAATAAAAAAGACGGTTCCATGAGGATGTGCATTGACTACATGCAATTGAACAAGGTTACTATCAAGAACAAGCATCTACTGTTGCGTATTGATTATTTATTTGATCAGCTTCAGGGTGATTGGGTATTCTCGAAGATTGACTTAAGATTGGGGTACCATTAACCTTAAAAATACATCACTATTTGAGATACATAATCAATAATAAAAAAATAAAAGAGGGTGACTTTGAGGCCTGCGAGCGGACAACAAGGATACCTTGAAGTCTTCAATCAGCTCTAGCACACACTCCTATTAATCTGCTCAACCTGTAATACCTGAATCTGCACAAAGAATGTACGGAAGCGTAATATGAGTACACCACGATAAGTACCGAGTAGGTATCAAGACTAACCTCGGTAGAATAGTGACGAGGTTCAAGTCAAGACACTCACTTGTCAAATAATTTGTGCAGGATGTCAACATAAATTTAACAATGGAAGGCATAACAGAATAAATATATGCAACCTCGAAGAATGAGTACAACACCTCAGTGTAAAATGATCCATTTTTGCCAACAAAATATCAATGAAAACAGAAAATGTGATAACATAATGAATTCCACCAATAACTAATAAAGCACAAGGCGGGAGAATTTAAGAAAAATTAACACGTTTGTGATCAAAGCATTAACCCACAGTTTCCAACACATGAACGATAATAAAGAATCACCCTGATATATCTCATAACATTCCCAAACAAGCCACCCTTATGTCGCAGCATGCACATTAATAATGGAATGCCAACCTTATATCATTGCATGCACATAAACAACCACCCTTGTCTTATCTCACCGCATGAATATCACAATAAAATGCCTCATTTATGTCATTGCATGCGCATCTCACTCTACACAATAGTAATCGACCCACAAACAACACGTACATATGTGCCACAACATCACCAAAAGAAAATACCAAAGTCACAACAAGATATATCCCACGACTCAATAATAATGTGTACAAAAATCATAACACTAACATAAGAGTGCGAGAAGTATTCCACAATAAAGTATGTTACATATAGCAAACAACCCTAACTAAGGACATATTGATAGCCTAAGGTGTATTCTGCTAACGAACTATACATACGCTCGTGTGCATACTCGATATCTCATGTACACGTCATTTTACATAGCACAAATAAAGAATTATATCAATTCCTACGGGGTAATTTTCTCACATAAAGTTATGCAAGATATTTACCTCAAATATCCCCAATCAATACTCTAAAAATGTGCTCCTTTAAAATTGACCTATGCACAAATCAAATCTAAAAAAATGACTTAATAATATCAACAATCCAAGAGAACATCAATTTTAATTAATAAAGTTAAGATTTTTACTCAATTCCCAAAAAACCAATAAAAGTCAACCCCGGGCCCGTCCGATCAAAATTCAAGTTGAGGGGTAGATCTCAACTACTCATAACTCCATGAGTCTAAATATGTGTATGGTTTTTCAAATTCAAGTTCAAGTCCAAATCGAGTATCAGATCTCAAATTTTTATTATTTAAAATATGGTAAAAAATTCCCAAAATTTCTCTTTAAATTGCACAATTTTGATGTTAAAATTCATAAATATTCACGTTATATTATTAAAATTGGAACAAAAAATAGTTACCCAATAGTTTTGTGTGAAAATACCCTCCTAAAATTGCTTCCTACTGAGTCTAGCACTCAAAAATGTGATAAACTAAGCGAAGTCCTGAAATTCCAACTTCTATTCAGTTGCAGAAGTTGCAAATGCGACCAGAGGTCCGCAAATGTGACCCTTTAAAAATGAAACACATGCATCATAAATGTGAACCCTGACCAATCATGAGAATATCACAAATGCGACCTGGACATCGCAAATGCAATGCTAGCCCCTTCACAAAAGCGACTAGATGGGTGCAAAAGTGACATGTCCCCAGCCAGACCCATTTTACCATTTGCGAGGCTGGTTTCGCAAATGAAAAGCCTTCCATCCACTACCTCCTTCGCAAATATGATTGTACCATCGCAAATGTGGTATTCAAAAATGCGAATAGTTCTCGCATTTGCGATAACTGCAGCATCAACACACAAGCAACTATGAACCAAGTCCAAAATATTTTGAAACACGTCTGAACATGCCCGAGTCCCCGGGGCTCTGCACCAAACATAAACACAAGTCTAGAAATATTATACAAACTTGCTTGTGAGCTCAAAACATCAAAATGACATCCAGAACCACGAATCGAGTACCAAAACACATAGAATTCACAATGAAACTTAAGAATTACTAAAATCACAATCAAGCGTCCTATTACTACCAAACCAATTTGGAATGACACCAAACTTTTTACACAAGTTCCAAGATGACAAAATAGAACTATTCCACATGTTGAAACTAAAATTCAAATCTGATAGCCATAAAGTCAAACCCTGGTCAAACATAGGAACTTTTTAAACTTTCAAATTGCCAACTTTGGAAAAAAGAGTCAAACCAAACGAAGAACCTCTGAATCCAATTTTGGGCATATGTCTAAGTTCAAAATTAATATACAAACCCATTAGAATCATTAAAAATTATTTTGGGGTAGTTTTCTAAAAAGTCAAACTTGGTCAAGCTTCCAAACTATGAACTAATTATTCCAAATCAATATAAAACCTCTTAGAAACTCAACCAATCGTCCCCACAAGTCACATAACTACAAATACACACACGAAAGGCTTGAAAAGGGAAAATAATTCTCAAATAAATAAAACGATAAATCAGTTCATTACATAGATTGATCCTTAAATGGTTCACATTATGCACCGTAAGTGGAAATGATCCATCACTTGAAGTGCCAACATCTTCCTGCATAGTTGAGTTCTAGGATCTAAATAGGTTAAGTAGATCTATAATCTCCTTAATATTTTTAGCAATATTGCTTCCTCCTTCAAGTGCGCTAGTAGAAAATCATACTCCTTTGAGGATGAAGATTCAAAAATAGGAGTTGATGCACACGACACTTGGAGTGCTTACTGTCCCAGGTAGCTTGCTTTACTCCTTGTAACTGGTCCAGGATTTTCAAATTTAACATCGAGGATTCATTCATCAGCATAGAACTTGGAAATCACATCCTTAAAGGAAGTTTATTTTCTTTTAAGCCATTTCGATGTTCTTGAACTTTGATTATCGAAAAATAGGTTGAACGGTAGAGATTATCCTATTGGGCGTACCTAATTTGTAGATAATAAAATTCATGTCAAGAAAATATTATGGGTACTTAAAAATCTATATCAAACAATATGAGTGTTACAATCTCTATAAATCCTCTAATTCTTCTTCTCGAAAAAATGAATACAAGAGCTTTCGAGCTTGATCTTGAATTTTATTTTATTTTGTTTTATTTTAAGGCTTGATCTTGATCTTGACGTATTTCAGTCAAAGAGTTTGCATCATGATCTTGAAATTTATGTATTTCAATCCAAGGGCTTGCAGCTTGTTCTTGAATCTTCATTTTGATTTTTAATCTTTAGAACGCTTGAAAGATTGTCTCTTGTAAGGAAATCTATGGCGTTTGATTCATGAGCTCTCTCTTATCTGTTGTTATAAGTTTTGATCATTCTCTGAGTTATGAAGACCCTTATTTATAGTTGTAATGAGGACAAACTCTTTTTCCTTTGGTGTGATTGGTTGACTTGAATCACTAACTAATCAGATTGAAGTAGTGACCGCAATTAATTGGCCACAATATATCACTTGTACACGTGGTGTGATTTTATTAGCCTTTATTTTGACTTGGCATGATATATCATTTTGACATATGTATTGGATCTTTTGTTTGACTTGGCATGCCACGATTTGATACGTGATACCAAATTGAGCCTCTAGGATGGAGAAGTCTTGGGTTTAATGAAGTAGGCTTATTATTTATAGTCCAATTAAACAGGCTAGTCCAACGGGTTCAGACTTATTAAGTCTATGTATATTGGACTTGTATAATTAAGAGAAATTACCAGTTATGTCAGCCCATAAGTAAGTTAGTACTAAAATTAACCAATTCATAATATATTACCAATATTATCCAACTAGCTATTTGTAGCAAAAAAAAAATTCAAATTTTGCTTTCTTTTGAGTGGGTTTTGTTGGAATAGATTGGATACATCTTAAAGAGTTTCTCAATTTTTGGATGATTTGGTTGAATTTTGAAGAGGTTTGAATCAAAAGTCCGAAGAAGAAGATGAACATGAAAATAGATGATATATGTTTCACATCGTGCATCATTTGTGTTTTACATATGTATCATATTGTATCAAATGTGCATCACATGTATATCCATATATACATATGTGAGATATATATGTGATACATGTTTGATACATGTGTCGTAAAATACTTTTTGAACTCAGTTTTAACTATGAGTTTTGGTACAAAATCAGTCTAAATCGCCTCTAATCTTCCGCAAATTTTGTATATTGACTCATCTATATGTTTTCAGTGAATTTCAACTATAACCATTGAAAAAGATCACTTTATGCTTAGATTTTTTGAATCTTGTATTTTTATTTTATTTCATCACTTATTGTCTACCTCATCCATAAAATATTCTTATCGCCTTGCATATAATATTGCTGATCAGCTTAAAATATAGAAGAAGATCATTGCGTGTGATATTTGGGGAGAAGGAATTTTTATTTATTTAGACTTTTAATTTTTGTATGTGTTTGGCTTGTTTTCGTAAATCTATGATTAATGGCTAGTAGTTGGTAAGTAATGATTTATTTTGGATATTTCCGTAAGATTCCCTACAATTAAGGGATATCTACGTGGCTATACTATAATAGGAACTTATTTACAACTTTTCATTAATTTCCTTTAAAATTGTATTCTCTATTTATATTTACTACTTATATACAAATACTTAATAAAAAGAGTATCCCTTAAATTTAGATGTAACTGAAATAGCCTCTCCCCACCTCCACACGTCACACCCTTCACCCTCTCTTTCTCACTTTCATGTGTATCAATTATACAAAGCCCCTAAAATCGTATCTTCATCCTTTTTTCAAAAAGATTTCAAAATATTTCTTTATCTTTAATAGAAATTAATCAACTCAAATCTCTCACTCTTCATACAATCCAGCGATATTATCTCTAAAATTGTAGCAGTAAAGGGTTCTCCATTGACAACCATTAAAAATTTTTGAAGCATTGTATTCAGTATTTTGGTTTTATGAATTTGTAATTTGTTTGGATTGGTTGTTATTGGAAATGATTAAGAACACACCTTAGAATTTATATCTTAGTTTTGAAGAAGTTTGGTTAAGTTTAAAATTCAATTTTTACAAAATTATTGCTTCATAAAATTGCTTTATAGATTTTATTTCTGGTTTTACAAAAAATATTATTTTAGAAAATAATTTTTTAGTTTGTTTAAAGCAATATTTTTTCATTTTTACAATTTTTAGTAAAAATAAATTCAATTCATTTTTACAATTTTTAAAAAATATTACTTTAGAAAATTACTTTTTAGAGTTTATTTCTATTTTTAGAAAAACATTATTTTAGAAAATAATTTTTCAGTTTGTTTAAAGCAATTGTTTTTCGTTTTTTCAATTTTTAGTAAAAATAAATTCAGTTTTTTCAGTTTTTACAAAAATATTGCTTTCGAAAATTGCTTTTTAGATTTTATTTCTGTTTTTACAAAAATATTGCTTTAGAAAATATTTTTCAGTTCTTTTATAAAAACTGGAAAAAAATATGTCCTTTTTTTTCTTCAGTTTTTAGTAAAAAAAGACTTTTAGAAAATTGCTTTAGAAAAAATATATTTTGATTTTAGTTAATTCAAAAAAGAAAAGAAAAAATATTATTTCCGTTAAAAAAGGGCAAATTTACACAACTATTGGACGGTTTGGGCATATTTGGGCCAAACTATTAACAACGAACATATTTGTCCTATTTCAAGTAGTTCACGAGTATATTTGGACCTTTTTAGTTTATTAAATAAGATATTAGGATGGATTCACTGTCTAGTTATTAATTAAGTTTAAGAAAAGTCATTAATGTGACCGATCATTTTCAACTGTGTTGTGTGCAGGGGCAGACCCACGTAGAGAGGAGAGGGCATGTGTTGGGACTTGGATCCCCGTATCGATATATATATATATATATATATATATATATATATATATATATATATATATATATATATATATATATACACTTATATTAGGACTAGCACTTTGGGTGCACTGGTAGGTGCTGCTGCTTTCATGCCAAACACTAAAGTTTGAATATCTGCAGCTACATAGCTGCTTCACACGTTCTTTATTTTTCAATATGACAATTTAATATGATAGCCCATATTTGAAAAAATGGTATGGTATGACAATACATAAGGAAAATTGGCAATTGTTTGGCCTTATATTAGGTTTGACAATAGTAGCCCAAAAATATTGGCACCCAATAACCAAAGTTATATTTCTTAAAAATATCAATAAGAATCGCTATCTATCTCCTCTCCATCACTTTGTTGTGTAAGGCAAATTATTTTTTCACAACTGCATTCTGTATCTTCTTCCATAAATGGTGCCTTATTCTCTTTAGTTTTCTTTATTAAAGAATCTATCTTCTCTTCTCTCTTCTAATTGGTTGCAACCATCCTCCTAAAATTTATGTTTTATTTCGTTTTAAAAGTATTTACAAATTTCCAGAATTTCTTTATATTCCTTTTCTTATTTTAGCAAAAACTAAGAGAGAAAAAATATATTTCAACTTTGTTTTTCTTCTCTCTTTCTTTTTTTGGTTGGATTTAATGACTGAGTGTGATTGAAATTGGTTAAAAATACCTAAACGAGGCTATATACAAAATTTGAGCAAGATTAGAAGTGATTTAGAATGGTTTCAGGTAAAAAATCAAACCTAAAAATCCAACTACGACATGTGTATATCACATTATATATTATGTACATCAGTGTATATCACACGCAGGTTTATGAGGACGTCTATGTATATCACTTTGTGTATCGTGTATACAACATAATTTTTTATGGACGCCTATGTATCTCATATTGTATATCGTACATATAACACATATTTTCATGGATATATACAGATACACATAATATACATGAGGTATCATTGATGTACATAGAGATATACACGAGTTATAATATTGGTATACACATGTTCGATGTGCTATACACTGTGATATACAAATAATATAATATTTTTATTGCGATATACATTGATATAAGGCCAGCAATAACTGTATATATATAATTTTATATTATTGATATACAAAGAACACAATTATTTATATACAAAGAACAATATTATTTATATACAAAGAATGAGAATAAAAGTTTAATATACTTGTTGATATAGACAAAGAAGAAAAAGAAAGTTGTGATATACATATTATTACTGCGATATACATTTATTGGTTATTTGATGCCAATATCTATAATTAAGGCTATTTTCTGCCAATTATATGAGTATGTTGTTATACCATGCCAAAATCTCCCCATATTTTTGTTGAAAAATTTGATCAGCCCAAAGGCCCATATTTTAGCTACTACCCCATTCCTTTTTTCTTTTACTTAGTGTATTTGATTTAGTTTTTTCCAATAGACTCACACCTTTTATCTCTCTCCACACAAAAAACTTCTTCCTTAATTTTCAAAGCCCACATGCAACCACCGGTTATTAGTCCCGCCAAAAGCCATCGAGTAATTATTTCCGTCGTGATTCTACTCCTACAAACACTATTAAGGTACTGTTATAGTGCACCTGCTACCTTTAAATCATGTCCGCCTCTGATTGTGTAGACTCTCTAAATATATTGTTGGATTCTCCAAATATATACTATGTAATTTTTTGAAAAATCCAACACATAGAGGTTGCCTTTTCTTTGAAGAATATGAGCAATATAAATTTTCAAGGAAGAAGCAAAAATATATCCGCCTCACACATTTAAAAGCTTTTTAGTGGGAAAAAGATTTCAGTATAAGTCAACAATATGATTAATAAAATATAGAATTTAAGTTTATGCACTTGTATAAAAATTATCGTCACTAATAAAAATGAATCGATAATGTATAATAATAATAAGTAATCCGATATAATAAATTAAATTACTAAAAAATTCTGTGCATATAACTTACGTCCATAATATAGAAGAGCCGTTAGTGCTTTCGTTTCTATTTTATTTTTCTCACCCTTTGTTTATTCTTGTTTAATGAATTACTATTGTTTTATAATCACCAGGAGTGTCACTATCCCAAATTTCCAAATGTTTGAAACTTTCTCTGAGAAGGTCAAACTATGAAGTCAAGAGTCATCATTAAAAAACAAAGAAAAATTGAAGTTTTTTTCAAAGAAGTTGAGTGGTTGGTTGGTCCGACTACTTTGACCCAATAAGTGTAAATTTTGAAGCATAACAGTTGTAGAGATATTCAATACTAATATCTCCTTGTTTAGTTGAAGAATTTCAGAAAGTCTCTAAAAATATGGAGAAAACAAGACACTTGTTTTTCTTGTGCAGCGTTGTAGGATTTGTGTTGACATCGCTCGGCCGATGCAATGCTAAAAAGACTGATATTCATTGCTTGAAATCAATAAAAAATTCATTAGGTGACCCTTTAAATTCTTTGGTCTCTTGGGATTTCAACAATGTTACCGAAAGTTCTATCTGCCATTTTGTAGGAATTAAATGCTGGCAACCTGATGAGAATATGGTACTTAACATTAGCCTTCCAAATATGGGATTAATAGGTGAGTTTCCTCAAGGTATTCGGAATTGTACAAGCTTGACAGTTCTAGACCTATCAAATAACAAGCTCTATGGAACCCTCCCTTCTGATTTTTCGGTGATAACTCCATTTATTGTTACACTTGATCTCTCATCTAACCAATTTTCTGGCAACATCCCACCTGATTTAGCCAATTGTACGTACCTTAACTTTCTAAAGTTAGACAACAATAATCTACAAGGTGAAATTCCAAGCGCAATTGGCTATTTGCGTCGCCTTAAAACGTTCAGTGTAGCCAACAATTACTTGACTGGGTCAGTTCCATCATTTGTTAGCCAACAATTCCCGGCTGATAGTTTTGCAGACAATCTACAGCTCTGTGGGAAACCCTTGAAAGGATGTGAGAATTCTTGGATATGGAAACATATCGATCGTGCTTCATTCATCAAAGCATTTGTGACTGGTTGGCTACTTTTCTTTACATTGGTTTTAGTCCTTGTCTTATTTCTGTTTCCAACCAAGATAGTCTCACTGAACAAATTTAAGCTGATGCCAAAGAAACATTTAACTTCAGGAAGTGAAGAGGAATTAAGTAGCCACCAGAAGGTAAAGATTCTGCTTCATTTCCATGCATTAGTTACATTTTTTTCTGTAATTCTAGTTTACTAATCTGTCCTTACACATCCATCATGTTATATGTGTTAGGTGTTTGCTATAATTTTCTTACCATATTTGGTTTTCCTATCTCTTGAAGAAAAAGGGCAATATAATTACCTTAACTGGATTTTCCTTTTTGTAAAAGGAAATTGTAAACTCCCATATTTGGCTAGTCCCTTTTCTTGTAGGAAAATGTTTGGACTTCTATAAATTGAGGATCCTTCATTCTCATTCAGTATCATTCACAATGTATCCATAGGGGGCTTGAGAGTAGTGTTTAGGGGGAGAACTTTATGGGACAAGTGTTAGTGTGTCACTTGTGTTTGCCTCTTTGTGAGGTTGTTCTCTCGATATTTTGTACTCTTTTTTTATTATAGTGGATTGCTCATATCCGTTGTGGACGTAGCTCAGTTGACCGAACCACGTTAAATGTTTGTGTCCCTTTTGGTAGATTTCTCTCTATTGTATGATTTATCATTGTTAAAGGTTTGCTTTGCTATCTTCCGCATGACATCTGATTTTTTCGGTCCTAACAAGTGGTATCAGAGCCTTGGTTACTTATCCGGGTTATTACGGAATGGAGGCGAATATGAGCAAGATGATATGTTTAAATGAGAGAAATTATAATGTTTGGAGAAACAAGATGAAAGACTTGTTGTTCGTGAAGAAGATGCATCTACCCGATTTTCAGCTCATAAACCCGAGAGTATATCCGATGAAGATTGGTATTTCGAGCACCAACAAGTATGTGGATATATACGACAATGGGTTGAAGATAATGTTCGCAACCATATTGTGAACGAGATACATACGAGATCATTGTTTGGAAAAGCTAGAGACTCTTTATGCTTCAAAAACCGGGAACAACAAATTGTTTCTGCTAAAGCAATTGATGACCATTAAATACAAGGAAGGCAGCCATATCATTGATCACATAAATGATTTTCAGGGCGTCCTTGATCAGCTATCTAGAATGGGGGTTAATTTTGATGATGAGATACAAGGACTTTGGCGTCTTAATACTCTGCTAGGCTCTTGGGAAACTTTTCGTGTTTCTTTGACAAATTCAGCTCCTGGAGGTAATGTGACCATGGAATATGCCAAGAGTGGTGTGTTGAACGAGGAAGTAAGGAGAAAATCTCAAGGTTCATCCTCACGAGCAAATATCTTGGTTACAGAAGAACGGGGGAGAGATATAACAAGAGGCTTAATGAATAGAAGTAAAAGTAGACGTAAGTCAAGGTCCAAATGCTATAATGTTACATGCAACCATTGTGGCAAGAAAGTACATCAAAAGGTTTTGCCGCAAGTTGAATCAAGACATTAGAGAAGGAAAGAAAGTTGAAAATAACGAGAACAATGTTGTCGTTGTTGTTCGAGATGACCTTCTTTTTGCTTATGATGAAAACGTCATCAATTTGGTATCCCATGAGACTAGCTAAATAGTAGATTCTGGAGCTACCTCACATGTCACACCAAGAAAAGATTTTTTCTCATCTTGTACTGCTGTTGATTCTGGAGTGTTAAAGATGGGCAATGCCACTGAAGTTAAGGTGTTTGGTGTTGGCACAGTTTGTTTGAAAACAAATAATGGTTCAACGTTAGTTCTTCAAGATGTGAAGCATGCTCCAAACTTTCCTTTCAATTTGATCTCCGCGGGAAGATTAGACGATGAAGGTTCCCATAATGCTCTTTTTAATGGCCAATGGAAGCTTACTAAGGGCTCGTTAGTAGTGGCTCGCAGAGTCAAGTCTGGTCAATTATATGTGACACAAGGCTCTATTCTTAATGACTCAATAAATCTGGTGGAAAGTGATAGTTTGTTAGAATTATGGCATCGAAGATTGAGTCAAATGAGTGAGAGAGAGATTACGTGTTTGGCTAAGAAAAGTTTTCTTTCTGGAGTAAAACAAGCAAAGCTGCAAAGGTGCATACATTGTTTAGCTGGCAAACACAAAAGGGTTTCCTTTCATAACCATCATTCCTCAAGAAAGCCCGATTTATTAGAGCTAGTACACTCTAATTTGTGTGGTCCTTTTAAAGTAAAGTCAAAAGATGGTGCACTTTACTTTGTGACCTTCATTGATGATAATTCTCGTAAGCTCTGGGTATATCCTTTGAAATCTAAAGATCAAGCACTTGACGTGTTTAAGGAATTTCAGGCCTTAGCTGAGAGACAGACGGGGAAGAAATTAAAATGTATTCGCACTGACAATGGTGGTGAATATTGTGGTCACTTTGATAAAATATTGCAAGGAACAAGGAATTCGTCATCAGAAAACACCGCCCAAGACGCCTCAATTGAACGGTTTGGCAGAGAGGATGAGTAGAACTCTAGTTTTGACTGACATGGGAGAACCTGAGAATTATGAGTATGTACTTTTGACTGACATGGGAGAACCTGAGAATTATGATAAAGCCATGAAAGATAATCACAAAGATCATTGGATCGAAGCGATGAAAGATGAGATGAAGTCATTCCATGAGAATGACACATATGAGTTAGTGAAATTGCCGAAAGGTAAGAGAGCTTTATCTAACAAATGAATATTCAGAATAAAGCAAGATAACCATACCTCTGTGCCTAAATACAAGGTGAGGTTTGTTGTTAAAGGTTTTGGCCAGAAGAAGGGAGTTGACTTTGATGAAATTTTGTCCCCTGTTGTCTTCTATTCGTGTGGTTCTAGGCTTAGCCGTAAGTCTAGATTTAGAGGTTGAGCAGATGGATATCAACAGTGCTTTTCTTTATGGTGATTTAGATGAGGTGATTTATATAGAGCAACCCGAGGGTTTTGTAACTAAGGGAAAAGAAAATTATGTTTGCAAATTGAAAAAGAGCCTGTATGGATTGAAACAAGCTCCAGGGCAATGGTATTTGAAGTTTGAATCTGTCATTGAAGAACAAGGGTACAAGAAAACTTCTTTAGACCACTGTGTATTCTTCCACTCTGATGATGATTTTATTATTTTATTGCTTTATGTGGATGACATGCTTATTGTTGCCAAGAATAAATCCAGAATCGCAGTCCTTAAGAAGCAGTTGAGCAAATCATTTGCGATGAAGGACTTGGGGCCAGCAAAGAAAATCTTGGGTATTCAAATCCACCGACACAGAGATAGAAATGAGTTATTTCTGTCCCAAAAGCAATACATTGAGAAGGTACTCAAGAGGTTCAATATGACAGATGCAAAAGTGGTTAGTACTCCTCTTGCTAAACACTTCAAATTGAGTATTAGTCAGAGTCCATCTACTGATGAAGAGAAAAAGGAGATGTCTCGTATTCCTTACTCTTCTGCCATTGGTAGCTTGATGTATGCTATGGTTTACACTATACCAGATATTGCACATGCCGTTGGTACTGTTAGTAGATATCTTTTCAATCCTGGAAAAGAACATTAGGATGCAATAAAATGGATATTAAGGTATTTGAAAGGTACTGGAGATTTGAAGCTGTGCTTTGGCAATGGCAAGCCTGAACTTGTTTGTTACACAGACTCTCATTTAGGAGGCAATCTTGATAATTCAAGATCCACTATCGGTTATTTGATCACTTTTGCAGGGGGAGCTGTTTCTTGGCAATCTAAACTACATAAGTGCATAGCTCTATCCACCACAGAAGCCGAATATATTGCTGTCACAAAAGGTGCTAAAGAACTATTATGGATGAAGGAGTTTGTTAATGATGTTGGCTTTGAGCAGCCACGGTACATCTTATTTTGTGATAATCAGAGTGCTATCTGTCTCACCAAGCACTCCATTTTTCATTCTAAGACCAAACATATAAATTAAAAGTATCATTGGATAAGAATGACCGTGGAAGAGAAATTATTTGAGGTTGAGAAGATATGCATTGATGAAAATCCTTCGGATATGCTGACAAAGGCGCTGGTTGTAGATAAACATGAATTTTGTAGAAAATTGGCAGGCATGAAGCATGTCAATAGTTCCTCTACTTGAAGACACATTTGGCCCCTTGGCTGGAGGGGGAGTTTGTTGGGCATATGCCCATGTTGTCCGGCCAAAGGCCCAATGACCTAATCCTATTCTCTTTTGGTTTCCAATCCTATTTGGAATTGGATTCGGTTTATTCCTATTTTGAGTGGGTTTTGGCTTTAAGAGAAAGCGCCACTCATGATCTATAAATAGGACAACCTTGGAGAATTATTATATGCTCATTGATACAAGTCTTTGAAAGACTTAAGCACATAAGACTGGTTTAGAGAGAGCTTTCATCAAGAGAGAAGAGAGAAGAGAGGAGAGAAGAGAGAAAGAAAAATATTTTTCTTTTGCTGCAGATTTTTGTTCCGACCGACCAACGTTAAAATCACGCCTTTTCGATTCGTTAACCGTTGGATCGGGCTGAAATTTTGATTGAGTGTTTGTAACATCTTGGTCTTGTATTTGAACGGTGGAGATCGGATTTGGAGGCTCGTAGCATCTGATTTCGTGCCTCTAACAATAACTTCGTTTTGTAGATTATACTCTTTCTCAATTGATTATTTGTTGCTTTTGTTGCTATTGTTGCTCCGTATTTGGCCCTTGTTGTGTAACCAATTTGGAGAACGTTGTAACCCTCTTATTGTTATAGTGGAATTTTTTGGATCTTTGTGATCCCGTAGTTTTTACCTTTGATTTGAAGAGTTTTTCACGTTAATATTTGGTGTTCTTTATCTTCTTTATTTTCAGGTTTGCCTTTTCCTTGATACAAAAGTGGTATCAGAGCGAGGTTCACGACAGGTTCATCTTGGCGGGTTCAGTTCTTGCCGCAACATATTTGACGATAATCGTGATTTTTATCTGAAAAATTTGACCGGTGTGTTACGCACGTTGAGACAAACTTTGTGGCGGAGATCTGGAGATGCGACCTATTGAAGGCTATGCAAAGAAGGAGGATCAAGTTTATTTTGTCTGAAAATTCAGGCCAAGGAGGAGAATTGTTAGGTGTTTGCCATAATTTTCTTACCATATTTGGTTTTCTTATCTCTTGAAGGAAAAGTGCAATATAATTACCTTAACTGAGTTTTTCTTTTTGCAAAAGAAAATTGTAAACTCTCATATTTGGCTAGTCCCTTTTCTTGTAGGAAAATGTTTGGACTTCTATAAATTGAGGATCCTTCATTCTTATTCAGTAGCATTCACAATGTAGCCATAGGGGGCTTGAGAGTAGAGTTTACGGGGAGAACTTTACGGGACAAGTGTTAGTGTGTCACTTGTGTTTGCCTCTTCGTGAGGTTGTTCTCTCGATATTTTGTATTTTCGATATTTTGTATTCTCCTTTATTATAGTGGATTGCTCATCTCCGTTGTGGACGTAGGTCAGTTGACCGAACCACGTTAAATGTTTGTGTCTCTTTTGGTAGATTTCTCTATATTGTATAATTTATCATCGTTAAAGGTTTGCTTTGCTATCTTACACATGACACCTGGTTTTTTCGGTCCAAACAATACGTTCTTGACTGGAGAAACAAATGGATGTATAAGTTCTTTATCCAATGTGATCGCAATAAGCTTCTCAAAGTTCTGTTCTCTTCTTTGTATGTTCTAATGATTAACTCGTTGTTTTACAGATACTAAAACTGGAGAAGTTTGTCCCAAGAATGAGTTTCATGGAGCTGGCAAAAGCAACTTCTGATTTTAGTGAAGACTCTTTAGTTGGAAATGGAATGTTGGGCAAAGTGTACAAAGCAAATCTTCCAAATGGCTGGACATTTGCCATCAAGAAGCTCAACGATTGGGAGAACTTGGAGGACGAGTTTGTCTCCGAGATAACAACTCTTGGTGGTCTGAGGCATCAGAACCTATTGCCTCTTATAGGTTTCTGCTCTGAAATGGATGAAAGACTTCTTGTTTACAAATACATGCCTAATGGAAGTCTTCATGAATGGCTGCACTCGACGGGAGATAAGGCAAAGATTTTGGATTTCACTCTAAGAGTTAAAATTGCACTTGGTATAGCAAAAGGGCTGGCTTGGCTTCATCATGGGTCCAATTTACTCGCTTCACATGGAAACATAAGCACACGTTGTATCTTGCTAGACAAAAATTTTGAACCAAAAATATCCAACTTTTGGGACGCCAAATTCTGGTGTAAGAATGATACTGCATTAAGTTGGAGTCTTTTCCCAGAAGCTGAATATTCACATTTAGGTTCTTACAAGCAAGACATCTACTGCTATGGTGTGGTGCTTCTCGAGCTTGTAACAGGGAAGGAACCACATGAATTGACCACCTCAAGAAATCTATTTGATCGCTCGCCTTGTCTACTTGATGCAGATAGATATTTGCTTGGGAAAGGAATCGATGATTTGATCCTCCAGTTTCTAGAGTTAGCTTGTGACTGTGTGAAGTTCTTTCCTAATGAAAGGCCAACAATGCTTGATGTGTATGAAACACTCATGTCAATTTCTCAGGGTCGAAGGGACTTGGTACAACAAACACTCTTATCAACTGAGATTTCAAAGTCTATATGACTAGTGCTGTAGTTTATATGGTCTTTTCTGAGTTTGTATGCTGATAGCTTTTGTTGCAACTGTAATGTCTAAGAATCTTTATATATCCAATAATACTGGAAACCATATTAATTGCATTTTTACCTTCTAAAAGAGCCCACAAAAAACTGATGCTGCATTACTTAGTTTGAAAAGTTCAAGGCAATTTTCTTTGAGTTGTATACCGAAACAATTAAATTGGCCTCGAGCAACAAAACCACATGCTTTTACAGTACTAAAAGTATTACTGGAACTTATAGGAAGTTCAAAATTCGGATATAAATATTTTATATTTTACTTGCCTAGATGTAATTGACACATCTAATATAGCAAAGGAGAAAGACATTCTACTAGAATGAATAGTGAGAAACAAATTCTCTGTTTGATTTTGCTTTACAAACAACTGGTAGGCTGAATTTTGCCAGAAGTTGTTCCTGCAGCATTAGCACAAGAAGCTTGAGCAGCAGGTTGATTCTTATAAGTGAGATGTACATCTTCCAATTTTATTCCTTGGCATGGATTTCTTTTGCTGCAATCAAATTTCATTGCGACTCGTGTTGCTGAACTTCCATAGATATCTTGATATGTAACATCACTAATTTTCACTCCTGACACCTATTGACAAAGTTAAATATCCAAACAAAATTTGTCTGCTAAATTATTAGTCCAACTTTAAACAAAAAGATAATAATGGTGAAAATTCATACCTGGCCGGGACAATTTTTGTTATATGGACAATAATTTTGATCAATAACAATTGGATTTTCAACGTTAATCATTGTAGCATGCTGGAAAAGAACATTATTGACAAAACCAGTACTTGGTCTGCCCCATGTTTTGATCCTCACACCATTTTGTGTGTTCTTAAATATAACTGATTTTACTGTCACATTTTGCACCCCTGCTTCCTCAAAATCCTTGCCTAAACTCCCAATGCTGCAACAAAATTCACCACCAATTTTAGGGATTTAACTTATTCTCTAACATTGTAAATATTTTTACATGATCGGTGTATTTTAACCTGTTATAATGGGTTCCCTACCTTATTTTCCAGGTTACAGATCTCACTTATAATGGACAGTAACAACAATAACAAACTTAGTGTAATCCTATAAGTGAGGTCTGGGGAGAGTAGTATGTACGCATACCTTATCCTTAAGGTATAAAGGTTATAACGGACATCTATTTGCATTTACTTTTTAGTTATTATTACCTGATTCCATGGCCAGGGCCACAAGCCATATTTTGGATCCACAAGTTAGTAGTTCCTGGACCGATAGATATGCAATCATCTCCTGTACTGATTTTCGAGTTCAAGATTGAGATGTTAGACGATAATTGAATATGAACGCCATCAGTATTCGGGCTTTTTCCAGAGGCAAAAACTTTGATGGCCTGCAACTTCACATTTTTGCACCCATTGAAGACAATATGAAACATTTGGCTGTTCAACGAAGTTAGTCCTGTTATTGCTACATTGTTAGAGTTGGAAAATCCAAGAGTCTGCAAATATCAAAAAAGCCATAGACAATTTGTTAGCACATAAATATTCTGATGAGTTTTAAACATTTCATTTCAGTTCAAAATTAGCAATTACACCATGTATGGAACTTATGTATCGTGGCACCGTGGAATGATAATTACACTGATAGCGTAAAAATGTTACAATTTACGTACCGTGGCGCCTCTCGGGCAGTTGTTGCCGGAGGTTTTGCAACTCCACAAATTAGTCCCTTGACCATCAAGAATTCCACCTTGAATGGAAACTCCATCAACACCTTCAAACAGAAGCCAATTTTTTGCATTTCCAATCACATTATAATCAGAGGGTGCAACGAGTATGCCATCAATTTGGAACTTTATGGCTCTATTCTTGCATTTTCCTTTAAAATGTGCTTGTTTAACCAAATATTTTCCTTGTGGGACAAATATGGTGGCTGGTTTTGAAGAGCCACAAGCTGCTGTCCAAGCAGTTAAAAAAGCTTTTGTTGAGTCAGTTTTTCCATCTGGCTTTGCCCCCAAATTCAGCACATTTAATACTGTCACAACATCAGCTATGGCTTCAGTCAAGAAAATGGAGACAAGTGAAATAAGAAAAAGAGAAGAAATGGGGTTCTCCAGTTTCATCTTTTTGATGAGATATGAAATGATTAAAGATTAAAACTGAGAAGATTAGAGTTGAGATGATGAGTAATTGAGCAGTTTGAGTTGAGATACTTATAATAGAGCTCTACAACTTGTTTTTTTCCTTTTTATTATTCAGTTTTACACTTCATGAAAGAGTGGTCTTTTGTGAAATACATGTGGAATAAAAAGCAAGAAAACTGAAAAATGTAACTTACTTTACTCCAACATCGAAATTTTGAGAAAGAAGAGAAGCATTAGTGTATCTTGGTCACATGTTAAAGACTTTAGACACAAAAAATTAAAATAAAAAATAAAAGATCTAAACGGTTATTACTAACAAAACGTTTTTGGAAGAAGCTAAAGGAAGCACTTTGAACTTTTGTGGAATGGAAATCTTTTTCTCTTTTGACATAATATATATGTCAATGACCTGAACTGGTTTTCCTTTTCTCTTTCTTTTTCGGTTCATTAAACAGAATAAAATAATACAGAAAATAGAGGACTTTTCGGATGAGAGAAAACGAAAGTAGTTATTAAAGACTAATATAAATAAACTTCTTCAAGCAAACGAGAGAATCTGAATACACATCTTAATATCAAGATGTGTATTAAGATTAAGACATCTGAATCTGAATACATATCTGAATATATTAAGATGTGTATTAAGATCTGAATAATAAATAATTAAGACTGTTTGTTTTTAACATCTGAATATATAAAATTTATCTTTATTTGAAAATTAATAAATATAAAATTCAAATGAAATACTAGCTAATATAATATTTTATCAATAAAATTTATAGTTTTTAAAAATATGATAGTTGTTGGTGGTGATGGTTAACGGGTGAATACCGATTAGCAGCGGTGTATGGTGGTAGTATTGGTTGATGATGGTGGTTCATGCTAGTAACTAGTAGTTATTGGTAGTGTTGGCGATTATGTTTTAGGATGGTGGTGGTGGTTGCTGGTAATAGTTAATAATGGCGAGTGGTGAATAGTAGTTGTGACTCAGGAAGATGGTGGATGGGTGGTGGTAGGTTATAATGATGGACAGTGTTGACTGTAGTTGTTGGTGGTGATGGAGTGGTCAATTGTGTTAGTTGAGGTGAATGAGTGTTGATTGTGGGTGATGGTGGTCAAAGTGGTGGGGATAGTGGGCAGTAATGGTCGATAATTGTGGCGGCTATGATTGAGGATGATGGTGGCGTGGTGGTGGTGGAGGTGGTGTTGGTTGTGGTGGTGAGGTTGGTTGAGTATGGTGGTGGTGGTAGTTGATAATGGTAGGCGGTGGCGTCAATTAATAATAAATATATGATAGCATCTTAATGAAATTAAGTCTCTGTTATAGATCTGAATCATACAGACCTATTCAGACTCATTAAGTGGTTGTAGAGTAAAAAAAACAGAATAAAATAATACAGAAAATAGAGGACTTTTCGGATGAGAGAAAACGAAAGTAGTTATTAAAGACTAATATAAATAAACTTCTTCAAGCAAACGAGAGAGGGAGTGGGGAGAGAAAAATGTGTAAAGTTCCCTCACAGAAAACAGTTTTTTAATCTTTATTCAGTTAATTGACTTTTTGGCAGTGCATAGGGCTACAACTTTATATGCAAGTGATTTGGCGTTATAATATTCCTTTGTCATATTTAGCATTTTTATTGTTGGAAATGAACACATATTGTGGCTAATATGCACATTCACGTGATAATTATAAACCATAATGAAACAAAAATTATGTTTGATATTTGCTCTTACTGTTGACAGTTCCATACGTTACATGCGCTATTACTTGGCCTTGTAATAGGAGGTATAATTAATAATTTCTTATTATTTAAAATATAGCCCCTTTTTTATAATTATCATTATCCGGTGTCCGAATCCGTGGCCTATTAATCCAGATTCACGTCACATAGCACCCATTAAAGGGGGAAGCTCTCAATCTAGCCACTAGGGATTTCAAAATTTTCATTATCTGAACCCAAGACTTTAGTTAAGGATGGAGAATCTCAGTTCCCACCACAACTCTTGATGTTAACTCGACCTAAAGGATAGGTCCTTTCATCGTAAGTTGAATTATATATCTTAGAAATAATTTAATCATTTTTTTAAAGCGCTCGCAATAAGAGCAGTTTGGTGCACAAAGTATCTAACGTTTACACAGGATTAGAGAAAGCATTGCACCTTAAGGGGGGTGTGATGTAGGTGCATGCACTTGCAATCAATGGACTATTTGCTAAATTTTGGGGCGGAAATTGTAAGTATTAAAAAACCTACTCAAAAAGTTTAAAACTACTCCTAGAAGCTATTAATTGAAGAAGTTTTACCTTTGAAACATTTAGACGACATTTGATTTATTATAATTAGGTGTGAATAAATTAATTGACTTTGTTATCAGGATAAGTGAATTATATATTCTCTTTCACAGTTACTAATTAGACCACCATAACTCAAAAGATATCCTGAGTAGCAAACATTGTGAAACTTATTTGTCCAGTCTATATGTCTAATACAAAAAATAAACCTATATTCTTTCCCTAGAGCTAGCGACCTTTACGAAAAATGTTATACAAAAATAATTTGCATAGTATTTTATTAGTTTCTCTGCTATCTGCAGAATTCTTTAAAAATTTGGGGGAGGGAAAATCCATTCTTTTTCCCTTTATAAATGTTGCTGGCCGGCATTCATTTCGTGTTCTATGACTTGTAAAGTTGAGGTATAAAAAACTAATGAAATAGTAAGACACAATTAAACAGACCTAAAACGTACGGTAAAATGTTTGCAATTTACACTGTTTTAGTTTAGTAAAGTCTAATTAAAATTTGTTAAAAATGAGAGAATTAAATTAAGATAGTAGTATTAACTTTGATATTTTTTCCCACAATTTTCTTGTTGTGCGTAAAGGAGAAGTTGAAGGCATAAAGCGCAGTTTGTTAAAGAAGCGGCTGCGTGCATGCATTACATGCAACGTGGGGAATGCACCAATAGCGAATAACGGAGAAGTAATCGGCATCTGTCGTGTAATTTTGTTTTTTTAATCTCTCATTAATCGATATTCTAGGATATATGTAAACAATTCTTATAAAGTTTATTAAGAAAAATATGGATTTATAATTTGGGATAGACTTTTAATATCATCGTATAAAGTAGATATATAAAAACAGGTAACTTTAATTTTCATAATATATAAATATGATATCGTAACCTAAAGTAGAAAATAATCTGTATAATCAATTAAATTCCTATGATAGTATAAAATTCCTATGACAGTATAAATTAATTTTACAATGTCAGCATATATAACTTAAATTAATTTTCTTAAACGACAACCATCAATCATCAAAATATGTTTAAAAATGTGACACCGCAAGCAAATCTCGCATCGACTAAATATGAAAAGATGTTGGGTTTATAAGCAAACAAGTCTTAAACCTTAATGATGCATTTTAAAGTTGTGCAGTCTTATATGCCTAAAGCGGACAATATTACAAGTGAATTGAGCTGTTATATATGTTATATATCAGAACCACTTTGCTTGTAACCTTGAATGATGGTGGGAAAAATCTCAGCGAGGATGCTTAGTCATTAAGGGAGGACCAGGCGATCATATGTCCATAACGGACAATATTACTAGTGGGAACCTAATTTATTAATTGACCTCTACCGTGCAATCACCAAACACAAATACCGTTATCCTAATTGAATTTGTTGGACTAACAAAATTTAAGATGTTAGAACAAGTCAAGTTATATTTGGAAAACGGAAAAAAATAAACAAAAAGAAATACGTCAAGTAATAAAAGTCCTAAGGCCTTGAACTTACTTTAATGAAACATGCTATAAAGGGCTATACAGGTGCAAATAATGGCTTCGTGTTGCTTAATAAGCTTAACCAAAAGAACCAAAAAATGCACCTTTTTAGTATAACTAAAATAGATGCAGTAAGTTACTTAATAAGTGCTACTTGATATCAAGCACAAAATATTCACAAGCTGGCACAAAATGACTGCTTGACGCAAATGAACATTGCATCATGGAGGTAAATAAACTATGTGGTATTCCATGCAAACTATCCTAATAATGACCTTAATCTACCTCAAATTAAATTGTGCAGGTGATAGCGAGTATTATTTATATTTCTTGCTACTATTACCTCGTCGAGATTAGTTATAATACTTATTAAGTACATGGTTCGGTTGTACTCATATTATACTTTTACATTTTGCGTGCAGATTTGGGAGCTGATGTTGCTGAGTATGGTAAGAGCTGGTATATAAGATGTATCTACCTTATGGATATGGCTACCACTTGTCCTCAATAGTCTTAGATTTTAGATTGTGTTCATGTATATTTCAAATAGATGTTATATTTATATCTTAGCAGCCTGTAAATCTAAGTCTTAGAGGCTCACGGTTTGTACTATGAGTACTTGGGTTATTGTATAAAAATTCAGTTAATTCATCATTTATTTCCTAGAAATCTTATTTTGATTTTGTTTACTGTTAATTGGATTACCTAGCGGGTTGGGTTAGGTGCCATCATGACTAGTTAGATCTCGGATCGTGACACTACCCGAGAGTTCTTTTTCCCTTTGTGAGTAGATCACACTATCCCCAATATCTCTGGACAATAGCCATGAAGTCACCATGTCATTGAATTTGCTTCAAAATGGGTATTCACTAGAGTTCAAAGGTGGTGCAACTGTCACGATCCAATTTTGTTCTCCGTTGGATTTCGTGATGGCACTTAATCTTAGGGACTAGGTAAGCCTAATATTTACTGAATAACAATAATTATAAAGAAAATCTAACAGTCTAGTTATAGAAATATTTACAAAACTTACAATTTTCCAAAACCTGTAGTACAAGTCATAAGCTCTACAGAGTTTTGCTACGATTTCTAAACATAACTGTATCGGAATAAGTACAACAGTGCGAATACAAAATAGGAAGGTGACTCCGAAGCCTGTGAACACCTCAGCAGGATTACCTTAAGTCTCCTTGGAAAGAATCCGCACATCTACTAATGATTAATACCTGGATCTGTACAAAAAAATATACATAAGTGTAGTATGAGCATACCACAACAGTGCCCAGTAAGTATAAAGACTAACTTCGGTGGAGCAGTAATAAGGAACAATCAAGACACCTACTAGTCTAATAAAATAGAACATGTATAAGTATAAAAACTATAGAATACAATACGAGTCTCGACATCTGAACCCTAACACTTGGCATCATGTGTGCCCTCATCATAACTCATTATCATACTGACTACTGACGTGCCAAATAGAGTCATTCTCACAAGGAAGGAAAATAAACAAGGGTGTGCGTCTATATTCATTAATATCAAGAAGTCTCTTATCCGATAAAGGTGCTTACCCACATGTATGTTTGTGCAAGTGTCCTAACATAGTTCATACCAACTAGTGAGCATAAAGAAAAGAACGGACAACATGTATAATGTTTACACATGGATAGGATCAATGAAAAGGCAATAGCTCATAACACAATGTTAATAATAGGGGATCTCCCAGGATACCGTCCCGTAGTCCCAGATGTAAATGTGTAGGGGGGTCTATCAGAATATTGTTTCGTAGTCCCAAAGTAAATAGGCAGAACATGGGAATCTACCCGGATACCGTCCCGTAGTCCCAAACGTAAATGTGTAGGGAAATCTATCGAAATATTGTTCCATAGTCCCAAAGTAAATATGCAAACAAGGGGATCTACCGGAATACCGTGCCAAAGTAAATATGCAACGCAACCAACAGAAATAATAGTTACAGCGTAGCAGAAATCTCGTACATCACCACAATAACTACAACAACAAAAATAACACTAATACAAAGTACGACGAGTAAATCAACTCAAGAACTTTAAATCGCAAAGAAACAATAGAACCAGTTCATAAGGAACCACAGTAAAGAATCCTAGGCATAAAGGGAACACTTCAACAAGGGAAAACTAACATATAGAAACGATCCCACAATATACAAGTCAACAATAAGGAAGCCAACACGAGTCAAATAATTCCAAATAAAGGTAAGTCAACTAAGATATAGATTATCTAAACTCGCTTAAGGTTGAGCAATTACGAAGAATATATAACGAATTTCAATTAAGGATGAGTAGCGGACAGATAATCATAACCTCAATTATGTCAAAAAAATTATAGGATGAGATAATAATAATTTCAATTAAGGACAAGCAGTTATAAAAAGATAGCATGACGGTAGAAGAGGAAAAATCTCCAGTTACTTCTTTTTTTAAAACCTATTTTTCATCAGTACCAATTGCATCATCCTAAAAGAATATAATAAATAACAAAAAGAATCAATAAATTGAGATGTAAAAAGATAAACAATGTCATTGTTTTAACTAAACTACTATTAGTATGTTTTGTCTTAGTTGAGGAGAGTAAGATCTGTTGTTGCATCTTCTGCCTGGATGCTCTCCTCATCTTCATACCTGTTGGTATTTTTACTTCTTGTTTTTTTAAAAATCAGAGCTGTCACACCTCCTTTTTTCATAACACATAATATGATGTGCCGTTGTTTACTACTACACCCCGGGAAGAGATATAATAATAATCAGGGAAGGAGTTTTTCCACTTAAAGGACAGTCGGAGCGGGATCAATTTATTTATTTAATTCAGAGTCGCCACTTGGGAAAATAATGGTGTCCCAAGTCACCGGTTTAATCCCAAACCGAGGAAATTTATGACTCCGTAATACAGTCTGCGAAACTAGAAACCTGGATAAGGAATTCTGTTAACCCGGGAGAAGGTGTTAGGCATTCCCGAATTCCGTGGTTTTAGCACGGTCGCTCAACTGCAATTTTTGCTTTTATCTGATTTCTTTATATATTTTAACTATGTGCTATTATGTTCCGCTTTTTGATTTTAGAAGAATTGCGACGTCACGAAAACACATTTCAAGTCACACCGCAACCGGTACGCCTGTGACTTTAATGTATTTCAGTTTCGCCGAGAGTAAGATTTGGGTCACATAAATGCGCACCCGTGATTAGGAAGGTATTATTATTAACTAACGCGCCTAAGGTAATTTCGCGTTTGCACTTTGCGAGGGCCATGGAATTTGCTAAATGCACGCCTCGAAACCTAAGGATCAATTCATAATAAAAGAAGGCCATGGGATTGTTGCAGTTTTCCTCAAGCCACAGGCATGACCTGCATTTCACTGGTTCTTGTTCAAGCTATGATGTCCACAGACGGAAACTCAAAACACTATCGACTAAGGTACTCGTCTAGAGTCCCCTATTTTTCATCATTATCACCGTGTAACATTATTAACAAAGATTAGTTTCTAAGACTCACATATCCCAAACATTCTCAAAACTGGAATTTGACCTCATACTATACTCTGCCACAAGTTTAGCAAACAATGAGGGTTCGTTCTCTAACAACCTGGCTGGAGTGTCGTATTCAGCAATGAGCCCATGATCTAATAGTAGGACCATATCACTGTCAAGCACAGATGTAATCCTATGAGCAATGGTTATAACCGTGGAATCAGAGAAGTGCAGCCTTAGAGCTTGCTGAATAAGATTATCAGTTGGAGTCAAGTTTTTACGCAAGTCCTAGGCCAACAAACCCCCCAAGGAAAATTTCAACTGTGCAACACAAAAGATTTGACTATTTCTACTTTTACAGAGCTGAAATCAGCTCTAGACCACCAAAGTTAATTGAGTGCATCATGCTTCACAACCAGCTTAATTTCACTTTAAGTAATGCAGACCATAGATGTGTTCAAATATTGAAAGTGAAAGGATCTATAATGGAACGTCAGCGAGCAGCAATCTAATAGACTCAAGTCTCAAAACTTGGAAAACTGGATCACAAAGCAAACAGAGCCACAGCAAGGTGAAGCGACTGATTAACTCGAATAGCCGCAAAAACATTCAAAGTTCAGCGCTAATTCCATAATCAAACACCAAACTTTCAGTTAATGAATCAATACTAAAACCAATTCAAGAGGAATTATAATACTAATGCGGAACTCCAAACCAATTGCCAAATGAAAATTACTGAAACTGCTCCTAAGTACTGCTGATTCACAGGAGAGTATTTGGTCATGTGTTTAATTTCAGGTCATAATACGGATTCATACGGATTAAAACTGAATACAAAGACTTCATCTATTCGAATGTACACCAACAGTTTCGGTCGATTTAAATGAAAAAAACATAATACGAAGGGCTCACAAATTACTTCATTAAACCTTGAATTAGCTAAGATGAACCAAAACGAAGCTAAGACAAATCAGGACAAAGCTGTAATAGTCCAAGCATCAGATTAATGCGCTTCAAATACATCAAGCTTAGTAAAAAAACAGAGCAATTTTCACATATACTACTGCTTTAAGACAAGCATTGAATTACTTATCTTCCAGCATTCATAGCAGATGCTGATGAACATCACTGATAAAGTATCATAACAACAAAGAAGAAAGAAAGAAAAACAAATATCCGGTAACTAATTGTGTAAACTCGTATTGCATTAAAGACGTGTTAGAAGTGCTGTAAATGCCACTGAATTGACAAACATACACCACGCAACAACCACAGACTCAATGTTTGAAATCATACAAACAAACAGATCGAGCTAAACTAACCACAAATTTAATCTCAAAACAGAAACTTAAAGCATATCGATGGAGAAACAGAGTATCAGACGACCAAACAGAACATCACCAAACAGAACATTGAATACCTCTTTCGAACAGACTGAATCTGTAATGAGCATTCGAGTGTAATTTTCTACAATCTCAATGTAAAAAACTTATGAACTATCAAATTATTCAATATTACATTATCAAAGTAGAGATGAGTACCTTGAAGTAAAAATAGACTAGGAGATTCAAATCGAATTTAATAAACCTTCAATCGGAACTTTCAACTGGAATCGTTAGAGAGAATACAGGAGGCGTCAATTGGAATCCACACCAAACAGTAACAACGATGGCCTCGGAAATCAACTCCGCTCAATCGAACTCCATGGCGAAAAATGGATGAAGAACAAGCAATCGACGAAATGGAAAGTAAAATCGGATGAACTAAAAAAAAAACCTAGAATTTGAATTGATGAATCTCAAATTTTCCTATGTTTCACTCGTTCTCTCCCAATTTCCTCTGAAGTTTTCTTCCAAATTTATCTCAATCTTCTCTCATCTGAAGAATCCCTCTCTGTTAAATCCCCTTCATGCTGGCTCAAAAATGGAGAAGATAGAGACACGGTATTTTCGTGTCTCTATTATGTGAGAGATCTGATGGGTTTAAAGAATGGGTTGGGTCATGGGTTTAGGAGTGGGTTGGACTCATTTAATGTTTTGGGTGATGGAGTATCGAGGTTGAGAGTCGAGGTTCCGTCCGAGGCTCCGGTCCGCTGTCCCGTTATTACATCAAAATTGAGAAAGACTAACTAAACCTATTAGCTACGAGTTACAAAATTCCTATCTATGAGTCTTCTGAAGCTTGATCTTGAGTTGGTTGGGTGCTTCATGCGGACCCTGATCTGAATCTTGATGCTTGTTAGCCGCAGGTGTTGGTCCAATCTTCTTCAGCTTTTGGATCAAGTCCGGACATATAGTGCCCATGATTTCAGGTGGGCTCCTAGTTGCTCATGCTTGAAAATTATTCTTCTCTTTTTCTTGATTTTCTGTGATGCCGACTCTCTTTTTTGTTGATTTTCTTTGATGCCGACTCTCTTTTTTGTTGATTTTCTTTTCTTGCTTTCCTCTTTTTTTTTTTTTTGATACTTCTTGTCCTCGAGCTGAAGTCTGCTCAAAACAAAACAAAGACAACAAACTTTTCCCTTTTTTTTTCTGCCCTGCCCCAGTATGGGCTTTTAGCTATATAAACCGTAACTTGCAGAAATGTATTCCCGTGTTCGAAGGTGGGCGCCTAACGTAATTTAAACGTGCAATGCGATGCGGAAAAGTATTCCCGTATTTGAAGCGGGGCGCCCAACGGAATTTAAACGTGCAACGCGATGCGAAAAGTATTCTCGTATTTGAAGGCGGGCACCCAACATAAATTAAACGTGCAACGCGATGCGTAAAAGTATTCCCGTATTTGAAGGTGGGCACCCAACGTAAATTAAACGTGCAATGCGATGCGTAAAAGTATTCCCGTATTTGAAGGTGGGCACCTAACAGAAATTAAACGTGCAATGCAATGCAATGCGAAAAAGTATTCCCGTATTCGAGGGTGGGCACCTAACGTAAATTAAACGTGCAACGAGATGCATAAAAATATTCCCGTATTTGAAGGCGGGCACCTAACGGAAATTAAACGTGCAATGCGATGCGTAAAAGTATTCCCGTATTCGAAGGCGGGCACCTACCGTAAATTAAACGTGCAATGCGATGCAGAAAAATATTCCCGCAGCATCTGAGGACCGGGGAGTGGATTTTAAAGGATGCTACCTTCCTCTTTTTGGTATTTTCTTTTACCAATTATCGTTTGCCTGTGAATTTCTCCACAAGTTGCCAAAACCCGACTTCCGGTACGCTTATCGAAAAATCACGAAAATTATATATTCGGGTTCCTTATCTCAATACGAGTCCGTGCGTATAAAATTTATCGAAATCGGACTCCGTTTGCCCATTCAAATCAAAGATTTTCTAACATTTAGGCCTAGGGCTCAAACCCACCTTTAATCTTCCAATTTCGGTGAAATAATCATGGATTTCATGATAAACCAACGAATTAAGGTCAAGAGACTTACCCCCGATGATCTCCCGATGATATCCCAGCGTTTCCCCTTCAAAATCCTCTCTTGGAGCTCAAAAATGGCGTTTTTGATTTATGGGTCGCGGCTGAAATGTTTCTGGACTTAAGTCACTGGCAGACATTTTTACTCTATGCGATCGCATGACACCTGTTGCGATCGCATAGCACAAATTTTGACCCTCGCCAGATTACTCTATGCGATCGCATAGCCCTCAATGCGATCGCAATGCTCACCAATATATACCTATGCGATCGCATACCCTGTTCCGCGATCGCATATGACAAAAGCTGGACCTGGGACCCCTCTTCTCCATACACTATGCGATCGCATAGAACTGTACGCGATCGCATAGCACAACTTTCCAGAACTATGCGATCGCATATCCATGCCCGCGATCGCATAGAACAAATACTTGGCCTCTCCAAAACCTTCTATGCGATCGCATTAGCCCATTGCGATCGCATAGACCATTCGTCTGCAGCACACACCAGCAGTTATCAGCATTTCCAAAATGCATGAATTAGCTCCGATTGGACCCCCGGATTCATCCCGAGACCCCCGGAATCCCAACGAAAACCACCAACCTATTCCAAAACATGATACGAACTTATTCTAATCATCAAAACACGTCTAACAACATCAAAACCCATAATTCACATCGAATTCAAGCCTAAATTTCTTAAAACTTTCCGAATTGCACATTCGATCTAAAACCCGACCAAACGACGTCCGAATGACCCGAAACTTTGCGGACATATCCAAATTCACATAACGAAGCTACAGAAATTGTCGGAATTCCATTCCGACCCCGGATCAAAATCTCACCTATCATTCGGATTCGCCAAAATTTCAACCTTCGGCATTTCAAGCCTAATTGAGCTACGGACCTCCAAAATACATTCCGAATGCGCTCCTAACCCCGAAATCACCTAACGGAGCTAATGGAACCATCGGATTTCCGTTCCGAGATCGTCTTAACACTGTTCCGGCTACGGACCGTTTTCTAGTTTCAAAGCTCTTATTTAGGGACTAAGTGTCCCAAAATGCTCAAATTTTCGGAACCGACTCTCTCGGCAACCCACAATAGCAGAAATGAACTTAGGGGAACAGTTAAATTAGGGATTGGGGCGTAATTTTCTAAAACGACCGGTCGGGTCGTTACAATAACCCTCTCTCTGAAGAGACAGGGTCTAGTTTGGGTTGTTTTTGGGGGATTTTGAGTTAATTTGATTGGATAATGCCCAATTGGCCTATTTTGATGTGATTCTATTGATTTTTATCAGATACTACACTTGTGGAGGCCGACATTCGCGGCAAGAGGGTTGTTTCTTAGCGGTTTTGTACCGGAATTGAGGTAAGTGGCTTGTCTAACCTCGTGTGGGGGAATTTTCACCCCTAGGATATTATGTGATAGTTTAAATGCCTTGTACGCGAGGTGACGGGCGTGTACATGCGCTGGTTGTTGAACACGTACTTTATTCAAATGTTCGATGAGCGATATCCCTGTCTTGGTTGTTAATTTGATATTTTACCCGGTAGTGGTTAGAAGAGCATGATTAGGTAGCACTTAACTATTTAGTTGCCTAATTGCCTTATTTGAACTCCTTGTTAATTATTGGCACTATTTTCGGTGAAGTTATAGTTAAGCATAATTATTCTCTCTGTGGATTCCTTAATTGGCTGTGCTTGTGGACTGCGGGTTCGATTCCCGGAGACCCAGGGCTGTGGGTTCGATTCCCAGAGACCCGGCGTGATATTGGTAGGGACTACGGGTTCGATTCCCGAGATCCCGAGTTATTGGTAGGGACTACGGGTTCGATTCCCGAGATCCTGAGTTATTGGTAGGGACTACGGGTTCGATTCCCGAGATCCTGAATTATTGGTAGGGACTACGGGTTCGATTCCCGGAGATCCTGAGTTATTGATTATTTATGGAGACATGGGCTGTGGGTTCGATTCCCGGAGACCCAGAGGTACTGTCAATGGGACTGTGGGGATTCCCGAGATCCTGACTTATTGGTAGGGACTGCGGGTTCGATTCCCGGAGATCCTGAGTTATTGAGATATTATTGAGACATGGGCTGCGGGTTCGATTCCCGGAGACCCAGAGGTACTGAGAATGGGACTATGGGTTCAATTCCCACAGATCCTGGATTTGTTTATTTGAGTTGGTTAATTGTTGTTAGCTTAATTGTAGACAGTTGCAGTAATCATCATAATGTTGTTATTTCGGAAATTTTTATCATTTAAACTGTTTATTTTGTTATCATCATTATATTTTTTGCTTTTCTCAGTAGGGCCCTGACCTACCTCGTCACTACTCCATCGAGGTTAGGTTTGGCACTTACTGAGTACCGCCGTGGTGTACTCATACTACTCTTCTGCACACTTTTGTTGTGCAGATCCAGGTGCATCAGAGCAGGCTCGTACTAGGTGATTCCGCAGCTTTCTCGGAGACCTCGAGGTATGATCTGCTACGTCCGCGGATCCGGAGGCTTCCCTTCTATTCTAGTATTACTAGTTGACATTTTCTTCATTTCGTTGTTAGATACTCTTTACACATAGAGCCACAGTTGTATTTCTCTTTTAGTCTGTGTTACCGTGGGGTTCCGGATCTTGGTAGTGTTTTATTCATTGTGTGATGGATGTATGTGCCAAGCGGCACGGATTACATATCTTTTATGCTATTTTTCCGCTGTTTCTTATTTAAGTATTTATAACTTGTATATTCCGCAATGTGTTAGGCTTACCTAGTCCTGGGGACTGGGTGCCATCACGACATGTTCACAATTGGTGAACTAGGGTCGTGACAAGTTGGTATCAGAGCTCTAGGTTCATAGGAGTCACGGGACACAGACCGGTTACTTAGATTCTCGTTGATCGATACGGAGACGTCCGTATTTATTTACGAGGGACTATGTAACTGTTTAGGAAACTCTTCATTTCTTTGGATTCCTTGTCCGACCCCCGGATCAAAATCTCACCTATCGTTCGGATTCGCCAAAATTTCAACCTTCGGCATTTCAAGCCTAATTGAGCTACGGACCTCCAAAATACATTCCAAACGCGCTCCTAACCCCGAAATCACCTAACGGAGCTAATGGAACCATCGGATTTCCGTTCCGAGATCGTCTTAACACTGTTCCGGCTACGGACCGTTTTCTAGTTTCAAAGCTCTTATTTAGGGACTAAGTGTGTCCCAAAATGCTCCAAATTTCAGAACCGACTCTCCCGGCAAACCACAATAGCAGAAATGAACTTAGGGGAACAGTTAAATTAGGGATTGTGGCATGTTTTTCTAAAACGACCGGTCGGGTCGTTACATCTTCCCACACTTAAAGATTCATTCGTCCTCGAACGAGCATAGAAAACATACCTGGAGTAGTGAAAAGATGAGGGTACTGGCTGCGCATATCCTGCTCGGTCTCCCAAGTCGCCTCCTCGACCGGCTGGCCCCGCCACTGAACCTTTTCCGAAGCGATGTTCTTTGACCTTAGCTTTCTGACCTGCCTTTCTAGAACAGCAACTGGCTCCTCAACATAAGACAGATCATTGTCTAGCTGAACAGAAGTGAAATCCAACACATGCGACGGGTCAACATGGTATCTCCGGAGCATGGAGACATGAAATACGGGGTGAACTCCGGCTAGGCTCGGAGGTAAGGCCAACTCATAAGCAACCTCCCCAACACGCCTCAAAATCTCAAAAGGGCCAATAAATCTAGGACTCAGCTTTCCTTTCTTTCCAAACCTCATAACGCCCTTCATGGGCGAGACTCGAAGCGGAACCCGCTCACCAACCATAAAAGCCACATCGCGAACCTTCTTGTCCGCATAACTCTTCTGTCTAGACTGGGCCGCACGAAGTCTGTCCCGAATCACCTTGACCTTGTCCATAGCCTCCTGAACCATATCAGTACCTAGTAACCTGGCCTCGCCCGGCTCAAACCAACCCACGGGAGACCCTGCACCTCCTACCATATAGGGCCTCGTACGGTGCCATCTGAATACTAGACTGGTAGCTGTTGTTATAAGCAAACTCCGCCAGTGGCAAAAAGTGATCCCATGAACCTCCAAACTCAATCACGCACGCACGGAGCATATCCTCAAAAATCCGAATAGCGCGCTCGGACCGCCCATCGCCTAGGGGCGAGGCCGGTCGACCACGCTCACCGTGTCCTCGTAGAGCTTGCTTTGGGTGCGGGGATACTCGCCATCCGGCGAGGGAGTGCCCCGTGCGCAGGGAGGGGGCACCCTCACCGCCTCGCAGCGATCGGCCGTGGCTCTCGTGGTCGGCGAGGCTATCATTCCGGCCTCCGACTGCTATTCCACCTCGCCCGGCGCGGCCGTGGGCGGGGGTCGTGTTCTAGAGGCCGCCCTCGAGAGGGGGACAGGCCGCATTCTATGCTATTCCCCGATCGCGCCGTGGTCGTCGCATCCGATTCTCGTTATCACGTGTATTATTCTGGTTAGTCACGGGGAGGCACTCGGTTCTATTCGACCCCGGTTCCACTTTTTCATATGTGTCTTCTTACTTTTGCTTCTCATCCGGGTGTGCCTCGGGATTCTTTGAGTGCCCCCATTTATGTTTCCACTCCGGTGGCCGCGTATATCGGTCGTGGACCGCGTATATCGGTCGTGTTTGGTTACCATTTGTGATTTTGAGACCGGAGCGGATCTATTGTTGCTCGGGATGGTCGATTTTGATATTATTCTGGGCATGGACCGGTTGTCGCCCCATTATGCTATTCTTGATTGTCACGCCAAGACCGTGACGCTGGCTATGCCAGGCATTCCACGTATTGAGTGGAGTGGTACTCTAGATCACACCCCTAGCCGTGTTATTTCTTTTCTCGGAGCTCAGCGTATGGTTGAGAAGGGGTGTGCTGCTTATCTAGCCTATGTGCGGGACGTCAGTGTTGACACTCCCTCTATTGATTCTGTTCATGTGGTACGTGACTTTGCTGATGTATTTCCAGCTGATCTCCCGGGCATGCCGCCCGACAGAGACATTGACTTTGCTATTGACTTGTTGTCGGGCACTCAGCCCATTTCTATTCCACCGTACCGTATGGCTCCTCCTGAGCTGAAGGAGTTAAAGGATCGGTTACGGGAGTTATTGGGCAAGGGTTTTATTCGACCCAGTGTTTCTCCTTGGGGTGCTCCTGTATTGTTTGTGAAGAAAAAGGACGGTTCTATGCGTATGTGTATTGACTATCGTCAGCTGAACAAGGTTACAGTGAAGAACCGGTATCCTTTGCCCCGTATTGATGATTTATTTGACCAGCTACAAGGTGCACTGGTGTTCTCCAAGATTGATTTGCGCTATGTTTATCATCAGCTGAAGATTCGGGAGCCGTATATCCCAAAGACTGCGTTCAGGACTCGATATGGCATTACGAGTTCCTCATTATGTCTTTTGGGATGACTAATGCCCCAGCAGCTTTCATGCATTTGATGCACAGTGTGTTCAAGCCTTATCTGGACTCGTTCGTGATTGTCTTCATTGATGATATTCTAGTATATTCTCGGAGTCGGGAAGAGCACGAGCAACATTTGAGGATAGTGCTTCAGATTCTGAGGGAGAAGCAGCTTTATGCCAAGTTCTCTAAATGTGAATTCTGGTTGAGTTCAGTGGCATTTTTGGGCCACGTGGTATCGAGCGATGGTATTCGAGTAGATCCGAGGAAGGTGGAGGCCGTGCAGAGTTGGCCCAGACCCTCCTCCGCTACTGAGATACGCAGTTTCCTTGGTTTGGCGGGCTACTACCGTCGTTTCGTAGAGGGGTTCTCTTCGATTGCAGCACCTATGACTAGATCGACCCAAAAGGGTGCCCCTTTTCAGTGGACAGACGAGTGTGAGGCGAGCTTTCAGAAGCTCAAGACAGCTTTGACTTCGGCCCCTATATTGATATTGCCTACAGGTTCGGGGTCCTATACTGTATATTGCGATGCCTCACGAGTTGGACTCGGTGCGGTATTGATGCAGGACGGTAGGGTGATTGCCTACGCGTCGAGACAACTGAAGGTGCATGAGAAGAATTACCCTGTTCATGATTTGGAGCTAGCTGCCATTGTTCACGCCTTGAAAATTTGGCGTCATTATTTATATGGGGTTCCTTCGGAGATCTACACTGATCACCGGAGCTTGCAGCACTTGCTTAAGCAGAAGGACCTGAATATGCGTCAGAGGAGATGGTTGGAACTACCGAAGGACTATGATATTACTATTCTCTATCATCCGGGCAAGGCTAATGTGGTTGCTGATGCCTTGAGTCGTCGGGCAAAGAGTTTGGGGAGTTTGGCATATCTACCAGCTTCGGAGAGGCCTTTGGCGATGGATGTTCAAGATTTAGCCAGGCAGTTGGTTAGACCGGATCTTTCGGAGCCCAACCAGGTTCTGGCTTGTGTGGTTTCTCGGTCTTCCCTATTTGACCGCATTAGGGAGCGTCAGTTCGACGACCCTCATTTGCTTGTCCTTCAGGATAGAGTTCGGCGTGGTGATGCTCGAGATGTTACCATCGGGGATGAGGGAGTTATGAGGATGCAGGGGCGTATCTGTGTGCCCAATGTAGATGATCTTCGAGAGCTGATTTTAGCAGAGGCCCATAGTTCGCGGTATTCCATCCATCCGGGTGCCGCGAAGATGTATCAGGACTTGAAACAGCATTACTGGTGGAGGCGGATGAAGAGGGATATAGTTGATTATGTTTCTAGATGCCTCAACCGCCAGCAGGTGAAGTACGAGCACCAGCGTCCGGGTGGATTGATGCAGCGGATTGAGATTCCAGAGTGGAAATGGGAGCGCATCACCATGGACTTTGTATCCGGGCTTCCACGGACTGTTAGGAAGTTTGATTCCATTTGGGTTATTGTGGATCGGCTGACCAAGTCCGCCCATTTTATACCGGTGAGCACTACTTATTCATCGGAGCGACTGGCGGAGATCTACATCAGTGAGATAGTTCGGCTGCATGGTATTCCAGTTTCCATCATTTCATATAGAGGCACTCAGTTCACTTCACGGTTCCGGAGAGCCGTACAACAGGAGTTAGGCATTCGGGTGGAGCTGAGCACGGCGTTTCACCTCCAAACTGATGGCCAGTCCGAGCGCACTATTCAGATTTTGGAGGATATGCTCCATGCGTGCGTGATTGAGTTTGGAGGTTCATGGGATCATTTCTTGCCACTGGCGGAGTTTGCTTATAACAATAGCTACCAGTCCAGTATTCAGATGGCACCATATGAGGCTCTATATGGTAGGAGGTGCAGGTCTCCCGTGGGTTGGTTCGAGCCGGGCGAGGCCAGACTGCTAGGTACTGATATGGTCCAGGATGCAATGGACAAGGTCAAGGTGATTCAGGACAGACTTCGTGCAGCCCAGTCTAGACAGAAGAGTTATGCGGACAAGAAGGTCCGCGATGTGGCTTTTATGGTTGGCGAGCGGGTTCTGCTTCGAGTCTCGCCCATGAAGGGCGTTATGAGGTTTGGGAAGAAGGGGAAGCTGAGTCCCAGATTTATTGGCCCTTTTGAGATTTTGAGGCGTGTTGGGGAGGTTGCTTATGAGTTGGCCTTGCCTCCCAGCCTAGCCGGAGTTCACCCCGTATTTCATGTCTCCATGCTCCGGAGATACCATGGTGACCCGTCGCACGTGTTGGATTTCACATCTGTTCAGCTAGACAAGGATCTTTCTTATGTTGAGGAGCCAGTAGCCATTCTAGACAGGCAAGTCAGAAAGCTAAGGTCAAAGAACATCGTTTCGGTAAAGGTTCAGTGGCGGGGCCAGCCGGTCGAGGAGGCGACTTGGGAGACCGAGCAGAATATGCGCAGCCAGTACCCTCATCTTTTCACTACTCCGGGTATGTTTTCTATGCTCGTTCGAGTACGAACGAATCTTTAAGTGTGGGAAGATGTAACGACCCGACCGGTCGTTTTAGAAAATTACGCCCTAATCCCTAATTTAAATGTTCCCCTAAGTTCATTTCTGCTATTGTGGGTTGCCGGGAGAGTCGGTTCCGAAAATTTGAGCATTTTGGGACACTTAGTCCCTAAATAAGAGCTTTGAAACTAGAAAATGGTCCGTAGCCGGAACAGTGTTAAGACGATCTCGGAACGGAAATCCGATGGTTCCATTAGCTCCGTTAGGTGATTTCGGGTTGGGAGCGCGTTCGGAATGTATTTTGGAGGTCCGTAGCTCAATTAGGCTTGAAATGCCGAAGGTTGAAATTTTGGCAAATCCGAACGATAGGCGAGATTTTGATCCGGGGGTCGGAATGGAATTCCGACAATTTCTGTAGCTTCGTTATGTGAATTTGGATATGTCCGCAAAGTTTCAGGTCATTCGGACGTCGTTTGGTCGGGTTTTAGATCAAATGTGCAATTCGGAAAGTTTTAAGAAATTTAGGCTTGAATTCGATGTGAATTATGGGTTTTGATGTTGTTAGACGTGTTTTGATGATTAGAATAAGTTCGTATCATGTTTTGGAATAGGTTGGTGGTTTTCGTTGGGATTCCGGGGGTCTCGGGATGAATCCGGGGGTCCAATCGGGCTATTTCATGCATTTTGGAAATGCTGTTAACTGCTGGTGTGTGCTGCAGACGAATGCTCTATGCGATCGCAATGGGCTAATGCGATCGCATAGAAGGTTTTGGAGAGGCCAAGTATTTGTTCTATGCGATCGCGGGCATGGATATGCGATCGCATAGTTCTGGAAAGTTGTGCTATGCGATCGCGTACAGTCCTATGCGATCGCATAGTGTATGGAGAAGAGGGGTCCCAGGTCCAGCTTTTGTCCTATGCGATCGCGGAACAGGGTATGCGATCGCATAGGTATATATTGGTGAGCATTGCGATCGCATTGAGGGCTATGCGATCGCATAGAGTAGTCTGGCGAGGGTCAAAATTTGTGCTATGCGATCGCAATAGGTGTCATGCGATCGCATAGAGTAAAAATGTCTGGCAGTGACTTAAGTCCAGAAACATTTCAGTCGCGACCCATAAATCAAAAACGCCATTTTTGAGCTCCAAGAGAGGGAATTGAAGGGGAAACGCTGGGATATCACCGGGAAATCATCGGGGGTAAGTTTCCTAACCTTAATTCGTTGGTTTATCATGAAATCCATGATTATTTCACTGAAATTGGAAGATTAAAGGTGGGTTTGAGCCCTAGGCCTAAATGTTAGAAAATCTTTGATTTGAACGGGCAAACGGAGTCCGATTTCGATAAATTTTATATGCACGGAGACTCGTATTGAGATAAGGAACCCGAATATATAATTTTCGTGATTTTTCGATAAGCGTACCGGAAGTCGGGTTTTGGCAACTTGTGGGTTTTGGTGTATTTTGAGTTAATTTGATTGGATAATGCCCAATTGGCCTATTTTGATGTGATTCTATTGATTTTTATCAGATACTACACTTGTGGAGGCCGACATTCGTGGCAAGAGGGTTATTACTTAGCGGTTTTGTACCGGAATTGAGGTAAGTGGCTTGTCTAACCTCGTGTGGGGGAATTTTCACCCCTAGGATATTACGTGATAGTTTAAATGCCTTGTACGCGAGGTGACGGGCGTGTACATGCGCTGGTTGTTGAACACGTACTTTATTCAAAATGTTCGATGAGCGATATCCCTGTCTTTGGCTGTTAATTTGATATTTTACCCGGTAGTGGTTAGAAGAGCATGATTAGGTAGCACTTAACTGTTTAGTTGCCTAATTGCCTTATTTGAACTCCTTGTTAATTATTGGCACTATTTTTCGGTGAAGTTATAGTTAAGCATAATTATTTCTCTCTGTGGATTTCCTTAATTGGCTGTGCTTGTGGACTGCGGGTTCGATTCCCGGAGACCCAGGGCTGTGGGTTCGATTCCCAGAGACCCGGCGTGATATTGGTAGGGACTACGGGTTCGATTCCCGAGATCCCGAGTTATTGGTAGGGACTACGAGTTCGATTCCCGAGATCCTGAGTTATTGGTAGGGACTATGGGTTCGATTCCCGAGATCCTGAGTTATTGGTAAGGACTGCGGGTTCGATTCCCGAGATCCTGAGTTATTGGTAGGGACTGCGGGTTCGATTCCCGAGATCCTGAGTTATTGGTAGGGACTGCGGGTTCGATTCCCGGAGATCCTGAGTTATTGATTATTTATTGAGACATGGGCTGCGGGTTCGATTCCCGGAGACCCAGAGGGTACTGAGAATGGGACTGTGGGTTCAATTCCCACAGATCCTGGATTCGTTTATTTGAGTTGGTTATTTGTTATTAGCTTGATTGTAGACAGTTCAGTAAACATCGTAATGTTGTTATTTCGGAAATTATTGTTATTATCTGTTAAACTGTTTATTTTGTTATCATCATATTATTATTGTTTCTCAGTAGGGCCCCGACCTTCCTCGTCACTACTCCATCGAGGTTAGGCTTGGCACTTACTGAGTACCGCCGTGGTGTACTCATGCTACTCTTCTGCATGCACACTTTTGTTGTGCAGATCCAGGTACATCAGAGCAGGCTCGTACTAGGTGATTCCGCAGCTTTCTGGGAGACTTCGAGGTATGATCCGCTACGTCCGCGGATCCGGAGGCTTCCCTTCTATTCTAGTAGTACTAGTTGACATTTTTCTTCATGTCGTTGTTAGATACTCTTTACACATAGAGCCACAGTTGTATTTTCTCTTTAGTCTGTGTTACCGTGGGGTTCCGGATCTTGGTAGTGTTTTATTCATTGTGTGACGGATGTATGTGCCAAGCGGCACGGATTACATATCTTTTATGCTATTTTTCCGCTGTTTCTTATTTAAGTGTTTATAACTTGTAATTATCGTTTGCCTGTGAATTTCTCCACTTATTGGCGAACATCCTCTTTTTGTTTTTTATTTTATTTTCCACATTGGTCACATTCATTTTAAAGTGATGAAACAAAATTTATTAGATATAAACTGCTGGCAACTGGCATCTGCCGTCCCTGCCTCTTATTGCCTTCCTCTTTTTTTTTTTTTTTTTTTTTTTTTTTTCTCCTGCTGTGTAACTTTTAACAACTTGTCTCTTTATCTTAGGTGAAAAATTCATCAGACCAAGACTTTTATCTTAGGAGAAAGATTCAGCAGACTAAGATTCTTTCCTTTCATCTTAGGTGAAAAAATTCATCAGACCAAGACTTTTATCTTAGGAGAAAGTTTCAACAGACTAAGATTGTATCTCACTGGACTATGTCCATTTCAATGTAATCTCAGGAGGATTATCCATCGGACTGAGTTTATGACTCCAGGAGATAATTCATCAGACTGGGTCCATTTGCAATTCAGACTTTCTTAAGCCTTTCAATTTCAACAAACTTTTCTTTCTTTTCAACTTCTTACCTTTCTTTCTTTTCCAACTTCTGATTTTACCTTTCAAATTATGCCTTTCCTTTTCGTTTCAAATTATGCCTTCATTTCCTTTTCCAACTTCTACTTTTATCTTAGGTGAAAAATTCATCGGACTAAGATTTCATCTTAGGAGAAAGTTTCAACAGACTAAGATTCTTTCCACTGGACTATGTCCATTTCAATGTAATCTCAGGAGGATTATCCATCAGACTGAGTTTATGACTCCAGGAGATAACTCTTCGGACTGGGTCTATTCATTTGCATGGTCTCGGGAGGATTATCCATCGGACTGAGTTTATGACTCCAGGAGATAACTCATCAGACTGGGTCCATTTGCAATTCGGACTTTCTTAAGTCTTTCAATTTCAAAAATCTTTCCTTTCTTTTCGGCTTTTGCCCTTTTTTCTTTTCCAACTTCTGCTTTCATTGGCTTCTGCCTTCCTTTTGTTTTCACATTGCATTATCTCTTTATCTTAGGTGAAAAATTCATCAGACCAAGACTTCTATCTTGGGAGAAAGATTCAACAGACTAAGATTTTATCCAATTCATCTTAGGTGAAAAATTCATCGGACTAAGACTTTTGTCTTAGGAGAAAGTTTCAACAGACTAAGATTGTATCATTCTCCGATACTTGCTTCATTCACCTTTCAACTTGCCTTATTCATCTTCAAAAACAATTGTATTCACCTTCATGCTCTTCGGATGACTATCCGATGACAGAAAAATTTTTCCTGCCCCAGTTTGACAATATCTTTTGCTCCTGTTTCAAAGCAAAGAAAACTCTGTCAGTTTAAAAAATACGGTGGTTGGTTGTGGCCTTGAACTTTCCGCTTGAATGCTTGGCCTGTTCACCGACTATCCATTTTCACTTCTTTCTTTGTTCAAACTCGCCTTCCTTATGGCATGTATGTTGTTCCTTTCTTGACGGATCCCACAATTCCGATCTTGAAGTCTACGATTTCTTCAATGATTTCATTGGACAACCTTGGGTGTTTCTTGACTGGCTCTTTCTTTTGTCAGAATACACTCCCATATTTCCATTTGTTATATTTTCCCCCCAAGTTGGCACTTTGCCGACCTTTGCATCTTGTACGCACCCCAAACATTTTTATTGTTGCCCGCTCCATTGCACATGTTGCTCTTTTGGCTTAAAGCACTGGCCTTGCCTTTTCCTGACTTACGACAATTGTCGTGTTGGCCAAATCCCATCCTGTGCAATTGGAAAGCTTGGTGGCAAATTTTGAAATCATTTCTATACTTGTTATGACCCGAAAGACTCAATAAGATGGAGGGTAAAACAAGGTACAAAGGATAGAAAGAAAGGAAAACATAATTCCTAACAAGAAACCTACAGAAGAATGACCTATCGGATTTTGAATACCGACTCTAGCGACCTTGACATGCACTTTTGGCCTTCTCCGTATAGCAAATTTGATGTTCAACTCTTGTTGAAAGCTCTGCTGTGAAACCGGTCTTCAACACTTCATTTCTTTGATCTGATCCTTAATCGACTTGTAGTGCCCATGGGGTTTTCACCATCAAGCCTCTCTCATTTGCTCTTTCTTTCTCTCGACTCACCGTCGCCTTACGGTGCCCGTGCGGGTTTTCACCGATAAGACTCTCTCATTTTGATTTCTCTCATCTTGGAGTCTCGCGGTGGTTTTCATCATCTTGAATTCTTCATTCTCCTTTGTTCGGACTGGAGTGTTGCCCTTGATGTGATTCACCTTTGCTCGTTTGACTCGGCATTTCTTGACGATTGGTCGGAAGGTCTTCCTTTGGACCGTAATGCAGACTTTTGGATGGGATATAGAAAAAAGGATATAAAGGCTCAAAAATATTTCATCGTGGGTTAAAATTACAACTTTCGGAATCTTATTTATTCGACAACCATAACTTCTGCCCCAGTTTCCTTCTTGGGGGATTTTTTTTGGATTTTTCCTTTATTGTGACTGAACCTCAGTGAGGCTGCCTACGTACCCTTTCGGGATCAAGTCAGACGTAGTTCAGACTACGTCATCAATTTATAAATTTCTTTTGACTTTTTCCCGTTTTTTTTTCATTCATTTTTCTTTCTTTTCTTTTTCTTTTTCTTTTTCTTTTCTTTTCTCTTTTTTTTTTCTCCATTTGATTTCCCCGCTCAATCCTCAATTTTTGTTGTTGATTTCAAAAAAGGGATATGAAAGAAAAATACAGCAAGGCTCGAAGGGATAACAATGGATAAAGTGTTTGGGTAGCCAAATAAAATGCCTTCGTCATTCCAATCTTCAAGACCTACCAAGTACAAACTACACAGTTAAACACCTTTGATTGATTCACATTTTTGACTTTTGTATTTGACGATTCTCAGTGCCATTGGGCAACAATCTCGACACCACGAATGGTTCCTTTAGCTTTGGGGTACTTTTGCCTTTGGTTTTAAACCGATGATGCATTTCCAAGGCGTTTCTTTATGTTATGCTTTCCCCAGTATTCACTTGATTCCGGCTTCACAGTATTTCAATATTTCTTCCGAGTATCATTACATCTTTAACATTGTTTCATCGCTAAATTGTCTTTTAAAATCAAGCCGAGAATTGTGTGCAAGTCATGTTGCTAAAATCAGTATGAGAAGAATTGTAAAGTGATTAGAAATGGAATGACTAGAAATGACGGGAAACAGAGAGTTGTATTAAACTGATGGGTTGAAACAACAAGACGAACAACAAAACGAACAGACTAGACTAGAATTACAAACCTAGACAACACTAAACAAATTTATTACTAAACAAAGCAAAGTGGAAAGATAGAAGGGTTTTGACTCTCAAGACAACGTCCGGATTACAACCCTAAAATAACCCGGGCAAAAGAGATGACACCAAAATATACCACCAAAACTCCAAGAGACGGAGCGCCTTCCTAATTGACAAGCATGGCATCCTAGCCACTGAATTCTGCATTAATGTTGCCAAGATCACTTTCTGTTTCAATATCTTCAACTTCAATTGACCTCCCAAGAAGATTTTCATCACCCACGTCACCGGGCATCATTCCCACAAAATGTGCTCCGTTATGTGCAGGTAAAGGATTCTGTGCAATGTTTTGGATGCCACTGCCTTGGACCGCAATTATTCCTTCCCGAATCATTCTTTCTATCTCTCTTTTCAAATCCCGACAACTTTCAACATCGTGCCCCAGGGCATTGGAGTGGTATTCACACCTTTTGGATGAGTCAAAACTTCTCGCACGTCGGTCCACCCGATTTGGAGGGATGGGTGCAATCATGCCACGTAGTTTTAGCTTCTCAAACAAGCTTGCATAGGACTCTCCTATTGGTGTAAAATTATCTTTCAACTTCTGTTCCTTTCCATACCCCTGGCTTGGATATGGGTTATAAGGTATTTGAAAATTTTGCGGAGGTCTGGTAAAGATTTTGTGATGTTCGGGCTCGCTTTCTTGGGTGTTTTGAGGATCGAGCAACATACTGGACTGGTTCAACAGAGTATGGAGGGTTCTGAGGCGGGTAGTAATGCTTAAGAGGGTGATGGAAAACTTGATGAGGTTGCATATACCTTCGAGATGTTCTCATAGGACCTCTTCTCGACCCTGATGTCATCATGATTTCGTCATCCCTCCCATACACATCACTAAATTCACTTTGGACATCCTGAGCCGCATCTTTGAGAGCTGCTTGACTTATAATTTTGCCTGTCTTAAGACCATCTTCCACCATTTCTCCCATTTTGATTATTTTCTTCAAAGGAGTGACCAACTGCAGATATCATGTTTTGAAAGTAATCCGGCTCTTGAGCCTGAAGGAAAACAATGGCCAACTCGTGATCATTCATGGGTGGCTTAGCTCTCGCTGCCTGCTCTCTCCATTTGATGGCATATTCCCTGAAACTTTCAGTTAGTTTCTTTTTCAGTTTAGAAAGGGAAATGCGGTTTGGGGTGACGTCAATATTGTATTGAAACCGTTTGATAAAGGCTCGTGCCAAATCATCCCAGACGTGCCAACCAGATGCGTCCTGATCCCAAAACCATTCAGATGCTACTCCCGACAAGCTTTCCCCAAAATAAGCCATAAGCAATTCTTCTTTTCTTCCCACATCTCTCAATTGGTTGCAATACCTTTTCAGGTGGGCTATGGGGTTTCCGCGTCCATCATACTTTTCCAATTTGGGAACCTTGAAACCATGCGGCAAGTGGACATCGGGGAACATACAAAGATCTCTGAAGGCAACACTCTTTTGACCTGCCATTTCTTGCATGTTTTTCAGCCGTTGTTCTAATCTCTTCAATCTTTGGGCCATTTCTTCCTGTACATTCTTTCGGGTAAGCTTCTCAACGTTTGCAGGAAGGTCAAACGAGTACGAGTGGTACTCGGGAGAGTGGTACTGTTCTTGTTGTATAGCAGATTGTGACTCATGAGAAGGTTGTCCTTGGCCATTGGCCCGCATTTTGGTCATTTGTTGTTTCAATGCTCTGTTTTCCTCAACCACAGTAGACCCTTGTTGAATTTTCTGACCCCGAGTCTCTTGAGCACTCGTAACAGCTTCGATGCCGGTTATCATTTTCCTTGGATCTTGCTTTCCAATTTACCACAACCAACCACCTCGACTTTCTGGATCAACAAAACGAAACCACCGGGTTAGCGTTAAGGTATTCCACTTATTGATTTCCTTTGTTTTTTTTTCTGCTATTTTCTTTTCTTTTTCCCTTTTTGTGGTTTTTTCATTTTTTTTTCTTTTTGTAGTTTTTCCATTTTTTTCTTTTTTGGTTATGGAAATGGTATGGTCGAATCCTATGTGGATTGCCTACGTATCATGACCCCGCATGAATCAGACCGAGCGTAGTTCTTGCAAATTAATGCAAGAAATAAAGATATGTTTATTTGATTTTTTTTTTTTTGAAGGAAAAATTACAGAAACCGACTACAAACTTGAAAAACTTTCACATTTTGTACCGGAGATTTCTACAAAAATAAGAATATTTTTGGCGTCAATTATGACTATTTCTACAAAATTGGCCACATAATGGCTTATTTGACAAAATGACTATTTTTTTGCAAAATTTATTTAAGAAAGATAAACTTGAAATTTTTTTTATCCCGTGGCTCATGGGGCATCGTTCGGCATCACCATAAACCAACGCAAGACTATTTTTCATAAATTGGCCATGTAATGGCTTATTCAGACAAAGTGGCTCTTTTTGCAAAATTTTATTTGAGAAGATGCAAATTCAAAATTTTTATCCTGGGGCCTATGGGGCATCGTTCAGCTCCGACACAGGCCAACACAAGACTGAGGAATTAAAAATGCAAAAATATGGCTATTTCAGCAAAATTCCGGCCATGTAATGGCTTATTTGATAAAGTGGTTATTTTTGTAAAGTTGAGTGATGACTCAAAACTTGATTTTTGCGGATACAGCCTTTCGACATTTCCGCGAGGGAATATTTCCAGGCTGTGTCCAAAATTATTTACAAATGACTCAAAGTGGCTATTCTTGCAAAAACAGCCTTCCGGTGTCTTTTCGAGGGACATTCGGCTTATTTTAAGCAAGAATAGCATCACCCGACTTATTTATAACAAAATCAAAAATTTGACATTTTTTGGTTATTTTTTGCAAAAGGGGTGTGAACCCGAACTTGATTTTGCGGCTATGGCCTTGCAACATTTCCACAAGGAATATTTCAAGGCTGTGCCCGCAAATTATTAAAAATGATTCAAAGTGGCTATTTTTGCAAAAAACAGCCTTCCGGCGTCCTTTCGGAACATTCGGCTATTTTCAAAAACAGCGTCCCTTCGATTTTATTGACAAAATTAAACACACATTTTTTTTGATTTTTTTATAGGGGTGGTTGGACCCGATGAGGGTTGCCTACGTATCCCACCTAACGGCGAGAATCAAACCTGCGTAGTTCGGTCAGATTAATTGACCAATTTATTTCAACAAAAACTGTTCTACCTATTTTTTTTCTTTTCAAGCAATCGACAATATTTCGATATCTAAAATTTCTCTCTTTTTGTTTTCAGGAATTTAGCCAATTAGCATAATAGGACAAATAAATGCAACATATAACATGCTCGGTCTTTTGGTTACCGGGTCACCTGTCCTAGACGGACCCAACCCCTGTGTTGAGTCCCCTAAGTCAGATATGATGCAAATAAGCGTCCTAAATCTAGGCTCAATATCCTGATGTTTTCAATGGTACTAGACCGTGTACCCGAGCGGACAACTCGGATCGAGGAGGGGGCTACGTACCGGTGACCCGCGGAGTCAATCGGCTTTGTAACTTATCCGGCCTCTTTTCTTATTTTTGGTATTGACACTAACAGAAAGGGGAGTCTCAACCAGTAAGCACATCCCCGGGGTAAGAAGAGAAGGGTTTTCGGCACAGTTTTATATATACAATTCACGCAATATCAAAGCGGTAAACATGTAGCACATTAATCAAAATATATAATGAAATCAGATATAAGCAAAAACAACAATTTAATTGAGCTCGAATTCTTAAACCCTGAACCGAAGTTCTGGGTTACTTATCCCCAGTAGAGTCGCCAGAGCTGTCACACCTCCTTTTTTCATAACACATAATATGATGTGCCGCTGTTTACTACTACACCCCGGGAAGAGATATAATAATAATCAGGGAAGGAGTTTTTCCACTTAAAGGACAGTCGGAGCGGGATCAATTTATTTAATTATTCAGAGTCGCCACTTGGGAAAATAATGGTGTCCCAAGTCACCGGTTTAATCCCGAACCGAGGAAATTTATGACTCAGTATTACAGTCTGCGAAACTAGAAACCTGGATAAGGAATTCTGTTAACCCGGGAGAAGGTGTTAGGCACTCCCGGATTCAGTGGTTTTAGCACGGTCGCTCAACTGCAATTTTTGCTTTTATCTGATTTCTTTATATATTTTAACTATGTGCTATTATGTTCCGCTTTTTGATTTTAGAAGAATTGCGACGTCACGAAAACACATTTCAAGTCACACCGCAACCGGTACGCCTGTGACTTTAATGTATTTCAGTTTCGCCGAGAGTAAGATTTGGGTCACATAAATGCGCACCCGTATTAGCAAGGTATTATTATTAACTAACGCGCCTAAAGTAATTTCGCGTTTGCACTTTGCGAGGGCCATGGAATTTGCTAAATGCACGCCTCGAAACCTAAGGATCAATTCATAATAAAAGAAGGCCATGGGATTGTTGCAGTTTTCCTCAAGCCACAGGCATGACCTGCATTTCACTGGTTCTTGTTCAAGCTATGATGTCCACAGACGGAAACTCAAAACACTATCGACTAAGGTACTCGTCTAGAGTCCCCTATTTTTCATCATTATCACCGTGTAACATTATTAACAAAGATTAGTTTCTAAGACTCACATATCCCAAACATTCTCAAAACTGGAATTTGACCTCATACTATACTCTGCCACAAGTTTAGCAAACAATGAGGGTTCGTTCTCTAACAACCTGGCTGGAGTGTCGTATTCAGCAATGAGCCCATGATCTAATAGTAGGACCATATCACTGTCAAGCACAGATGTAATCCTATGAGCAATGGTTATAACCGTGGAATCAGAGAAGTGCAGCCTTAGAGCTTGCTGAATAAGATTATCAGTTGGAGTCAAGTTTTTACGCAAGTCCTAGGCCAACAAACCCCCCAAGGAAAATTTCAACTGTGCAACACAAAAGATTTGACTATTTCTACTTTTACAGAGCTGAAATCAGCTCTAGACCACCAAAGTTAATTGAGTGCATCATGCTTCACAACCAGCTTAATTTCACTTTAAGTAATGCAGACCATAGATGTGTTCAAATATTGAAAGTGAAAGGATCTATAATGGAACGTCAGCGAGCAGCAATCTAATAGACTCAAGTCTCAAAACTTGGAAAACTGGATCACAAAGCAAACAGAGCCACAGCAAGGTGAAGCGACTGATTAACTCGAATAGCCGCAAAAACATTCAAAGTTCAGCGCTAATTCCATAATCAAACACCAAACTTTCAGTTAATGAATCAATACTAAAACCAATTCAAGAGGAATTATAATACTAATGCGGAACTCCAAACCAATTGCCAAATGAAAATTACTGAAACTGCTCCTAAGTACTGCTGATTCACAGGAGAGTATTTGGTCATGTGTTTAATTTCAAGTCATAATACGGATTCATACGGATTAAAACTGAATACAAAGACTTCATCTATTCGAATGTACACCAACAGTTTCGGTCGATTTAAATGAAAAAAACATAATACGAAGGGCTCACAAATTACTTCATTAAACCTTGAATTAGCTAAGATGAACCAAAACGAAGCTAAGACAAATCAGGACAAAGCTGTAATAGTCCAAGCATCAGATTAATGCGCTTCAAATACATCAAGCTTAGTAAAAAAAACAGAGCAATTTTCACATATACTACTGCTTTAAGACAAGCATTGAATTACTTATCTTCCAGCATTCATAGCAGATGCTGATGAACATCACTGATAAAGTATCATAACAACAAAGAAGAAAGAAAGAAAAACAAATATCCGGTAACTAATTGTGTAAACTCGTATTGCATTAAAGACGTGTTAGAAGTGCTGTAAATGCCACTGAATTGACAAACATACACCACGCAACAACCACAGACTCAATGTTTGAAATCATACAAACAAACAGATCGAGCTAAACTAACCACAAATTTAATCTCAAAACAGAAACTTAAAGCATATCGATGGAGAAACAGAGTATCAGACGACCAAACAGAACATCACCAAACAGAACATTGAATACCTCTTTCGAACAGACTGAATCTGTAATGAGCATTCGAGTGTAATTTTCTACAATCTCAATGTAAAAAACTTATGAACTATCAAATTATTCAATATTACATTATCAAAGTAGAGATGAGTACCTTGAAGTAAAAATAGACTAGGAGATTCAAATCGAATTTAATAAACCTTCAATCGGAACTTTCAACTGGAATCGTTAGAGAGAATACATGAGGCGTCAATTGGAATCCACACCAAACAGTAACAACGATGGCCTCGGAAATCAACTCCGCTCAATCGAACTCCATGGCGAAAAATGGATGAAGAACAAGCAATCGACGAAATGGAAAGTAAAATCGGATGAACTAAAAAAAAAACCTAGAATTTGAATTGATGAATCTCAAATTTTCCTATGTTTCACTCGTTCTCTCCCAATTTCCTCTGAAGTTTTCTTCTGGAATTTTTCTGAAAATCCCCCTTTTCTTCTTCGACATCTTCTGTTAAAATCCCCTTCAGCTTGGCTTCCATGGATAGAGATAGAGACACGGTATTTCCGTGTCCCTATGGTGTGAGGGATCTCCCATATTTTCAGAAGTGGGTTGGGTTATAGGCGGATCAGATTTGGGCTTATACACTTGGGCTAAGAGAATTAAACAATATGGCCCAAAATCTATTCTTCTTATTTTCATTTCAAAACATATTATCCAAAATTCTTTTATTTCTTCTTTGTATTTTCCTCCCTTTTTTTGTATTTTATTTTCTTTTCAAAATTAATATAAAAATCTGAATTAAAACCTAATTAACACATCAAAACACTAATTAAACCTAGATGACAATTATCATAGTTAATTAACTATCAAATTTAAAGAAAAACATATCAAAAATCAAAGTAAAACTTAAAGAGTGCAACTATTTTTGTGATTTTCCCCTCTTATTTTTTATAAAATAACTTGATTACTAATTAATACCAAAATTAATTCCTAAATTCTCATGCCTATTTTTTTTTTTTACTTGAATTAACATGAATTAACACACGAATTGTAAAAATAAGGAAAAGTTATTTATTTTGAATTTATGGGAATAACTCATATATAGGTTTTTAAAAATTAGATTAATGTAATGAACAAATTTACAATATGAACAATATTCATCACCATCTATATATAGTCCATCAAAATAGAGTATCAGTAGGCACAAGATTAATCATCAATTTAATAATCAGAAATTAATACACATAAAATATCATTGTAATTAGAAATTATGAGGATGAATAGAGAGTTGTTAGGAGAAGATAGTTGAAAAAGTCAAACATTTATACCATTCCATGAACTGAAAAAAGGCTGGGAATTTTACCATTGATGAAGTTCTAACCTTTGAGGGAAAAGTTGCTCAGAATGTGGGAAGAGGAAACAAAACGTGTATCTGACTTTTATTGCGAAAGGATAAAATAAAACGGCTATTGGGCTAAATGTTTTGGGTTTTTAGTATAGCATTTATTATTTTTGGTAATGGACTAATAAATAACTTTTAGAAATAAATGGAATGAAGGAGTGAAATAACAGAAAAAAATTGAAAAAAATAAGAAAAAAGAAAAATATGAAAGCTGGCTATACAGAGATGCTACATCAGCAGGCCAATTCCCGCCTTTATTATGTTTATAGCTTCGGTTAACTAACTTTTATTTATCTTATTCCTTATGAGTCATTTGGTAGAATGTATTAGGGAAAATAATACATGTATTAACTTTCAACTAATACTAGTATTAGTTATACATCTTATTCAATATTATTCTTATACATAATAAATCGTGGTAAAAATTGCACAGGACACCCTATTTGGGCGCCCCTCTTTAACCTGTAGCCGCTTTGTCTTTTTGTTTGCATCCGTACCCACTTTTTGAAAAACTTCAGATTCCCTTTATAACTGAAAAACTTCAGCGGTAGAGCTGAAGTTTCTGGGTTACTAAATAAAAACTTCAGCTCTACAGCTGAAGTTTTTATTTTATAACTAGAGCTGAAGTTTCCGGGATACTAAACAAAAACTTCAGCTCTAGAGCTGAAGTTTTTATTTTATAACGGAAAACTTCAACTCTATAACTTGAAAACTTCAGCTCTAGAGCTAAAGTTTCCGGGTTACTAAACAAAAATTCAGCTCTAAAGCTGAAGTTTTTATTTTATAATTGGAAAACTTCAGCTCTAGAGCTGAAGTTTTTATTTTATAACTTGAAAACTTCAGCTCTAGAGCTGAAGTTTCTGAGTTACTAAACAAAAACTTTAGCTCTAAAGCTGAAGCTTTTATTTTATAGCTGGCAAACTTCAGCACCGCATGCTGAAGCTATATGAAAAAGCGGGTACGCTTGCAAATTTTTTTTTGCAAAGCAGGCACATGTTCAAATGTGGCACAAAAAACGGGTATAGATGCAAATGCCCCCAAATCGTGGCAGGTCAATTAATTTTGTGGCTCATTACAAACTTGTATTTAGTTTTATAAACCCATCTTTTTTTTACACATGGGAGATTTGATTTTACACATGGGAGGTTTATTTTTTACACGCAAGAGATCTAAAAAGATATTTTCTTAAATTCAACATTGTAAAAAAATATGAAGGCCTAAAACCCCATCATGGCATTACCATGATTTTTAATACATGGATAACATGTATAAAGATAGAATTATCCTTTTAAAACCTATTCCAAATCCTTTTAAAACCGGATATTGACCTATGAGCTAGAGGGCCCGGATGTGGATTCCGACGGTTCGACTAGCTTTGGGGGGATGATTTATAACTTATGGGTCTGATCGGAAGTAATTTTGGAGATCTGGTGTAGAATTTGGCTTGAATTGGTGAAGTTAGTATTTTGGCGAATTCCGGTTTATAGGTGACATTTTGATTCGAGGATCAGAATAGAATTCCGAGAGTTGTTGTAGTTTAGTTAGATGATTTGGGATGTGTGTGCAAAATGTCAAGTTATTCGGAGGTGATTTGGTTGGATTTTTTATCAAATGCATGTTTCGGAAGATTTAGAAGAACTTAGACTTGAATCTGATGTAAATTTGGTGTTCTGAAGTTTGTTTTGGTGTTTTGAGAGTGCACCTAAGTTTTAATGATCATATCTGACGTGTTAGTATGTTCGTATGAAGTCCCGAGGAGCTCGGGTGAGTTTCGGATAGGTTTGGGCTGCGTTGTGCTTGTTTTTTATGCTTCGACGTCGTTTCATCAAGCGCAAATGATATCATGTTGAACAAATGAGCTCTGATTACTATTTTGAATGAAGAATTAGATTCGTATCATAATTACGGACCCTTAGCAAAAAGAATCGCCGAATTTGGACATCGTATGATGATATTATGGCCATTTTATCAAGATTGTCCAGATTTTCAGGTTAATGACGAAATTGCCCCTGACGACATATTAAAAACTTGCACTACTTGAAAATCTTAAAACAAACATATCTCCTTCAATATAAGGTTAAATTGAGTGATTCAAAAGCCTAAATTCATTATAATTTCACAATAAATCCACTGGGAGTAGTAAAACGCGTGAAAAGTATAACTATAATGAGCAGGTCAATTTGTCTTCCAATTTTTTAACGGAAAAAAAGTTTCTGAGGCGATTTTTAAGAGAATAAATCAGTGGTTATCACAGAGGTAAGCGATTTAATTACTAAAACTCGTTTAGGAGTGATTATAGACCATAATCCCAGCCTTTAATTCATCAAAAAAATAGAAAATAGGATTTTGGGGCTTCAGATTATTAGACCTTTAGGGGTCGATTTCCGGGGTCAAACGGACTCCGATTTTGGTGTTCTTTATATGTATGGAATCGAGAAAATATGAAGAAAACTTCTGTGTAAAAACTTTTGAGTTTCGAGAAGTGGGTCCAGGGCTCGGGTTTTGTCAATTTCGGGATTATTGATGTTTTTCGATTATTTTCGATTGGATATTGATCCAATAGCATAATGTGACGTATTCATTATGGTTATGGTCAGATACGACGTGCAAAGAGGTCAATTTTAAAGGCAAGGGCATAGCGAGCTAAGATTTTGGCCTGCTTGAGGTTAGTAATATATGTAAATGTTATGTTGAAGTTTTGAAACGTTGAATTTGCACATCGTAGTGTTATATGAGGTGACTTGTACATCGAATAACGGGCCTGGGGTAGAGCACCGTCGGGGATTGTGACTTGGTTCGTCCCGCTTAATAAAATTACTACGTAGTTGATTGAAGCTTAGTTGATATCCTTATAAAAATGGATTAATAGTCGTAATTTGGCCTCGTGCCAACTGATTGAATCCTTCAGGGATTGCTCTTACTTACTTCTTACCATTTTTACATATAATTGAACTCTGTCCTAGTATTTGATACTGTTTTGCAAACTCAGCCATTTTTTTTTTCAAACATGGACCTTAAATAATATTTTTGGCTGAGCATTATGTTTATTGTTGCCTGAGTGGCTTATGTGATTTTATTGACTGAGTAAGGCTGAGTGCCTCTATTGTGAGGATACTTTTGGATCGGATTGCACATCGTAGCAATATATATATATATATAGATCAGGTTGCACACCGCAGCAGTGTTATACTGATACTGATATGAGGCTGAGGGCCTAGATTTGATGCCACGAGATGGCTTGATATTGCACTTGGGACATAAGGGGCCCCTCACGGAGTCTGCACACCCCTAGTGTGCGCAGTCGACGATAAATAAATGGAGCGGGTTGCACGCCGCAACGGGTACTAGAGAGTACCGTACTATTTGTTGCATTTCTTAATTGATTGTCATTCATTTACTTATATATTGCAGCATCATTGTTTTTATTGGTTTATTGAGTTGATATTATTTGCATTAAATAGCGGTAATTATAGCTTACATTGTGCCTATCCAGAATGTCACGACCCAAACCCCGGTCGTGATGGCGCCCAAGACATTGCTAGGCAAGCCCGACCATATTATCCATTAAAACCAGTCAATTATTAATTAGATGTGATCAATTAAACTTAATAACATGTTTTCATATCAAAACGATAAACATGAAAGTAGAAGCACACAAAATACGGTCCCAACCAGATCGTGGTGTCACAAGTCTGAGCCTCTACAGATAAAATATCCTATACAAAGTGGTCTAGGCATAATGAAGACTACAAAATGATAAAGAGGGAGAGAACAGGTCCTGCAGATGTCGGCAGCTACCTCGAAGTCTCCACGGGATAGTAATGAAAACGCAGCTGCGACGGCTCAACTGCTCTCTGGAACCTGTGAATCTGCACAAAAAGTGCAGGGGAGTGGGGTGAGTATATTTTAACTTAGTGAGTAATAATAATAAATAATAACTGAAAATAAGAATAGTTGTACTATCACTAAACAGTTCTAAGGGTAACCTCACAGGTTAGTCATATCCCAAGTGATAATCCAATTCCAATCCCCAACTATCTCACAATGATCCCACACTGACCTAGTCCTCACTCATACTGCTGCGGCATGTAGCCCGATCCAATATATATGTATATATATATATAAAACGTTGCGGCATGCATCCCGATCAAATATATATATAGCGCTACGTCGTGCAGCCCGATCCAATATATATAGTGTTGTAGCGTGCAGCCCGATCCAATATATATAGTGCTGCGGCGTGCAGCCCGGTCCAATATATATAGTGCGCTCACTGGGGGTGTGTGCAGACTCCAGAGGGGCTCCTTCAGCCCAAGCGCTATGATAATGCGGCGTGCAGTCCGATCCACATATATATTACTGCGGCGTGCAGTCCGATCCAATACATATAGTGCCTGCGGCGTGCACCCCGATCCAATATATATATATATATATATATATATATATATATATATATATATATATATATATATATATATATATATATATATATATATATATGTGTGTGTGCAACACGATTCAATATATATATATATAAAATACCTCACAGTGGGTCCTCAACCCCATCTCAGTCAATATAGACTTAGCGTCTCAGGCCCACTCAGCTAGCACAGGGAATCCCACCCTAGGTAGTCTCTCTGAAAGTACACATCTAGTACTGGCTCATGATGCGCCATTCAGCTACAACTACGGCTTAGTGTATGTATCTAGCATGATATACTACGGCTGAGTGTATGTATCCAGCATGATATAAGGGTCACCTAGCTCTACAAGTTTCCCTAATACTTCTACGGATCGGCGCAAGGCCCCAAACATGGCTACTAGCCCAATTACACAATTATAAGCTCATTCACAGTCATAATGCACAGTCAACTATCAGTCAGGAAGGACCAAGTCCAATCCCCCAATCACAATGTCACCACGCCCGTCACATGTCGTGTGTCTCATCTCAACATAGCACTGTAAAGTGCAAGTACGGGGTTTCAAACCCTTAGTACATTATTTACTACCACCACTCACCTCGAACTGGTAGAAGTCCTAGCTCGCTTTGCACTTGCTTCGCAATTCAACCTCTTCGGATGCCAAATCTTCTCCAAATTAATAAGAATACATCAATATAGGCTAATTAGACATAACCCAATCAAAATAACTCGATTTACACCAAAACCCACAAAGTTGTCAAAATCTGACTTTTGGTACACTTCTCGAAAAATGGCAAAAGTTACATTTTCGGAATCTTTATCTCAACACGAGTCCATACATATAAAGTTCGTCAAAATCGGACTCCGTTTGCCCATTCAAATCAATGTTTTATCATAACCCAGGCTTAGGGCAAAATTCCTCCATTAATACACCCCCATACCTCCATTTTCAAGTGTTAAATGCTTAATTTATCAATGCAAAACCATAACTTGAGTCCATAGTTGATTACCTGAAGAACCCTCTTGAATTTCTCTTCAAAATCGCCCAAGCCGTCTCTCAAAACCGAGCCCTAAGTGTTTTTATGACTTATGAAATTTCACCCTTCTGATTTCTTTATCACAGACGCGATTTCCGCTTCTGCGGTCTTGGACTCGCACCTGCGAGTCCGCTTTTGCGTCCAATTCGTCGCTTCTGCGACGTTATACTTAGCCGTCTGTTTCCGCTTCTATGGTCCAGGTCTCGCACTTGTGAGACCGCATAAGCGAACAGGGCCTCGCTTCCGCGGAAGTCCACCGGCTGCCCTTCTTCCGCTCCTGCGATCATGGGCTCGCTTCTGCGAGCCCACTCCCGTGCGACGTAGGCCGCTTCTGTGGAGCTACCTGCCTTAGCCCAAACTCGCCTCTGCGAGCAATATTTCGCACTTGCGCATCCGCTTCTGCGGTTCCCCACCCGCAGAAGCGAAAACAGCAGAAGCCAAAAATCTCAGAGCAGTTCAAAAATGCAAGAAATGGTCCGTTTGGACCCCCGGATTCATCCCGAGGCCCCCGAGACCCCAACGAAAACCACCAGCATACTCCAAATCACGATAAAAACTTGTTCCAATCCTAAAAACATGTCCATAAACACGGAAAACATCGAATCCAAGCGAATTCAAGCCTAAGTTTCATTTAAACTTCCGCAACCAACATTCGATCGAAAACCCGACCAAACGACCTCCAAACGACCTGAAATTTGCAGGCATATCCAAAATCACCTAACGGAGCTACTGCAACTATCAGAATTCCATTCCGACTCCTGGATCAAAATCTCACCTACCGTTCGGATTTCGCCAAAATTCAACCTTAGCCAATTCAAGCCTAAAACTACACCGGACCTCTAAATTAACTTTCGATAGCTCTCTTAGCTCATAAATTACCTCCCGGAGCTGACCGAATCATCAGAGTTCGATTCCGAGCTCTCTAACTCACAAGTCAACATCCAGCTGACTTTTCCCAACTATTCCTTCTTCTAAGAGACTATATGTCTCATTGTCAACCAAACTTAGTCTGAATTGACTCGAACTCACCAAACATGCATATTGAAACATTAACAAGTATATAACGGGGATAACGGGGCAATAACTCACATGATGATGGGCCGATTCATCACATTCTCCCTAACTTAAGATAGCACTCGTCCTCGAGCTTGTCAAGAAACATACCTAGAGACACAAATAGGTGAGGATACCTGCTCCGCATCTCCTGCTCGACCTCCAAAGTAGCCTCCTCCACGGGCCGGCCTCTCCACTGCACCTTGACTGAAGCAATATCCTTAGACCTCAACTTTCGAACCTGTCTACCTAGAATAGCCACTAGCTCCACATCATAAGATAGATCACCATCAATCTGAATCGTACTGAAGTCTAATACATGAGACGGATCTCCAATGTACTTCCGGAGCATGGACACATGGAATACCGGATGAACACTGGATAAACTGGGTGGCAAGGCTAACTCATATGCCACCTCTCCAACTCTCCTGAGTATCTCAAAAGGGCCAATGTACCTGGGACTCAACTTCCCCTTCTTCCCGAACCGCATGACACCCTTCATGGGTGAAACCTTCAGCAATACCCTATGACCAACCATGAAAGACAACTCTCGAACCCTACGGTCCGCATAACTCTTCTGGCGTGACTGTGTTGTGCGAAGCCTCTCCTGAATCTACTTCACTCTATCCAAAGCATCCTGAACTAACTCAGTCCCTATTAATCTATCCTCACCGGGCTCAAACTATCCCACGAGAGATCTACACCGTCTGCCATACAACGCCTCATACGGGGCCATCTGAATACTTGACTGATAACTGTTGTTGTAGGCACACTCAACAAGTGGCAAGAACTCATCCCATGAACCTCCAAAATCAATCACACATGCATGCAACATATCCTCCAGGATCTGAATAGTGCGCTCAGACTGTCCGTCTGTCTGAGGATGAAATGCGGTGCTCAACTCAACCCGTGTACCCAGCTCCCGCTGAAATGCTCTCGAGAACTGAGAAGTGAGACTGAGTGCCTCTATCATATATGATAGACACTGGGACCCCATGCAACCTGACAATCTCCGGAATAAAGGTCACCGCTAACCGCTCCGATGAGTAAGTAGTACATACTGGGATGAAGTGTGCGGATTTGGTCAGCCGATCAACAATCAACCACACTGAATCGAACTCCCTCGAAGTTTGAGGGAGCCCAGTAACAAAATCCATGGTAATCCTCTCCCATTTCCACTTGGGAATAACCATACGCTGAAGAACACCGCCCGGCCTCTGTTGCACATACTTGACCTGCTGGCAGTTGAGGCACTTGGCTACATGCCTAACGATATCCATCTTCATCCTTCTCCACCAGTAATGCTGTCTCAAGTCTTGGTACATCTTCGCGGTACCTGGATGAATTGAGTACCGTGAGCTATGAGCCTCCTCTAGTATCAACTCTCGAAGGCCATCTACATTAGGCACATAGATACGACCCTGCATCCATAGAACACCGTCACTATCAATAGTCACATCTCTAGCATCATTGTGTAGAACTTTGTCCTTAAGGACAAGCAAATGTGGTTCATCATACTGATGCTCTCTGCTGCGATCATATAAAGAAGACCGAGAAACAACACAAGCCAATACTCGGCTCGACTGTCCCTAGCCTCTGGTCTGAGTGCCACTAGAACTAGATGATCCTCGAGGCATCTTGGCCTCCCTCTCATCTCGCTCCCTACGATGATCTGTCTCTATGTCGCGAGCGATATCCATGGCATCCTCAAAAGTGCGGCTCAAAACCCTCTCTCGGGTCATCAGTATGCGGATGGGGTAGATAAGGTCATCAACAAAGTGCCCAATCCTCTCTCGGTCGGTAGGAACCAACCACGGTGTATGTCTAGATAACTTTGTGAACCTGATCGCATACTCTGATACTTACATGTCTCCCTGGTGGAGTCCCTCAAACTGTCTACGCATCTCCTCTCTCTGAAATCGAGGCACCCACTTCTCCAAGAACATAGTGGAGAACTCTGGCCATTATAATGAAGCTGCCCCCACCGGTCTGCGGCGCTTATAAGCCTCCCACCAAGCGAAGGTTGGTCCCCAAAAACTGGAAGGTGGTAAAGGATACACCACTGGACTCCAAGATCCCTGCCGTTCGGAGCATCCAACGGCACCAGTCCAGAAAACCTTGGGCGTCCTCGCCCGTAGCACCACTGAAAACTAGAGGAGATAGTCTACTAAACCTTTCGAGATGACGCTGCTCTTTGTCACTCATAGCTGGGACCCTGTCCCCCTGAACCTGAACAGCTGGCTGTACTGGGACCACAGGCTGAACTGGAGGAGCCTCAGGTGTCTACAGGACCTGCACTGCTGGCTCTGGAGTGCGTGCTCCGGGGGTCTGATGACCACCCCGGTCCCTGATGCAGCTGCTGCGGTGGTAACTGAAACTACCTGTGCCAGGCCAGTGCAAACTGCTAATATCTTAGCTAGGGTCTCCCGTAGATCCGGAATAACAATGGGCACAACTGGTGCCTGAACTGGTGCTGCTGGAGCCTCAACAACTAGAGGCTATGGGTCAGCTGGCACTGCCTCAGCTGCCCTACCTCCGCCACGACCACGGCCGCGTCCACGGCCTCTAGCAGGTGGTAATGGTGGTCGTCCACCTCATCCGGAAGCTCGAGTTCTCTCCATCTACGAGAGAATAGAATGCCAAAGTTCAGTTTGAATCAACAAAATCGCACGACAAGAATTTCAAGAATTGAAACTTTCCTAAAGGTTTGTAGCCTCCCGAGGATAAATCAGACGTCTCCGTACCGATCCGCGGGACACTACTAAATCGGCTCATGACTCGCGAGACCTAGTAACCTAGGCTCTGATACCAACTTATCACAACCCAAACCCCGGTCATGATGGCACCCAACACATTGCTAGGCAAGCCCGACCATGTTATCCATTAAAACCAGCCAATTATTAATTACATATCTATTAAACTTAATAACATGTTTACATATCAAAACGATAAATATGGAAGTAGAAGCACACAAAATACGCTTGCAACTAGATCGTGGTGTCATAAGTCTGAGCCTCTATAGATGAGATATCCTATACAAACAAGTCTAGGCAGAATGAAGACAACAAAATGATAAAGAGGGAGAGAACAGGTACTGCGGACGTCGGCAGCTACCTCGAAGTCTCCACGGGATAGTAATGAATACGTAGTTGCGACGGCTCAAGTGCTCTCTGGAACCTGTGAATCTGCAAAAAAAGTGCAGGGGAGTGGGGTGAGTATATTTCAACTCAGTGAGTAATAATAACAAACAATAACTGAAAATAAGAACACATGTACTATCACTAAACAGTTCGAAGGGTAACCTCACACGTAAGTCATCTCCCCAGTGATAAGTCCAATTTTGGTCCACAACTGTCTCAAAATGATCCCACACTGACCTTGTCCTCACTCTTACTGTTGCGGCGTGCAGCCCGATCCAATATATATGTATATGTATATATAATGCTGCAGCGTTGATCCAACACTAATCTAACCTTGCTGCGGCGTGCAGCCCGATCCTCACTCATAATGCTGCAGCGTGTAGCCCGATCCAATATATATAGTGCTGTGGCGTGCAACCCGATCCAATATAATAGATATGCTGCTGCAGTGCGCAGCCTGATCCAATAATATATAGCTGCACTCACTGTGGGTGTGTGCAGACTCCGGAGGGGCTCCTTCAGCCCAAACGCTATAGTACTTCGGCATGTGGTTCGATCCACATATATATTACATATATAATATTGCGGCGTGCAGTCCGGTCCAATACATATACATGTATATACTGCTGCAGGGTACAGCCCGATCCGATATATATATAAAATACCTCACAGCGGGTCCTCGACCCCATCTCAGTCAATATAGACTTAGCCTCTCAAGCCCACTCAGCTAGCACAGGGAATCCCACCCTAGGTAGTCTCTCTCAAAGTACACATCTAGTACTAGCTCATGATGCGCTATTCAGCTATAACTACGGCTGAGTGTATGTATCCAACATGATATACTACGGCTGAGTGTATGTATCCAGCATGAGATAAGGGTCGCCTAGTCTACAGGTTTCCCTAATACTTCTACAGATCGGCGAAAGGCCCCAAACACGGCGACTAGCCCAATTACACAGTTATAAGTTCATTCACAGTCAAAATGCACAGTCAATTATCAGTCAAGAAGGACCAAGTCCAATCCCCCAATCACAATGTCACCACGCCCGTCACATGACGCGTGTCTCGTCTCAACATAGCACTGTATAGTGCGAGTACATGGTTTCAAACCCTCAGTACATTATTTACTACCACCATTCACCTTGATCCAGTAAAAGTCCTAGTTCCCTTTGCGCTTGCCTCGCAAATCAATATCCTCTGATGTCAAATCTGCTCAAAATCAATGAGAATACATCAATATAGGCTAATTAGACATAACCCAATCGAAATAACTCGATTTACACCAAAACCCACAAAGTTGTCAAAATTTGACTTTTGGCACACTTCTCAAAAAATTACAATTACATTTTCGGAATCCTTATCTCAACACGATTCCATACATATAAAGTTCGTCAAAATCGGACTCCGTTTGCCTATTCAAATCAATGTTTTATCATAACCCATGCTTAGGGCAAAATTCCCCCATTAATACACCCCCATACCTCCATTTTCAAGTGTTAAATGCTTAATTTATCAATGCAAAACGATAATTTAAGTCCATAGTTGACTACCTGAAGAACCCTTTTGAATTTCTCTTCAAAATCGCCCAAGCCGTCTCTCAAAACCGAGCCCTAAATATTTTTATGACTTATGAAATTTCACCCTTCTGATTTCTTTATCACAGACGCGATTTCCGCTTCTGCGGTCTTGGACTCGCACATGCGAGTCCGCTTCTGCGTCCAATTCGTTGCTTCTGCGACGTTATACTTAACCGTCCGTTTCTACTTTTGCGGTCCAGGTCTCGCACCTGCGAGACCGCATAAGCGAACAGGGCCTCGCTTCTGCGGAAGTCCACCGGTTGCCCCTCTTTCGCTCCTGCGATCATGGGCTCGCTTCTGCGAGCCCGATCCTGCGCGCCCTTAGCCGCTTCTGTGGAGGTGCCTGCCTTGGCCCAAACTTGCTTATGCGAGAAATATTTCGCACCTGCGCATCCGCTTCTTCACGTCCCCACCCGTATAAGCAAAAACAGCAGAAGCCAAAAATCTCAGACCTGTATTACTCTGAAATTCTTCTGTTTAACCTCCCGAAAACATCCCGAGGCCCCCGGGACCCTAACAAAAACCCCCAACATACTCCAAAACATAATACAAACTTGTTCCAATACTAAAAACATGCCTTTAAACACGGAAAACATCGAATCCAAGTGAATTCAAGCCTAAGTTTCATTTAAACTTACGTAACCAACATTCGATCGAAAACCCGACCAAACGACCTCTGAATGACCTGAAATTTTGTAGGCATATCCAAAATCACCTATCGGAGCTACCAAAACTGTCGGAATTCCATTCCAACTCCCAGAACAAAATCTAACCTATCGTTCGGATTTTGCCAAAATTCAACCTTAGCCATTTCAAGCCTAAAACTACACTAGACCTCCAAATTCACTTCCGATCGCTCTCCTAGCTCATAAATGACCTCCTGGAGATGACCGAATCATCAGTGTTCGATTCCGAGCTCTCTAACTCACAAGTCAACATCCAGTTGTCTTTTCCCAACTATTCCTTCTTCTATGAGACAATATGTCTCATTTTCAACCAAACTTAGTCCGATTGACTCAAACTCACCAAACATGCATATTGAAACATTAAAAAGCATATAACGGGAATAACGGGGCGATAACTCACATGATGACGTGCCGGGTCATCACATAGAATTTCTTACTCTCAAACCTTATTTATGTTTATTACTCTTTGGTTTGGAAGTACTCACATTACTCCCTGCACCTTGTGTGCATATCTAGGTGCACCCACTGAGGCTTAGTGAGGATTTCTCTGCCGAGCATCATATTTGGGAGCATCAAGGTAGACGCATGTCGCCTGCAGTCCTGATCTTCCCATCTAAACTATTTGCTTTATTTTCGCATTTCTTTAGATCAATATGTAGTAGGTTGACACCCATGTATTGGAGGCTCAGACTTGTGACACCAGATTCTTCGGGCTGTGTAGTAGTGGTATTTCTACTTGGGTTTTCCTTATATTTTAACGATATGTCAGATTTTCAGTATTATGACTTAGTAATTATTTGTGTTAATTGAATCATGAAATATACAAAAAAGGTTAAGGTTGTTAAATTGGTCAGGCCTTCCTAGCAGTGTGTTGGGCGCCATCACTATCGGGGTTGGGATCGTGACAAGTTGGTATCAGAGCCTAGGTTACTTGGTCTCACGAGTCTTGAGCCGGTTTAGTAGAATCTCGTGGATCGGTATGGAGATGTTTGTACTTATCCTCTAGAGGCTACAGAACCTTTAGGAAAATTTCAGATTCTTGAATTCTTATCGTGTGTCCTTGATTCAGCTTAAAAAAAACTCTTGAAATTCCTTCCACGTGTTCGTACGCGCGCATGAGTGCTCGATATCAGATGTGCCTTGATGGCTTGTGATTCCCCGATCTTTGGGCGATATGTAATCTCTGTAAGTTTATGTTGGGCCAGTCTGGAGGACTTGAGGCTGTATCTTTTCCTATGGCTTGAGTAATGAGGTATTGATTATGTGAGCAAGTGTTTCGAACTTATATGTTTGGCATTGACCGTACTTGTGGGAGTGACGACTGGTTAGCTACGTGGTGAGTATGTTAGTGCTGCAAGGCTCATCTATGTGACTTAGAGGTGATGAGGAAGGCCTACTGGATGATAGAAGAACTATTAGGTGTTTTAATTTCATTGCGATTTGATGTATAGCCCGAGTTATGTGCGCATGAAAATTCTTTTCAGTTTCCAATTGAGAGTGAAGTAGTATGTTGCGGTATGAGTTCAGACTTAGGAAGACTAATGCGTATAGTTTAGGACGGTGGAAGGTATACAAAAATGGTAGTTGGAGGCAAAGCAGGTGGGTCATCTCCTATGAAGTGTACTAAATTTGTGTGATCCTTATGTTATCTAATAGAAAATCTCATTTACAAGTGAAGAAAATGTGTTGACATCTAAATTGGATCGCCTAGAGAGTGGGCTTAACTATTGTGTGAGTGAATACGAGATTTGTCGAAGAGTTAAAAAATAATTCTAGATGATTTGTGTTTCCACAAGCTTATGAAGGATTGAGTTTAATCTCACTATGGTATTAAGGCAAGCAATGGAGTATGTGCGTTATGAGTTGTTGGGAGTGTTTTGATCTATGGCTTCGAGCCAAGTTGTGGAATTGGCTTATTAGAAGCCTATTTATTGAGTTATTTTGGGGAAAAATTCAAATAAATTAATTCTATTTCTGATTCACGTCCAAGCAACGGTCGTAGTCAATATAACTTGGTTTAATAAGTCCAAGATCGATCCCACGGAGAATTAACCTACCAATTGCAACTTTCACAACCCCAAAAGTACTTCCGAATCAAGTTCCCAAACTTTGAATATATATATGTGTGGATTCGAACAACTACTTTGCAAGAATTAAAGAATGCTTTAAAATAAAGAATTGAATGTTGAATGAAATAATATAGAGAAAGACTAAGGTGTTGATTTTCCCTATTGATGGAATCCCTTATCGTTATGCTCATACAAATTGTTAATATATTCTATCAATCATGAACGCTATGTGTATCGTAACCCTCTCCCGAGCAATTACAATAATTTACTAGTGCACTCTCCCAAGCTACCCTAGCTAGCTTTAATTTGAATAGTTCACTTTAGATTGCACCCAAGACTTCGTTATTCCTAACCCCGTCTTTACGCCTAAAATTATAGATTCCTCTAATAACCTAGGTGTGGTGTTGTTCAACAATAAACCTAAATATGCACTCTTTTCCAAGTTATGCACACTAAATAGGCACCGCTAATCGGGACGTCTACCAATTAACTACAATAAGAATGAAGTTGAACAAATAGAAATCTAAGTCACAATTTGTAATCACATAAACGATAAGTTCATCTATCAATAAGTTCCATCAAAACCTTAGAAAAGAATTTAGCTACTCATGCTTGAAGAAACAAAGATAATAATTGAAATCATAAAGAATTACTTGATATAAAAATAAAGACAGAGTTTGAGAGGAATCTCTCCTACTAAAACCTTGCAAAAGTATTGAAGAAATAAAGTACATGCCTCTATGGGGAAAACTAGGAGTTTATATAGAGGTTTTAGGGCTAAAAAAACTAAGTTTGAGTACAATTAGGACTGCTGCTGCGGCGACTTCCGCGGTTCGTTCGCGGCCGCGGACGGACCGCGAACAGTAAAACTTCAGAGAGCCAGTTTTTCCGCGGTTCATCCGCGGTCGCGGAGAAACCGCGGTTTTTAACCCTGTTCCGTTGCGAATTTGGAAAAACGCAAAACATGAAAGTTGTAGCCCTTTGAATTATCTTTCCAACCATATATTATGGAGCCAAATTGGAGATCTGAGCGAAACGTTATGTCCAATTTACTAAACAGTGCACAATATGCCTCATCCATTCTTCGCTTGTTCTACACTTATCAAATTTGACCCCCGAACTCGATCCCGGCTTAATTCCTTGAGCTTTTACTCAGACTTCAAAGCTCCAAATCACTTAAATTCATTCCATAACATCCATATAGCTCGGAATCATACCTTCCGGCTACTTTCAACATAAGTTCTTGACTTGTACCATATTTTGGCCTTTTTCACCATCTTTTGACTCCAAAACTTGCTCTTTTAGTCTTCATTAGCTCAAGTGTACCTATAACACACTAAGAACACTAATAAAAGCATTTTGTCATCATAAACAATATCAAAACAATAATAAAGCGTGATTATTTAGGGCATTAATATAGTCAAATTCACCTATTATCAATACCCCACACTTAAACCTTTGCTCGTCCTCGAGCAACCTTAATCACACTTTAGGCCAATTTTATTTATATCTCCCCCAATTATGTCACAAAAAGCTATTTTTCATGATTAACCTAAGATATGCACAATCCTTACCTAACCGTAAACTCTCATGCCAACACATTATTGCTTACTCTAATTATTACCAAAAACTTGCAAATTTACCTTCTTCCTCTCGAGTTACATGCTCTCACAAAATTTATTGAGAGAAGTTCCCACACATAAACAATGAAGAACATGGAACTTATAAATATCGGAAAAATTCACTCACTCTCAACAAAGAACATTTATATGAATACAGACACACCATAGGCTTGCCCCTAGTGTAATACTCCACTAATCGAGTTATCCAATCATAGATCAAGAGGTCTTTAAGGGTTGTAATGTAGGCTATGGGACGGGTAGGATACTTTTGGGTATAGTGACTAGCCTCCCTAAGCACTTTTCTTTTCTCTTTCACCACTTTCCCTTTTAGTTTTCTTCCTTATGTCTCCCGTAAACATTTATTCACCTTTATTTACTTTTAATCCCCATTTTTCTTTTGTTGGTGTAACTGGCCTTTGTAATTTTCATATATACATTGATATAGCTTTTTTTCTCATTGCTTTGCAACACATTTATATTATTTTGGCCAGCTTACTATTTTCTACCATTCATTCTTGATTTTCCCTTTTCAATTTCCCTTCACCCCACACTTAAACTTTTGCATATTCATTACAATACAAGTGCTTCTAGGAGGTAAAGTAGAACAAATATAATAATTTTGAAGAACATTCAAGGGTTATCAAAGAATAGGCTTTAAGCTCAAAGGGGTTAACTAAGATATAATGTACGGGTGAATTCATGTCTATTGGTATACGGGGTTACACAAAGAAATGCCTCTATCCTTTCTACAACCAAACAACTTCTATTTCGCTTTGCAAACACACAGGGCAAGTTCTAGGCATCATGTACAACATACAATGTAAGTAAAAACCTCACACACACATGGCATGCAACTCATTTGGAATCCGGTTTATCTACAAATTCCTATCAATGTTCAAGCAAGCATTACTGTGCAATTTAAGGCATATTGAGATTCTACAATCAAGCTTAGAAGATACATTCTCAAGTTCAATTTATGCTTTTGCTAATGTGCATATTCGGGGTTACATGTTGCCCTTTTACCTCTAATCCTAAGAAAAGAAAGGAAGAAAAGAGAAAAAATCTACCTAACCCGGTTCAAATAAAAACCCTTGGAAAAGAACCGTGGTCCAAAAGAAAAACCAAGGGTGAGATGATACACTACCTAGAAAAAGAAAATAAAAGAAAGAAAAATTCCTACGTGGACTACTTCCCTCAAGAGTACTTGTCCTAAATAGTCCGTCATCAGGAAGAGTCCTCTACTCATATTTTTGGATTTTTAAAATTTTCTGATTTTTTTGTATTTTTATTATTTTATATTACTTACTACACTAATATATACATCATGTACAAGATAAGTTTCCCACCCCACACTTAAAAATATGCCATGTCCTCATGGCATAATAATACATGTATAGCACAGAAGGGTGAGACAACTTACCCGGGATCTACCCCGTGTCTAGCCACTTTATCACTTTCTTTTTCACCCTATCCTTCATATTCGGGTTCAGCCTTCTTTTGCGTTTCCTGGAAGGTTTGTGCCCCTCTTCTCGGAGAATCTTGTGCATGCAGTATGCAAGGCTGATCCCCTTTATGTCTGCCATGGTCCACCCAATGGCAGTCTTGCATTCTTTTAGTACTTGTATAAGCTTTTGAGCCTGCACATCTAACAAACTAGATGAGATAATAACAGGTAAAGTGGAGTTAGGGCCTAAATACTCATACCTGAGGTGTGATGGTAGTGGTTTAAGTTCAAGCTTCGGTGGCTCTTCTATGGATGGCTTTGCTGGTAGGTTTTCTCTTTTTTCTAGGTGTAGGGGTTCGAATTCGATCTCTCGCTTCCAAAATCCCTTGCCTTCCAAAGATAATACCCATTCGGCCAAACTTTCACCATTTACCTCTTCCATGTTCATCAGGCATGCTTGCAGTGGATCTTCGATAGTCAATTCTGCATCATCGGTTTCCACTATCACATCAACCGCATCAACTAGAGAGCAATTTGCGAACTCACTAGGGCGCCTCATGGATTTTTGCACATTGAAGATGATCTCCTCATCATTCAACCTCATCTTGAGTTCCCCAGTTTCACAATCAATTATGGCTCTCCCGGTGGCTAGGAATGGTCTTCCTAGGATTAGGGGAATTTCTTCGTCGACCCTGCAATCAAGAATAACAAAATCGGCGGGAAACACGAACTTCCCAACCTGGATTAGCACATCATCTATAATGCCAAATGGACGCTTAACCGTCCTGTCAGCAAGCTGTAAAAGCATAGAGGTGGGTCTGGCTCTCCCAATACCTAACCTCTTATAGATAACTAAGGGCATGAGATTAATGCTTGCTCCCAAATCACATAAAGCCTTAGTAAAGGCATAATTCCCTATAGTGCATTGGGATGGTGAAACTACCTGGATCAGATAGCTTCTCAGCAATGGGTCTAGAGACCACTGCACTACAAGTCTGGGTAAGTGTAACTGTGGCCAAGTCTTGGAAATCAAATTTCCGCGACATCAAATCCTTCATCATCTTAGCATAACCAGGCATTTCTTTTAAAGCTTCAATTAATGGAATGTTTACCTGGATTTGCTTGAGCATCTCGAAGAACTTTTTGTATTGCTCCTCTTTCTGGTGTTTGGCCAACCTTTGGGGGAATGGTGGTGGAGGCCTCTTCTTCCCAGTGACTTGGGACTTTTCTTTTTCTATCACTTTTTCTTCAACCTGCTGCTCTACCTGTTCAGCTACTTTTTCCGTTCCCTGCTGCATCTCTTTATTTTCAGCAACTGGCTGGACTGTAATTTCTGTCAACCCGGTGGACTCATCCAGTTCAATGGGCAATGGAGTGAGTGTCTCAGCCTGTGTGTCGATTTTCTCACTTTCTTTCTCAGCATCAAGATCTCTACCACTTCTCAGAGTCACTGCCATCATCTGCTTTGGGACTTGGTCCTTTGGGTTTGTTTGTGTATCTGCAGGTAATATCCCTTGAGGACGATTGTTGAGAGACATAGCAACCTGACCCACCTGTACTTCAATATTCTTGATGATGGCATCATGTGCATCTATCCTCTCATTTGTTTTGGCATTTGACCTAATTACCTGCTGCATCATAGCTTTCAATTCTGCGAACCCATCGTCATGTCTACCCCCATGCTGTGATGGAGGTGGATGATATCCCTGCTGCTGATTGCCGAAATTCCGAGGTCTAGGATATGGAGCCATGTTGTGTGGTGGCCTCATACTTGCTTCATTATACTGTAGTTGTGGAGGCCTGTATTGCTGTGGAGCCTGCTGACCCCAACTCGGATTACCCTGTTGCTGCACTCCATAATTAGCAACATAATTCATGTCTTCATGCTGGTGATGATGTTCTTGGTCTGCAGCCCATGGATTACCTATGCGTTGGCTAATGCAAGATGTGCACAAACCACCATTGGTAGTGTCTACAATGTGAACCTGCTGCTTGACTCCTGATTCTTCCACCTTCTTTGTTAGGATGCTCATTTGTGTCAGTAAGGTTGCCATGTTCTCCTCCATAGTGTTGGATGGATTCAGAGGTACTGAGTGTACCACTGGTGTGATAGGAGCAATCCTGGACGTCCACCCAGAATTTTGAGCCATCTTGTCTAGCAAATTTTGGCCCTCTCTCCAAGTCTTGCTCAGAAAAACCCCACTTGCTCAAGCATCTACAATGTTCTTCATGCTATCTGAAAGCCCCATGTAGAATCTTTGGCCTAACATCTGCTCAGGAATCCCATGGTGAGGACACATAACAAGCATACCCTTGAATCCGCCCCAAGTTTCATGTAATGTTTCCATTGGTTTCTGCTTGAAGCTCACAATCTCATCAATTTGTTGAGCTGTCTTGCTAAGTGGATGAAACTTGTTGTGGAATTATTTGACTAACTCATCCCAAGTTGCAATGGAGTTTATTGGGAGTGAGTTTAGCCATATCTGTGCTGCTCCTGTAACTGAGAATGGAAAAAGTAGTAATCTGATAGCTTCCGGAGTTACATTCGGTTGCCTTTGTGTTTTGCATATTGATAGAAAGTTTTTGAGGTGCTGCCGTGGATCTTCAACCTGAGACCCAGAGAATAATCCCTTGTTTTGCAACAAGTGAAGCATGTTGTTGGTAATCCGGAAAGACTCGGCTTGAATTGTTGGCACAACGATGGCAGTTGCCAAATTATCCGCTGTGGGTTGTGCCCAGTCGAACAATGCACCTTCTTGTGCCTCCTGTGCCTCTTGCATGTTTAGCCTGCTTGCTGGTTTTGAGCGTTCATGTCACCCATGTCGAAGTCTAGTTTGATTGGTTGTTGAGATTGTTGAATTTGTTTGATGGCTTTGTTACGTGCCCGAAAAGTTTGCTCGGGGTCTGAGAGTCCTTCAATTAGTTCTCCAGTCCTTGCAGATTTTCTAGGCATGCACCTGAATACCCAAATCAACAAACGTCAAAATATTCAATGTAGAGTGTAGAAAGAACCTGAATACACAAGAATCTTGAAGTTCTGTCAATGGCAATTGATAATTCCGTTAATTCCCCGGCAACGGCGCCAAAATTGATTCACGTCCAAGCAACGGTCGTAGTCAATATAACTTGGTTTAATAAGTCCAGGATCGATCCCACAGAGAATTAACCTACCAATTGCAACTTTCACAACCCCAAAAGTACTTCCGAATCAAGTTCCCAAACTTTGAATATATATATGTGTGGATTCGAACAACTACTTTGCAAGAATTAAAGAATGCTTTAAAATAAAGAATTGAATGTTGAATGAAATAATATAGAGAAAGACTAAGGTGTTGATTTTCCCTATTGATGGAATCCCTTATCGTTATGCTCATACAAATTGTTAATATATTCTATCAATCATGAACGCTACGTGTATCGTAACCCTCTCCCGAGCAATTACAATAATTTACTAGTGCACTCTCCCGAGCTACCCTAGCTAGCTTTAATTTGAATAGTTCACTTTAGATTGCACCCAAGACTTCGTTATTCCTAACCCCGTCTTTACGCCTAAAATTATAGATTCCTCTAATAACCTAGGTGTGGTGTTGTTCAACAATAAACCTAAATATGCACTCTTTTCCAAGTTATGCACACTAAATAGGCACCGCTAATTGGGACGTCTACCAATTAACTACAATAAGAATGAAGTTGAACAAATAGAAATCTAAGTCACAATTTGTAATCACATAAACGATAAGTTCATCTATCAATAAGTTCCATCAAAACCTTAGAAAAGAATTTAGCTACTCATGCTTGAAGAAACAAGAATAATAATTGAAATCATAAAGAATTACTTGATATAAAAATAAAGACAGAGTTTGAGAGGAATCTCTCCTACTAAAACCTTGCAAAAGTATTGAAGAAATAAAGTACATGCCTCTATGGGGCAAACTAGGAGTTTATATAGAGGTTTTAGGGCTTAAAAACTAAGTTTGAGTACAATTAGGATTGCTGCTGCGGCGACTTCCGCGGTTCGTTCGCGGCCGCGGACGGACCGCGAACAGTAAACTTCAGAGAGCCTGTTTTTCCGCGGTTCATCCGCGGTCGCGGAGAAACCGCGGTGTTTCACCCTGTTCCGTTGCGAATTTGGAGAAACTCAAAACATGAAAGTTATAGCCCTTTGAATTATCTTTCCAACCATATATTATGGAGCCAAATTGGAGATCCGAGCGAAAAGTTATGTCCAATTTACTAAACAGTGCACAATATGCCTCATCCATTCTTCGCTTGTTCTACACTTATCAAATTTGACCCCCGAACTCGATCCCGGCTTAATTCCTTGAGCTTTTACTCAGACTTCAAAGCTCCAAATCACTTAAATTCATTCCATAACATCCATATAGCTCGGAATCACACCTTCTCAGCTACTTTCAACATAAGTTCTTGACTTGTACCACATTTTGGCCTTTTTCACCATCTTTTGACTCCAAAACTTGCTCTTTTAGTCTTCATTAGCTCAAGTGTACCTATAACACACTAAGAACACTAATAAAAGCATTTTGTCATCATAAACAATATCAAAACAACAATAAAGCGTGATTATTTAGGGCATTAATATAGTCAAATTCACCTATTATCAATACCCCACACTTAAACCTTTGCTCGTCCTCGAGCAACCTTAATCACACTTTAGGCCAATTTTATTTATATCTCCCCCAATTATGTCACAAAAAGCTATTTTTCATGATTAACCTAAGATATGCACAATCCTTACCTAACCGTAAACTCTCATGCCAACACATTATTGCTTACTCTAATTATTACCAAAAACTTGCAAATTTACCTTCTTCCTCTTGAGTTACATGCTCTCGCCAAATTTATTGAGAGAAGTTCCCACACATAAACAATGAAGAACATAGAACTTATAAATATCGGAAAAATTCACTCACTCTCAACAAAGAACATTTATATGAATACAGACACACCATAGGCTTGCCCCTAGTGTAATACTCCACTAATCGAGTTATCCAATCATAGATCAAGAGGTCTTTAAGGGTTGTAATGTAGGCTATGGGACGGGTAGGATACTTTTGGGTATAGTGACTAGCCTCCCTAAGCACTTTTCTTTTCTCTTTCACCACTTTCCCTTTTAGTTTTCTTCCTTATGTCTCCCGTAAACATTTATTCACCTTTATTTACTTTTAATCCCCATTTTTCTTTTGTTGGTGTAATTGGCCTTTGTAATTTTCATATATACATTGATATAGCTCTTTTTCTCATTGCTTTGCAACACATTTATATTATTTTGGCCAGCTTACTATTTTCTACCATTCATTCTTGATTTTCCCTTTTCAATTTCCCTTCACCCCACACTTAAACTTTTGCATATTCATTACAATACAAGTGCTTCTAGGAGGTAAAGTAGAACAAATATAATAATTTGAAGAACATTCAAGGGTTATCAAAGAAATAGGCTTTAAGCTCAAAGGGGTTAACTAAGATATAATGTACGGGTGAATTCATGTCTATTGATATATGGGGTTACACAAAGAAATGCCTCTATCCTTTCTACAACCAAACAACTTCTATTTCGCTTTGCAAACACACAGGGCAAGTTCTAGGCATCATGTACAATATACAATGTAAGTAAAACCTCACACACACATGGCATGCAACTCATTTGGAATCCAGTTGATCTACAAAGTCCTATCAATGTTCAAGCAAGCATTATTGTGCAATTTAAGGCATATTGAGATTCTACAATCAAGCTTAGAAGATACATTCTCAAGTTCAATTTATGCTTTTGCTAATGTGCATATTCGGGGTTACATGTTGCCCTTTTACCTCTAATCCTAAGAAAAGAAAGGAAGAAAAGAGAAAAAATCTACCTAACCCGGTTCAAATAAAAACCCTTGGAAAAGAACCGTGGTCAAAAGAAAAACCAAGGGTGAGATGATACACTACCTAGAAAAAGAAAATAAAAGAAAGAAAAATTCCTACGTGGACTACTTCCCTCAAGAGTACTTGTCCTAAATAGTCCGTCATCAGGAAGAGTCCTCTACTCCTATTTTTGGATTTTTAAAATTTTCTGATTTTTTTGTATTTTTATTATTTTATATTACTTACTACACTAATATATACATCATGTACAAGATAAGTTTCCCACCCCACACTTAAAAATATGCCATGTCCTCATGGCATAATAATACACGTATAGCACAGAAGGGTGAGACAACTTACCCGGGATCTACCCCGTGTCTAGCCACTTTATCACTTTCTTTTTCACCCTATCCTTCATATTCGGGTTCAGCCTTCTTTGATGTTCCCTGGAAGGTTTGTGTCCATCTTCCAGGAGGATTTTATGCATGCAGTAGGCTGGGCTGATCCCCTTTATGTCTGCCATGGTCCACCCAATGGCAGTCTTGCATTTTTTGAGTACCTGTATAAGCTTTTGGGCCTGCACATCTAACAAACTAGATGAGATAATAACAGGTAAAGTGGAGTTAGGGCCTAAATACTCATACCTGAGGTGTGATGGTAGTGGTTTAAGTTCAAGCTTCGGTGGCTCTTCTATGGATGGCTTTGCTGGTAGGTTTTCTCTTTTTTCTAGGTGTAGGGGTTCGAATTCGATCTCTCGCTTCCAAAATCCCTTGCCTTCCAAAGATAATACCCATTCGGCCAAACTTTCACCATTTACCTCTTCCATGTTCATCAGGCATGCTTGCAGTGGATCTTCGATAGTTAATTCTGCATCGTCGGTTTCCACTATCACATCAACCGCATCAACTAAAGAGCAATTTGCGAACTCACTAGGGCGCTTCATGGATTTTTGCACATTGAAGATGATCTCCTCATCATTCAACCTCATCTTGAGTTCCCCAGTTTCACAATCAATTATGGCTCTCCCAGTGGCTAGGAATGGTCTTCCCAGGATTAAGGGAATTTCTTCGTCGACCCTGCAATCAAGAATAACAAAATCGGCGGGAAACACGAACTTCCCAACCTGGATTAGCACATCATCTATAATGCCAAATAGACGCTTAACCGTCCTGTCAGCAAGCTGTAAAAGCATAGAGGTGGGTCCTGGCTCTCCCAATACCTAACCTCTTATAGATAACTAAGGGTATGAGATTAATGCTTGCTCCCAAATCACATAAAGCCTTAGTAAAGGCATAATTCCCTATAGTGCATGGGATAGTGAAACTACCTGGATCAGATAGCTTCTCAGCAATGGGTCTAGAGACCACTACACTACAAGTCTGTGTAAGTGTAACTGTGGCCAAGTCTTGGAAATCAAATTTCCGCGACATCAAATCCTTCATCATCTTAGCATAACCAGGCATTTCTTTTAAAGCTTCAATTAATGGAATGTTTACCTGGATTTGCTTTAGCATGTCAAAGAACTTTTTGTATTGCTCCTCTTTCTGGTGTTTGGCCAACCTTTGGGGGAATGGTGGTGGAGGCCTCTTCTTCCCGGTGACTTGGGACTTTTCTTTTTCTATCACTTTCTCATTAATCTGCTGCTCTACCTGTTCAGTTACTTTCTCTGTTCCCTGTTTTGCTTCTTTATTTTCAGCAACTGGCTGGACTGTAATTTCTGTCAACCCGGTGGACTCATCCAGTTCAATGGGCAATGGAGTGAGTGTCTCAGCTTGTGTGTCGATTTTCTCACTTTCTTTCTCAGCATCAAGATCTCTACCACTTCTCAGAGTCACTGCCATCATCTGCTTTGGGACTTGGTCCTTTGGGTTTATTTGTGTAGCTGCAGGCAATGTCCCTTGAGGACGATTGTTGAGAGACATAGCAATCTGGCCCACCTGTACTTCAATATTTTTGATGGCTGCATCATGGGCATCTATCCTCTCATTGGTTTTGGCATTTGACCCGATTACCCGTTGCATCATAGCTTTCAATTCTGCAAACCCATCGTCATGTCTACCCCCATGCTTTGGTGGAGATGGATGATATCCCTGATGCTGATTGCCGAAATTCTGAGGTCTAGGATATGGAGCCATGTTGTGTGGTGGCCTCATACTTGCTTCATTATACTGTAGTTGTGGAGGCCTGTATTGCTGTGGAGCCTGCTGACCCCAACTCGGATTACCCTGTTGCTGCACTCCATAATTAGCAACATAATTCATGTCTTCATGCTGGTGATGATGTTCTTGGTCTGCAGCCCATGGATTACCTATGCGTTGGCTAATGCATGATATGCATAAACCACCATTGGTAGTATCTACAATGTGAACCTGCTGCTTGACTCCCGATTCTTCCACCTTCTTTGTTAGGATGCTCATTTGTGTCAATAGAGTTGCCATGTTCTCCTCCAGAGTGTTGGATGGATCCAGAGGTACAGAGTGTACCACTGGTGTGATAGGAGCATTCCTGGACGTCCACCCGGAATTTTGGGCCATCTTGTCTAGCAAACTTTGGCCCTCTCTCCAAGTCTTGCTCAGAAAAGCCCCACCTGCTGAAGCATCTACAATGTTCGTCATGCTGTCCGAAAGCCCCATGTAGAATCTTTGGCCTAACATCTGCTCAGGAATCCCATGGTGAGGACACATAACAAGCATACCCTTGAATCCGCCCCAAGTTTCATGTAATGTTTCCATTGGTTTCTGCTTGAAGCTCACAATCTCATCAATTTGTTGAGCTGTCTTGCTAAGTGGATGAAACTTGTTGTGGAATTATTTGACTAACTCATCCCAAGTTGCAATGGAGTTTATTGGGAGTGAGTTTAGCCATATCTGTGCTGCTCCTGTAACTGAGAATGGAAAAAGTAGTAATCTGATAGCTTCCGGAGTTACATTCGGTTGCCTTTGTGTTTTGCATATTGATAGAAAGTTTTTGAGGTGTTGCTGTGGATCTTCAACCTGAGACCCAGAGAATAATCCCTTGTTTTGTAACAAGTGAAGCATGTTGTTGGTAATCTGGAAAGACTCAGCTTGAATTGTTGGCACAACGATGGCAGTTGCCAAATTATCCGCTGTGGGTTGTGCCCAGTCGAACAATGCACCTTCTTGTGCCTCCTGTGCCTCTTGCATGTTTAGCCTGCTTGCTGGTTTTGAGCGTTCATGTCACCCATGTCGAAGTCTAGTTTGATTGGTTGTTGAGATTGTTGAATTTGTTTGATGGCTTTGTTACGTGCCCGGAAGGTTTGCTCGGGGTCTGAGAGTCCTTCAATTAGTTCTCCAGTCCTTGCCGATTTTCTAGGCATGCACCTGAATACCCAAATCAACAAACGTCAAAATATTCAATGTAGAGTGTAGAAAGAACCTGAATACACAAGAATCTTGAAGTTCTGTCAATGGCAATTGATAATTCCGTTAATTCCCCGGCAACGGCGCCAAAATTGATTCACGTCCAAGCAACGGTCGTAGTCAATATAACTTGGTTTAATAAGTCCAGGATCGATCCCACAGAGAATTAACCTACCAATTGCAACTTTCACAACCCCAAAAGTACTTCCGAATCAAGTTCCCAAACTTTGAATATATATATGTGTGGATTCGAACAACTACTTTGCAAGAATTAAAGAATGCTTTAAAATAAAGAATTGAATGTTGAATGAAATAATATAGAGAAAGACTAAGGTGTTGATTTTCCCTATCGATGGAATCCCTTATCGTTATGCTCATACAAATTGTTAATATATTCTATCAATCATGAACGCTATGTGTATCGTAACCCTCTCCCGAGCAATTACAATAATTTACTAGTGCACTCTCCCGAGCTACCCTAGCTAGCTTTAATTTGAATAGTTCACTTTAGATTGCACCCAAGACTTCGTTATTCCTAACCCCGTCTTTACGCCTAAAATTATAGATTCCTCTAATAACCTAGGTGTGGTGTTGTTCAACAATAAACCTAAATATGCACTCTTTTCCAAGTTATGCACACTAAATAGGCACCGCTAATCGGGACGTCTACCAATTAACTACAATAAGAATGAAGTTGAACAAATAGAAATCTAAGTCACAATTTGTAATCACATAAACGATAAGTTCATCTATCAATAAGTTCCATCAAAACCTTAGAAAAGAATTTAGCTACTCATGCTTGAAGAAACAAAGATAATAATTGAAATCATAAAGAATTACTTGATATAAAAATAAAGACAGAGTTTGAGAGGAATCTCTCCTACTAAAACCTTGCAAAAGTATTGAAGAAATAAAGTACATGCCTCTATGGGGCAAACTAGGAGTTTATATAGAGGTTTTAGGGCTAAAAAAACTAAGTTTGAGTACAATTAGGACTGCTGCTGCGGCAACTTCCGCGGTTCGTTCGCGGCCGCGGACGGACCGCGAACAGTAAAACTTCAGAGAGCCAGTTTTTCCGCGGTTCATCCGCGGTCGCGGAGAAACCGCGGTTTTTAACCCTGTTCCGTTGCGAATTTGGAAAAACTCAAAACATGAAAGTTGTAGCCTTTTGAATTATCTTTCCAACCATATATTATGGAGCCAAATTGGAGTTCTAAGCGAACAGTTATGTCCAATGTACTAAACAGTGCACAATATGCCTCATCCATTCTTCGCTTGTTCTACACTTATCAAATTTGACCCCCGAACTCGATCCCGGCTTAATTCCTTGAGCTTTTACTCAGACTTCAAAGCTCCAAATCACTTAAATTCATTCCATAACATCCATATAGCTCGGAATCACACCTTCTCGGCTACTTTCAACATAAGTTCTTGACTTGTACCACATTTTGGCCTTTTTCACCATCTTTTGACTCCAAAACTTGCTCTTTTAGTCTTCATTAGCTCAAGTGTACCTATAACACACTAAGAACACTAATAAAAGCATTTTGTCATCATAAACAATATCAAAACAACAATAAAGCGTGATTATTTAGGGCATTAATATAGTCAAATTCACCTATTATCAATCAACACCACTGGAATGTAGCTGATTGAACGAGTGCCGCAAAATTTTGACAAAGGTTATATGGTACTTCATAGATGTGTGAGAATCATAGGATGTCTTAAGTTGTTATTGGTAAAGAATGCTCGGTGCATGGAGCAAGAAGATGTTTGTTATATTGGGATGAGGTCATATCCTGTGGTGTCAGAGTGCCAATGAGGCACGGGTGGTTATGTTTGTTTGATCATGTGAATTGCAATTTGAATAAGAAGTAAATGACTCTCGAGAATGGTTTTAATGTGTTCAAGATTCTACATGTAACAATTAGGTGTATTAAGGTTGTGTTTTTGGTTAGAGACTGTGTTTTCATTAAAAAGGTCAAGACTTGTGGTATTTCATGTTAATTATGGGATGCTATGTATCAGTATCTGGAAAGTAAAGGTAGTGGATTAAGATTCATAGGAAGTTCTTCAGAGTAAAGTATTTTGGAATGTGGTGCTACAACAAGAGGGAATATCAAGTTGATGATGAATCAGAAGGGAAATTAGATAGACGGAATAGCTTGATAGTAGACCGAATCGATATGGTAAGGATATGATTAATTATTTTTATGTGTTCGAGGTAATGAGCCCTTACAAGTATTTTGCAGCAATGCTCTTGGATCTTGACGGCTTGCTTAGCTTTGTTGAGTTAGAAGGATTCCATCCTAATAGTTTAATTTATGCAAATGGAATTGAGAGAGCTTTTGATTTCTACCGTGGTTGAAGAAGTGCATTTTCTACGAATATGAGATACATGGAATGTGTAATGATTTTTCTTCTAGATGGGATCAATGGAAGTTCTTGACTAGTTGAGTGCGTAGATGTTTATGGCTCGGAAAGGAGATAAAAGTTTCCCTACCATCCTTGGATGGTATGGTATATGCGGTATGTTGTGAAGGATCGAGATTTGCATGTACGAGGTTTCAGTTCAGTTCTAAAAATAAGTTCATAAAACACCTAGGCAACGACTAGCCTCAGATAGTCAAGGAAATAGTGCTGCTAATTGGAAGAGATTTGACGAGAGTCTATGTCTCAGAAAAAGGGTAATGTGATTAAACTGATGATACTTCGGTAGTATTGCGGCATTTTCTTGTTGAATCAACTGGTGGCACAGAAAATTTTAAAGTATCTATCGTGGAGTGATGGGGTATTTAAGGTGTGGTATGCATTCCGATGGCAAAATTGGGACCAGGTATGATGATTCGTTTGCTATATAGAGTTGAAGACTGGGAGTTCTCATGTACAAGCTATATCCTGGTATTGGATCATGTGTATTCGGCATCATTTAGCAGAAATCGGGATTTGAAGGCTCGAGTGGATATTTTATGGTACGTTAGATTTTGGATGTGATGTTAAAATTCAGACTGGCTGCCTTAGTGTTGGGTGATTCTGAACGGTTGCGCTATGGGCTATGCCAAAAATGCCACGGGTTGTGTGGCGAGGTGCGTTAGATTATGTTCTTGCGGGGTGGTTTATATTTCAAAGACCCAGTGGACGACTAGGAAGGATTACTTTTTTAATTGGGCCTTCGTGATGGATGCCAGTGCAGAGGTTTCTACCATTGGTTCCGTTCTAGTGTTAAGGGACTTTTCGGATGCATTTTTATGGCCGGGCATATCACCGGGCGAGGTTTTGTATTTTTATATTGAATTGGTGCCGGGCACCGTATCATACGACTCCGATAGGAGTTATAGTAGTGGAAGGAGCAACTTCAGGCTTTCTTGGAAATGAGTTTGTTGGTAGACCGATGTGGATACGTGTTTTTCTTGAGTTGGCTTGGTTGGCCCTGAATTGTATTGTTGAGGGATAAGTTGATTCAATCGTTATTGAGCTTGTTAGTGATCTGAGAAGAGCTATGTGTTGCTTTTCGGTGTCTGGAGATTTTATGATTTGTTGGTTATGGGCACATGTGGTGCGATTCTATTGGGGATTTGTAGTGAAAGTCGAGCGGGAAGAGTAATTGGGTATTGCTCGGTAAATGGAGTTTTGGTTATGACCTATCGGGTTGCGTGGTGTATGTTATTTGTAAACACGTGGGTGTAATGAATTTCTTTAGTTCCAGACATCAAATTGTGCGTGGATGTCGATTTTGAGCATAGTAACTTGAGGTGTTTCATGTGTAATAGTGTTTGGATAGGATCGCGCATTGTAGTAAGGCCACGTGGAGATATGAACTTTCGGGGTAGATTCAGGTGTTCTATTTCTATGATGTGAGACGGGGTCTCAGCCTTGTATTTTAATGGTAGTGATGAGCTTGAGGTACAACTCTTTCGTTTGAGTCAGTTTTAATGATTTGAGTATGTTCAGGCCATTTCTTATTGATGTGCGTATTATGCAAGTTGTGGCTTAGACCTGTATTGAGGTGTCATATCACCAGAGTGGTGTGTCGGATTCGAGGTGATCATTGGGGTCACTAATGAATACAAACGGATTTAATTTCATCTTGTTGAAAGGATAATATCGAGGCTCGGCTTGGAATCTGTTGTGGTATTAGTCAAAAGGGAAGTGGCTTCATGAATGGTTGATCTGAGAAATGGTTACGATTTATTGCATGTTTCATTTATCGTTGGCATTATATGAAAGTGTTGGAAAAAAACCTTAGTTGATAAGAGGTTTTTTACCCGTACTTGGGTGTTTTGGGAAACTGTTGTGAATAGAAGTTATAGTTTTGAGTGTTTGAGTTATTTATTTTATCATATGATTGCACCTGAGGTTGCATGTATGGGTTATTGCAGCTGGTTCGAGCTTATTCTGAGTATAGATATGAGGTTTGATCTTGTGTATGATTTCAAAAAGTGCAATGTGGTTCTATGGTTTATGGACTAGATGGATTGTGAAATTTTAGCTATGTTGTGTTATCGGATCTATGCGACATAGGATGACGTGGGATCATCCTCGGGTATATACTTGGAAAGGTTATTCAGCGATTGGTTGGCTTTTAGAACAATTCTAGGTACGCTCGAGGATGAGCGTTTGTTTTAAGTTAGGGATGATGTGACAACTCGACCCGTCGTCTCATGAGAACCGCTCTGTTTCCCCATTTCCTATTTCGTTATACTTCATTATCATTATCTTGTGTGAACGAGTTGAATTGGGTTGATTTTTGGAAGGAAATGAGACACTTAGTCTCTTTAAGGAAGGCTTGTTTTGAAAAAGTCAACCGGATATTGACCTATAAGTTAGAGAGCTCGGATGTAGATTCCAACGGTTCGGCTAGCTCAGGGGAATGATTTTGTGACTTAGGAGTGTGATCTGAAGTAATTTTCGAGGTCCGGTATAGAGTTTGGCTTGAATTGGCGAAGTAAGTATTTTGGCGAATTCCGGTTGATAGGTGAGATTTTGATTCGAGTGTCGGAATGGAATTGCGAGAGTTGATGTAGCTTTATTAGGTGATTTGGGATGTGTGTGAAAAATTTCAGGTTATTCAGAGGTGATTTGGTGGATTTTTTATCAAATGTGTGTTTTGGAAGTTTTAGAACAACTTAGGCTTTAATCCGATGTAAATTTTGTGTTTTGATGTTAGTTTTGGTGTTTTGAGAGTGCAAATAAGTTTGAATGATCATATTGTAATTACGGACCCGTGGCAAAAATACTCATCAAATTTGGACATTGTATGAGGATTTTATGGTAATTTTACCAAGGATGCCCTGATTTTCAGGTTAATGACAAAATTACTCCAGCCGACCTATTAAAAACCTGGACTATTTATAAATCTTAAAATCTACATATCTCTTTCATTATGAGGTCAAATTGAGTGATTCAAACGCCTAAATTCATTATAATTTCACAAGGAATCCGTTGCGAGTAGTAAAACGCATGAACAATATACCTATAATGAGCAGGTCGAGTTTTCTTCCAATTTTTGAACGGGAAAAAGCTTCTGAGGTGATTTTTAAGAGAGAAAATCAGTAGGTATCACAAAGGCAAGTGATTTAATTATTAAAACTCATTTATGGGTGATTATAGACCATAATTATAGCATTTAATTCATGAAAAATAGTTTTAAAAATGGTATTTTGGGGCTTCAGATTATGATACCTTTAGGGATCGATTTGAGGAATCACGACCGGATTTGGGGTTGTGACATCTTTATATGTATGAAATTGGGAGAAGATGAAGAATACTTTTTTTTGTAAAATTTTTTGAGTTTCGAGAATTGGAATCAGGGCTCGAGTTTTGTCAATTTCGGGATTATTGATATTTTCGATTATTTTTGATTGGGTATTGATCCTATAGCATAATGTGACGTATTCGTTGTAGTTTTGATCAGATTTGACGCGCTAGAAGGTCGATTTTAGAGGCAAGGGCATAGCGAGCTAAGATTTTGGCCAACTTAGGGTTAGTAATAGATGTAAATGTTGTATTGATGGTTTGAAACCCTGAATTTGCACATCGTAGTGCTATGTGAGGTGACTTACATGCCGGATAACGGACGTGGGGTAAAACACCGACAGAGATTGTGAGTTGGTCCGTCTCGCTTAATAAAATTAGTACATAATTGGTTAATTTTAGTTGATATCCTTATAAAAATAGATAAATTGTCATAATTTGGCCTCGTGCCAACTGATTGAATCCTTCAGGGATTGCTTTTACTGATTTCTTACCATTTTTACATATAATTGAACTCAGTCCTAGTATTTGATACATTTTGCAAACTCAGCCACTTTTTTTCTCAAACATGGAACTTAAATAATATTTTGAGCTGAGCATCATATTTATTATTGCCCGAGTGGCTTATGTGATTTTATTGACTGAGTAAGGCGGTGGGTCTTTATTGTGAAGATATTTTGGGATCGGGCTGCATGCCGCATACCAATATGATATATATATATATATATATATATATATATATATATATATATATATATATATATATATATATATATATGGGGATCAGGTTGCACGCCACAGCAGTGTTATACTGATATAAGATCGAGAGCCTAGATTTGATGACACGTGATGGCTTGATATTGCGCTTAAGGGGCCCCTTCCGGAGTTTGCACCCCTAGCGAGCGCCGTCGACGATAAATAAATAGAACGGGCTACAAACCGCAGCGGGTACTAGAGAGTATCATACTATTTGTTGCATTTCTTAATTGATTGTCATTCATTTACTTATATGTTGCGGCATCATTGTTTTCATTGGTTTATTGAGTTGATATTATTTGGATTAAACTGCTATATTTATAGCTTACATTGTGCCCATCCAAGATTTCTTGCTCTCAACCCTTATTTATGTTTATTACTCTCTAGGTTGGAAGTACTCACATTACTCCTTGCACCTTGTGTGCAAATCTAGGTGCACCCACTAAGGCTGAGTAAGGATTTCTCTATCGAGCATCAAGGTAGCTGCATGACGTCCGCAGTCCTGATCTTTCCATCTAACCTGTTTGCTTTATTTCCGTATTTCTTTAGAGCAATATGTAGTAGGTTGACACCCATGTATTAGAGGCTCAGACTCGTGACACCGAATTCTTCGGATTGTGTAGTAGTAGTATTTCTACTTGGATTTTCCGCATGTTTTAACTATATTTCAAAGTGTCAGTATTGTGACTTAGTAATTTGTGTTAATTGAATCATGAACTGTACAAAAAGGTTAAGGTTATTAAATTGGTCGGACTTGTCTAGTAATGTGTTGGGTGTCATCACGATCGAGATTGGGATCGTGACAACACCACTCGTCACAAAGAGCTCTGTAACTTAAACAGTCAAAGGCTTAAGAATTGTGTTTCAATACTTTTATGCGTCATCTAAAAAGTATGTTAAGTCATAACTAAAGTGACCAGCACAATGCAATTTTAAAATAGGAGGGACACTACCGCTTCTGTTTTTTTATTGGTGTTTTTAAAATATGATACTATATTTTTTTTTACGTCTAATAGTGATGCTCCTTATAAAAATTTCTGCGTATATCATTGACCATACCAAATGACCCCCAAAGGTCTTACTTATTTGTCATCCACATATTCAAACAATAAGCATATATTTAAGCATAAAAAAGTAGGGGTGTTTATGGTTCGGTTTGAATCGGTTTTTCCCTAAAAAAGAAACCAAACTAAGTAAGTCGATTTTTCAAATATTAAAACCAAACCAAACCAATTAAGTGAGTTTTTCTCGATTCAGTTTATGTTAATTTTTTAATTTTTTCGGTTATTTATCGGTTTTTTCTTAAATATAAAATATACACTACCAAAACATATTCTTGCGACCACCATTTTCAATGTAACACTATCAAATCAATTGCGCTTTGAGAAATCTCTTATTTTATCAAGATATATTGATGATATTTGAATTAAATAATGATGAATAATTTAAGGATTCAATTAAAATATATTATTTTTAACATGAAATGGATTCTTATCCTAAAAAGAAAACTCCCAATCAAATTAGAATGTAAAGGTAAAGAACTATATTAAAAGTGCAAACTGTTAACATTTACCATAAATTTTTTGAAACTTTGTGTGTGTATATATATATAGTCTCTTTGGTTCGATTTTTTTTCTGATTAAAACCAAAATCAATCCAAATTTGATCGATTTTTAAAATTTAAAACCAAAACCAAACTAAACCAAAACAAAAGGTAATAATTTTGTTGGTCGATTTGGTTTGATTTTGTGATTTGGTTCGATTTTTTGAGTTTTTATGAACACTCCTAATAAAAGTATTATTAAATGATTTTGTCCATTTCGAGATGAACTCTCTCAAAATTAAACCAAAAATTTTGGTTGTACGATTTGTCTTCGTTGCAATAAATGAGAGAATGAGTCACATCGTATATGTTGTAGTAAAGTAAAAAGTTATCATGTGTCTATGCAAAAAGGGCAAATATAAGAGGATACTTTTATTGGTACTAATATTTACTACCAAAAAAGAAGAGGGAATCTTTCAAGAATACAAGAAAAGACATACATGCATTTCAATTTTCAGGGTTGTCAGAATGGGACTCCTAAATTCTGTAAATATCTTAGAAACTGAAATCAGTCCAATGAGGGTCGTTGTCTTTTCTTCATACTATTAATTAAAGGGGCAATTCTTGTTTCTACTCTCTCTTTCCTTGCATTATTTTGTGATATTTTCTAATGAGAATTTTTTATAAAGTACCATTTTTTAGTCCTAATTAGCTATTAATAGAAATATTTTGCTATATTATATTTTATAGATATTTTTTATATTTTTATACAATATATTTAATATATTTAAAGTAGTGTATTCAATAATACAACAGAAAAGACCAGCTAAATTTGATATGTATTTACCTGTATTCAAATATATTTAGCGCTAAATATGTAACGTATGCACAATATTTGGATCGATGAAGATGTTAAAAACGGAAGGAAATAAAATCAATTTTGATTTCCCTAATATTACTCAACAAACATAAAAGATACCCCATCAATATGTATTCTTGCCAAACTAAGAAACCCAGAAACATGAAAGAAGCTAAATATATGCTAACATACTTGGTACCACATAGATACTATAAAAAATATTAAAGATGAATACACGTGAATACATATGAATACTTTTGAAAACTATTGGACAATTGAACTATCGCAAATATACATTAACAAAAGCTAAATACACATGAATACATATGAATACAAGTAGAACTTACATTAAAATTGAACAGTTGGAAACAACCAAATACACATGAATACATATACATACTACAAAACAAACAGAATACAATATACAAGTGTGTTGGCGGAAAAATAGAGACGATAATGACGGAGAAGAGTTTTTGAAGCTGTATGAAACGTGTGTTTGTGGGAGAAGAGGAAAAAGTGTATTGAAGAAGAGAGAGAAAAGCTGATGAGAGGAGATATACGCTAATTGGGGGAGAAAAAATATAGAAAATGTGAGAGAAAAATATTTTGTAGTATATATTATGCCTTAATTGTAGGATGAAACTAAATTTAAATTTTTTGCTATAAACTAAAAAAAGTATTTATAGAATGTAATATTTTAAAATTGTATTTATATAATATAAATAGGATACTAACCTATTCTAAAGGTTTGTAAAATTTCCTTTTCTAATCTGCAATATGTATACAGTAGTTATTATTGCTGCTATACACTAGTTACTAAGATGAGCTCCTTCATTTTAATTAAGATTATATATTTGCGTCGCACCGAATATAAGCTAAACAGGTTTAAAATTCTCTTTCTAAAAGAAGAAATCACTTGATATTTCTGTTTGAATTAAAATGTGAATCGTATCCTATTATTTTAATTCATTTTATTGAGCACCGTTATGTACAAAAGTTTATAGTAGGCAAACTTAGAGTCTGCTTGGACATAAGAATTTTTTCCCTTTTTCGAGATCGGTGTTCGGTCATAAAATTTTTAATTTTCACTTGAAGAAGAGATTTGAAAATTTTCAAAAATTTAAAAAAAATTATTTTTCAAAATTTCACATAGATCACTCGCAAAACTTCAAAAATAACCCAAACTTATATTCATGTCCAAACACCACTATAATTTTCACATGCCAATTTTACATGAAAAGAAGTTTCACTTTTTTTTTCTTTCTGGAATTTACAGTTCTTATGTCCAAACTAAAGGTGTCACACGGCCCGGACTGCCCCGGTTCTAGACTAGTCCTGACTGGTTTTAGACCAGACCAGACCAATGGAAAGGGGGTCGGGCAAGGCTGTATTGGGACGGAAAATGTCAATGCGGAGAAAATTTTAGCACCGGTTAGCCGGACCGGTACAATCCGGTAAAGTCTTGTCATTTGTAACCAGTTCAACGGCTAGTTCAAAAGTATTACCCTCCGTTTCAATTTATGTGAACCTATTTCCTTTTTAGTCCGTGCCAAAAAGAATGACCTCTTTCCTTATTTGGAAACAATTTACTTTATGCAATGATTTATAGTCACACAAAATAAAGGTGCATCATTTTACACCACAACATCAAAAGTCTTCTCTCTTTTCTTAAACACCGTGCCCAGTCAAATGGGTTCACATATAGTTCAAAACTATTATTTTTTTATAATCTTGATTGTTGGCAACGTTCACTGCAAGAATACTTTATGGGCAATTTTTTTTAAAAAATAAACTTTTATTATTCATTAATCTAGCCTTTTGAAAAACTATAAATAGATCCCCTCCCTCCTTCATTTCTTCACTCATCTCCCAATTCTCAAACTTAAATTCTTAATTATTATTCTCTCATCTTTCACCTAAATTGCAATCAATTATTTGGCTCTTATGTTTTGGAATTTTATTTATGGTATTATTTGAAGTTTAAAGTTCGATCAATTGAAGTTCTTCATGGTAACATCAGAGTTGCGAAACTCAATTTCAAGACTTCAAAAATTATCAAATATTCAATTTACCGCGGAATTTGGTTCACTTGTTGTAACTCTTTCTCTTATTTAATTTTTTATTTGCATATTATTAGTAGTTAGATTTTCACAATATATTTAATGCCATAAAACGAGTTTGTAACAAGGTTGCTAATAGGGGTAATCAGAGAAATAGAAAAGGAGGTATTACTTCAACTAGTAGTAATTTATATAACTTTACACGTGTTTCTAAAATGTCACCTAATAATAATATGAATTATGAACAATTACAGGAAGATTAATAGTACAACCCAAAATTTGCATGTTCTGATGGCACCTATCTCAATATTAGGCAAGCCCATGACCTTAATAAATCACAATAATCATAAGTTTGAAAATATAATAATTGGATTTAATAGAAAATCCCACAAATACTGATACAAATATATTCCCCCAAATTAGTGTCACCGCGTACATGAGCATCTAAATGAAAATATGGTTTGACTGATACAAACACTGTCTGAAATATATGGAACATTACAAATAACTGAAAGGAAAGAGAGTCAAGGTCTGCGGACGCCAAGGCAGATACCTCAAAAATCTCCAATAGATAAGTCCCCCAAATCAAGCAGTCATCGTATCTGGAGATACCTAGGTCTGCACACAAAGTACAAAGTGTAGTATGAGTAGAACCGATCACATGTACTTAATAAGTAACAAGACTAACATTTGGGATGAAAGTAGTGACGAGCTCGACAGTTACAGTCCAATATAAAAATAACATTACAAAAATGTATGCATGCTTTCAAGTCAGTACAAGTAAAAATAGATCAATACTGAATGATATGAGGAATATGACATCTCTATATCTACATGCCAATGTACATACTGTATGCGTTCCACCTCAATAGAAACCTCATCCACTCAGACTCTCAAAATATACTCGATATATATATATATATATATATATATATATATATATATATATATATATATATATATATATATATATCACTCACAGTATGTAAGGCCAATCCAGCAGCCCAGGAAAGAAACGTCCCCAAATATAAATGATTCGAGCAAAATTCATGCCCGGGGAAGATCAATCTCTCCTAGATAAATAATTAGGCAAGATTCATGTCTGGGAAAGTCTATCCCGAAAATATAAATGACTCAGAAAATATTCATGGAAGATCCATCCCTCAAAATAAATAATTAGACAAGATCCATGTCAGGGAAAATATATCCCGAAAATATAAATAATTCGAGCAAGATTCATCCCTCAATATAAAATCAACTGCGCTCATTGTGTGGGATGCAAACTTCGGAGGTGCTCCTTCAGCCCAACCGCTATAATAAGCCAGATCAGATATAAATAAGTAAAATATAGTGCGGTGTGCAACCTGATCCTATAAATATCACTCAAAATCTCCAGCCTCTCGGGCTCTCAATGATATGAAATCAACATGACATGATGATATGATGTATCAATGAATTACAATAGCGACTGAGATACGATATGCAAATAATAAATAAGACTGAGTACAAAAAATATAATTTAAACAATTAATTCATCAGCAATACGACTTTTGTAGGTACCAAAACTATCGGCACATAGCCAAACAAAATCTTTAACATGAGTCTAGGCTCAATTCTCTCTAACATGGGGAGGATATGTGGAAAATGACATAATTATTTGATTATGTAACTCCATGGAATCACTTAGGTTACAATTTCAACGATGCACGCCCATACGTCCGTCATCTAGCAAGTGCGTCACCTCCAACTAAATCATTTAACATGTAATTTTGAGACTCACACCCCTAGAATCAAGTTTAGAAGTGTTACTTACCTCACACAATGTGTCACGACCCATTTTGCCTAATTAGGTCATGATCACGCCTAACACACAGTTAGGCGAGCCAACTGCGGAAGTTTTTAATTTAAGTCTCGATTTATAATTAACCAACCAAATATACTAGTGGTTTCAAGTAAATAAAAGGAACTAGCAAGACCATACAATACTGAGATAATCATACAAACCCCAAAATAATTATTCTCTACAATGTGTGCCAGAACCCGGTGTCACTAGCTACAGACGATCAGTAGAGTATACACAAAAATATGTAAAACATTGTCCTATGTCTGAATCATAATAGACAGAAAATAATAAATACAGGAAAAGGACTCCTTCGACTGCGAATCAACATGAGGGAGAAAGCAGCTCACCGTAGAAGCCCCAGAAAATGCTCACTGATATGCACCCGAGTGATGTCCAGATCCACCAGCCTCAAACCCTGTACATTTAAGTACAGAAGTGTAGCATGAGTACATAAATAATATGTACTCAGTAAGTATCCCGTCTAATCTCGAAGAAGTAGAGACGAGAGGTCGACTCGATACTTACTAAGGTCAATTAGTATATATATATATATATATATATATATAAAATTACACATGTGTGAATATAGCATGATTAAATAAAGAATTTACAAGTAATGGCAGGTTATAGCATGTAGTATGAATCCAGAATACTTCAACATCAAATTTATCATTTATCAATGAACAATGGCAAAATGAAGCATATAAATATAAGCTTTTCCACAATTAACACGCGCACATAATACCGAGGCAACAGCCCGAACCAACATAAATAAATGTGTACTTGCCGAGAGTCGACGACGCGCCTATATATGCATCTATTCATACCGAGGCGATCGGCCCGATCCACAATTAAGGATAATATATATATCAAGTTCACATCAATAACACGTAAGTAGGCAAAGTATCAAATCAACATAATTCAATTTATAGAAATAAGCTCATATTCTCCTTTTTAAGTCTCTAATAAAATGCTAGGTGTTCAAGTCAATAATGTACCATAAGAACATATTTAATAGGCATGATGTAGGTCCTAAGCTACCTAGACATCTAATATAGTATCCGAAGTTCACCTTCAACCACAAGACTAGGCTCCAAGCTCAATTCGAAGCCGAACAAGCACCAACTAGTTTAAATAAGGCAAGAACTAATCAATAATTGCTCACAAGGTTGAATTCTAGCTAATTAAGTGATTTTCCAACATTTCCCGCAAGTTTACTAAATTCCGATCCCGGGCCCATGTGCCCAAATTCTGAGATTTTCTGAGGAAATTATTCTCTATAACCTAAGGATTACTAATATGTAAATTATAGTTCATAACACAACTAATTAGGTGGTTAAATCTTAGTTTTTCTAAAACCCTAGGTCTTGCCCTAACCCTTGATTTTATTTGATGTTCTTGGTGTTAAATCTACCTAATGTTTATGTATTTAAGCTAAGAATGTGTGAGAATTACTTACCGTATGAAAATAGGAAGAAGAACCCTCTTTGAAATCTCTAAAATCGCCCAAGTGATGAGAAAATGGGAGATAAAACATTTGAGCCCGTATTAAATGAACTCACTGCCTCCATATGACTTCCGCTTCTGCGGTCATGGGACCGCTTCTGCGGTCCCGCGTATGCAGAAAATTAACCGTGTTTGCGGTTTTGGGAGAGTGCTTGGTCGACCGCTTCTGCGGTCTGGGGTCGCATAAGTGAAACCGCTTATGCGGTCCCAGGGCCATTTATGCGGTTTTTCCCCCTTGGCTGCCTAACCGCTTCTGCGATAGAACGCTGCTTCTGTGAACTTCGCGTTCGCAATAAAAGGGCCACTTCTGCGGCCACCGCTTCTGCGGTCTAAGAGCCGTAGTAGCGGCTTTGACAGATGCAGCAGATATTGCTCTTTTTCAACTTCTAGCTTCGCTCGAGCCTCGACTATTAGACGCTCGGGACTCCCGAGCCCTGCCTGAATATATTGATAAGTTTGAAATTATGAGGCGGACCTAGTCGAACCTTCGGAACACCCAAAACATTATTAAATCACGGAATGGGACCCCAAAACCAATTAATCAAATCTAATGAACTTCAAGTTCTTAATTTCCTACCAACGGGTCAAAACGCCTTTAAACTACTCGGATTGTCGCCAAACTTTATGGGTAAGTCTTATATGATATTTAGGACTCGTGCCAAGTGTCGGAATCGAAATCGAACCCCGATACCTATAAAAAAGATAAATTCTTAGTTTATTTAATTCTTTGAAACTTAACAACTTTTACGAAAAATTCCATTACTCAGGCTAGGAACCTCGGAATTCGATTTCGGGCACACGCCCAGGTCCCATACTTTTTCCACGGATCCTAAAAAATTGTCGGATCGCGATCCCGGGTCCGTTTTCCCAAAATATTGACCGAAGTCAAATTTGGCATTTTGAAGATATTAAATGAAGCGAATAGGATTATTCTTGCCCGAAATTCTTCTACCTTCCAAACCACCCGCCCTCGCAAGTCATAATTCAGCTAAAGAAAATGCGGAAAGGATTATTTAAGGGAACATGGCTCGAGAATGAAAAATGACCAATCGGGTGATTACACCATGCAATTCTTTACTCCATTAAGCCTTTTCCTCCTGGTTCGTCCTCCGAATACCTCGAATCTATTCACAAATAATTCGATAAAATCAACGCAAATTATAGGAATCAATTACATGTGAAAATAATACATTTTTTAATAAAAATACAAAATTCAACTCAAAAATTGATAATGGGTCCCGCATCTTGAAACCTCGATGAAAATTACAAATTATGAGCATTCATTTGTGACGATCCGACCCGTCGTCTCTTAGGTTACCGCTCCATTTTCCACATTTATTGCTTTCTCAAGTTTCGTTATCGTCATGTGGTGTGTTAGAGTTGATTCTGATTGATTTTGAAAAGAAATGAGTCACTTAGTCTCTTTTAAGAAGACTTAAGTTGGAAAAGTCATCCGAATAGTGACTTATGAGTTAGAAGGTTCGGATGTGATTTCTGGTAATTTGGCTAGCTTTGGGAGATGATTTGTGACTAAGGAGTGTGATCGGAATTGATTTTGGAGGTCCGGTGTAGAATTAGGCTTGAATTGGCGAAGTTTAAATTTTGGTGAATTTCGATTGATAGGTGAGATTTTGATCCGAGGGTTGAAATGAAATTTCGAGAATTGCTGTAGTTTCATTAGGTTAATTTAGATATGTGTGCAAAATTTGAGGTCATTCGGACGTCGTTTGTTTGGGTTTTTGATCGAATGCGTGTTTTGGAAGTTTTTTAAAGAACTTAGGCTTGAATCCGACATGAATTGATGATTTTGGTGTTTTTGGTGTGTTTTGATGGTTGAAATAAGTTCGTATGATGTTTTGGGATATGTTGGTGCATTTGGTTGAGGTCTCGGGGTCCTCAGGGTGATTTCAGATGGTTAAACGAGAAGTTTGGACTTAGGATTTGTTGCAGAAAATGCAGAGCAGTTGCATACCAAAATTGGTCATCGTGTTCGCGGGAGTATGTTCGCGTTCATGAGAAGGATCTGGGGAGACAGGTGGATTACTCTACGCATTCGTGAGGTATGGTTCCGCATTTGTGGAGGAGTAGCTGGGTCTGCATCATGTTCGCGAGGTATAAGACGCGAACGCTTACAAGGAATTGAGGCTCAGGGTTTTTGTCTTTGCGTTTGCATTAGTGGTGCCGCGTTTGCGTAAGTAGCTTTGAGGAAGATTCGTGTTCGCGGGATGTTGAACGCGATCGCGTAGGGTTAATATTGGAAAATCTAATGTTGTGCTTCGCGTTCGCGAGGCAGTAGACGCGAACGTGGTGAAGGATTTTCCTGGTCTGGGCAGAAGGTTTATAAACATTTCATCCACTAGTTTTAGTCATTTTTACTCCATTGTTGAATATTTTGAGAGCTCTTTGGGGCAAATTGAAGAGGGATTCGAGGAGGATTTCATGGAGGTAAGTTCCTTGGCCTAATTATTCGAGTCTATGGTAGAATTAACATGGAAATTGGTTGAAATTTACCAAAAAGGGGTAAAGCTAGGGCTTGAGTTTTTGATATTTTAAATATTGATTTGATAGGTCATTTGCGATCGGATTTGGAAGTTCATGGTATGTACGGACTCGTGGTAAGACGAGGAATCCGGTAATGTAAGTTTCGTAATTTTTCGAGAAGCGAGTCCGCGACTCAGGTTTTGCTAGTTTCATGATTTCTGCTATTTCTCGGTTGTTTTCGATTGGGTATTATTCCCTTGGCATGTTGTAATGTATTCACTCTGTTTTTGGTTAGATTCGACGCACGTGGAGGCCTATTTGAGGGGCTAAGGCATCGCATGCTTGAGATTTTTCCGGTTCGAGGTGAGTAATACTTGTGAATGATATCCTGAGGGTTTGAAACCCCAAATTTGCACATCATAGTGTTGTATTGAGGTGACTTGCACGGCGGATATAAGCGTGGGGTAGAGCACCATTGGGGATTGTGACTTGGTCCATCCTGATTGTTGATTTTACTGCGTATTTAACTAAAATTAGTAGTTATCATCATAATTTGAGCTGATTGCCATGTTTGGGGCTTTGTGCCAACTTGGAGAATTCTTCGGGGATTGATATTATTGTTTTATCATAATTTGCATATCATACGGTCTCAGACCAAGGTTTTGAATACTGTTTTGCTAACTCAGCCATATTTCTAAGTTTTGAAAACTCAAATGATATTTAAGTGTTATTTCGGGCTAAGGACTACTGTTTTATAAATGCCCAAGGGGCTTATGATATTTTTTCGACTGAATTTGGGTGACTCGGGCTACACGCCGCAGCAATGACTTGAAACAATGGTAACAATGACATTATATGATGTGACTTGAAAATGTGGTAACAATGACATTGTATGATGTGACTTGAAATAGTGGTAAGAATGGCAATGTATGATATAAATTGGTCAGGTAACATTGACTGACCAATATTATTGCGCTTGTGTTGTAGGAGCCCCTCTGGAGTCTGTACACACCCCTAGTAAGCGCGGGTACCCAAATGGATCGGGCTGCACGCCGCAGTGGTCATGTGCATTGCATTGCATTCATGCATTCACTTCTATTTGTACTACGTGGCATGATACTTAGCACTCATATATCATGGGTATACATGCTATTACTTGCCTTGTTGACCAGATACCCTGGTGTTATATGTTAAGGAGTATTGTGCCCAAGAGGATGACTTATGTGCCGACTTGCACTATCTAATATAGCATTCGTATGCTTTACTGTTGAAAAAAAAAAGATATTTGTAAAAGAGATTTTTGATTAAGCTTGAGATCTTCTAAAGGATTTTTCACAGTGTTACGATTTTTCTTAAAAAGGGTTGTACCGTCTTTTAAGCATTATGGTGTGCCCATACGTGTTTTCTTATCGCTCAGTTATTATTCTCTCTTATTACCACCGAGTTGGAAGTACTCACTTTACTCCCTGCACCCTGTGTGCAGTTGCAGGTATTGTTCACCCGTTAGCGGGTTATTAGCGGATAGAAGGTAATACTAATGTGGCTGAGCAAGGTGTCCGCCAGCGTTCGCAGCACTAGACTTCATCTTTTGGATTTCAAATTTTATTTTATACCTGTATATGACCCTGTAGTTGTGTTTCTGCTCCTTAGATGTTCGTGACTTGTGACACCCCGGTCAGGCTGAGTTAGGCTATAATATTGTTAATAATTGTTTCTTAAGTTGCATTTTCCATCTATTTATGTTTAGTAAGTGTTAAGGAAAAAAATTGGGTTAGTTGGTTGGCCTTGTCTTCACGAGAGGCGCCATCACGACCGGGTATGGAGATTTGGGTCGTGACAAGTTGGTATCAGAGCCTAGGTTACTAGGTCTCACGAGTCATGAGCACGTTTAGTAGAGTCTCGCGGATCGGTATGGAGACGTCTGTATTTATCCTCGAGAGGCTGTAGAACCTTTAGGAAAATCTTCCCATTCTTGAAATTCTTATAGTACATACTTGATTAAGCTTGAGATATAACTCTTGAAATTCCTTCCACACGTCTGTATGCGCACATGAGTGCTCAGTATTGTATGTGCCTTGATGGCTTGTGATTCTCTGATCAAGGGGTGAGAGGTAATCATTGTGAGTATGTTGAGCCAGTCTGGAGGACTTGAAGCTGGATCTTTGCCTATGGCTTGAGCACCAAGGTATTGATTGTGTGAGCGAGTGTTTTAAACTTGTATGTTTAGTATTGTCCCTATTAGTCGGAATGGCGGTTGGATATCCATGTGATGAGTATATTAGTACTGCGAGGTGTATCTATGTGATTTTGGTAGTGCCAAAGAAGTCTGTTGAATGATGAACTGTTGAGTGTTCGATTCCTATTATGCTTTAATGTTTAGTCCGAGTTATGGGCATGTGAAGAATATTTTCATGTCTCTTAGTTGGAAAGTAAAGTACATTACATGTGGCAGTATGAGTTCAGACTCAAAAAGACTAATTGATTGTGTAACATATATGATAGTGGAAGGTATGTTGAAATATTAAAATGAGGCGAAGAAGGTGGGTTATCTCCTGCAGAGTGTTTTTGAGTGGTATGATTCTTATGTGTATATTAGAAGATCTCATGTGTAATTGAAGGGTATGTGTTGAAATTTGAGAATTTGTGACGCTTAAGAAAGTGGACTCAGCTAATGTGGGAATAAATGCGAGGCTTGTAGAGAATGTCAGTGCTAGATGATCTGTGTATTCACAAAACTTGTAAATGATTTGAGTTTGATCTCACTGTGGCATTGTGGCATCATTAGAGTAAAAGTGTTATGAGTTGTTAAGAGTGCCTTGATATGTGGCTTCGAGCCAAGTTGGGGAGGTTGGTGTTGATCAGCTAATTGTACGGTTATGTTCTATGTTGGTTCTATTTTGAGGTATGCTGGCGGATCAGTTTTGGTTGCAGAAATTAGCCGAGGATGGCACGTGTGAAGGAAAATTTTGATAAATGTTATACGATGCTTCGTAGATGTGTGAATAATAGGATGTCTTGAGCTATTGCTGGTAAAGAATGCTCAGTGTATAGAGAAGGAAGATGGTTGTTTGTATTGGTATGAGATCATGTTATGTGGTGTCAGAGTGCTAATAAGGCACGACTAGTTCTGTTCACTAAGTCAGATAATTTACAGTTGTTTAAGAGTGAAAGACTCTCGAGAATGATTTTATTGTATTCAAGATTTGGCATGTAATAATCATGTGTCTTAACGTTGTGTATGTGGCTAGGGACTGCATTTTCATTTAGAAAAGATCAAGACTTGTGGTAATGTATATAATTATGGGATTCTATGTATCCGTATCTGGAAATTAATGGTAACGAATTCAGATTCGCATGAAGTTCTTCAAAGTAAAGTATTCTGAAATGTGGTATTTCCGGAAAATGTTTGAGAGGGTTTTCAGTGGCCTATGGGTCTTAGACAGTGTGGTCTTATGTGCGAGTCTTGTGTGGTAAACCCGGGTTGAGGTATTGTGGTACTACAACAAGGGATAATATCAAATTAATGATGAGTTAGGAAGGAAATTTTATAAATGGAAAGTGTAGTCATTTCTCCTCTAGATGGGATTGATGGAGAGTTCTTGACTGGAGGAATATATAGATGTTTGTGGTTAGGAAAAAGGGAGATGGAGTTATCATGGATTCTAGTGTGCTATGGTATACGCGGTATGTTACGGAGAATTGAGATTTGGGTGTTCAAGGTTTTGGTTCAGTTCATAATGAGAAGTCATTAAATTCTTGAGCAGCACAAGCAGCTACTGGTGAGTAAAAAATCGATCTTCAGATGATTAAGGAGATGGTATTGCTATACAGTGGTTTGATAGGGGTACATGTTTAGTAAAAAGGGTAATCTGATGTAAACTGATGATACTTTAGTAGTATTATGACATTTTCTTGTTGGATCGACTGTAGATATTTGAGTTTGTTGATGGCACAGGGAAATTTTTGAATATCTTTCGTGGTATGAATGGGTACTTTATGTGTGATATGTATTCATATGGCGGAATGTGGAGTCAGGTATAGTGATTCATGTGTTATATGGAGTTGGGGACTAGGAGTTCTCGTGATCCGACTATGCAGTGGTTGTAGATCATGTGTATCGGCACCATTTAGCGGTTATTTGAAATTGGAGGTCTGAGTGGATCTTTCTTTGCTTGGTATGTTAAATTTGGGTTATGATATTAGATTTCAGACTGGTTGTCTCAGTGTCGGGTTTTCTAGACTATTGTGTTATGAGCTATGTTAGAAAATGCCACAGGTTGCATGGCAAGGTGCATCAGATTATGTTCTAATAGAGTGGTTGGTATTCCAAAGATCAGCGTACTGTTAGGAAGGATTATTTTTCTTAATTGGTCCTTCGTGGCAGATGTTAGTGCAGAGGTTTCTACCATTGATTCAGTTCCGGTAATGAGGGACTTTTCAAATGTATTTCTTGTGGCCGGGCATGTCACCGGATGAGATTATGGCTTTCGGTGTTTATTTGGTGCCGGGCACCATATCGTACGGCTCTGGAAGGAGTTATAGTAGTGGGAGGATCAGCTTTATGCTTCTTGGTATTGAGTTCGTTGGCAGGCCAATGTGGATATATAGTTAGCTTGAGTTAGCTTGGTTAGTCCTGAGTCGTATTGTTGACGGATAGGTTGATTTGATTATTCTTGAACTTGTTAGTGACCTGGGAAAATATATGAGTTGCTTTTTCTGTGATATGAGGCGTTATAATTCATTGGTTATGGGCACATGTAGTGCAATTCTATTGAGGGTTCATAGAGGAAGTCGAGCGGGAAGAGTGATTGAGTGTTGCTTTGTAAATGGAGTATTGATTATGGCCTAACGGGTGTGTGTCTTATGTTATTTGTTCCACCGTGGATGTAATGAATTGCTTTGCTTTCAGATGTCAAATATGCATGGCTGTCGATTTTGATCATGGCGACTTGAGTTGCTTTATGTGTAACAATGTTTGGATAGGATCACGCATTGTAGCGAGGCTGAATGGAGTTAGGACCTTTCGGGATAGATTCATATGTTCTATTCTATGATGTGAGACGGGGTCTCAGCCTTGTGTTGTGATGGTACTCAGGAATTTGAGTTACAACTCCTTCGTTCGAGTCATTTGTCATGATTTGAGTATGTTCAGACTGTTTCTCGTTGGTGTGTGTATTATGCAAGTTGAGGCTTAGGCCTGTGTTGAGGTGTCATATCACCAGAGTGGTGTGTTGGAGTCGAGGTGATCATTGGAATCATTAATGAGTACGAGCATAATTGATTTCAGCTTGTTACAAAGATAACATCGAGGTTTGGCCTGAAAGTTTGTCGTGGTATTAGTCATATGAGAAGTGTCTTCATGAATGGTTGATTTGAGAAATAGTTGCGGTCCATCGCGTGTTTTATTTATCGTTGGCAGTGTATGGAAGTCTTGGAATAAGTTTTTAGCTAATAAGAGGTTTCTATCAGTATTTGATTATTGTGTGCAATTGCTGTGAGGAGAGGCTATCATTTCGAGTGTTTAGATTATTTAGTATGTCATATGATTTAACATGAGGTTGCGAGTATGGGTTATTACAGTTGGTTCAGGTTTATTCTGAATATAGATGTGAGGTTCTGTTCTGGTGTATGATTTCGGGAAGTGCTATGTGGTTTATGGTTTAGATGGACTATGAAATTCCAGCTATATTGTATTATCGGACCTATGTGAGATAGGGTGACGTGGGATCACCTCGAGAATATGCTTGGCAAGGTCATTCAGCTATTTGATTGCTTCTAATACATCTTCGGGTATGCTCGATGACGAGCGTTTATTTAAGTTGGGGAGGATGTGATGACCCAACCCGTCGTCTCATAGGCTACCGCTCTGTTTTCCCCGTTTATTGCTTCCTCAAGTTTCGTTATCGGCATGTGGTGTGTTAGAGTTGATTCAGATTGATTTTGATAAGGAATAAGTCACTTAGTCTATTTTAAGAAGGCTTAATTTGGAAAAGTCAAATGAACGTTGACTTATGAGTTAGAAGGTTCGAATATGATTTCCGGTGATTCGGCTAGCTTCGGGAGATGATTTGTGACTTAGGAGTACGATCGGAATTGATTTTGGAGGTCCGGTGTAGAATTAGGCTTGAATTAGCGAAGTTTAAATTTTGGCGAATTCTGGTTGATAGGTGAGATTTTGATCCGAGGGTCAGAATGGAATTCTGAGAGTTGTTGTAGCTTCGTTGGTAATTTTGGATATGTGCGCAAAATTTCAGGTCATTCGAACGTCGTTTGTTTGGGTTTTTGATCGAATGTATGTTTCAAAATTTTTTGAAGAACTTAGGCCTGAATCCAGCGTGAATTGATGATTTTGGTGTTGTTTGGCATGTTTTGATGATTGGAATAAGTTCTTATGATGTTTTGGGATATGTTGGTGCATTTGGTTGAGGTCCCGCGGGCCTCGGGGTGATTTCGGATGGTTAAACGGGAAGTTTGGACTTAGGATTTGCTGCAAAAAATGCACAGCAGTTGCAGACCAAAATTGGTCATTGCGTTTGCGGGAGTAAGTTCGTGTTCCTGAAGAAGGATCTGGGGAGACAGGTGGATTATTCTACACGTTCGCGAGGTATGGTTCTGTGTTCGCGGAGGAGTAGCTGGGTGTGCATCGCGTTCACGAGGTATAAGACGCGAACGCGTACAAGGAATTGAGGCTCAGGGGTTTTTGTCTTTGCATTCACATTAGTGGTGCCGCGTTCGCGTAAGTAGCTTTGAGGAAGCTTCACGTTCGCGGGATGTTGGACGCGATCACGTAGGGTTAGTATTGGGAAATCAAATGTTGTGCTTCGCGTTTGTGGGGCAGTAGACCCGAACACGATGATGGATTTTCCAGGCCTGGGCAGAAGGTTTATAAACATTTCGTTCGCGAGTTTTAGTCATTTTTACTCTATTGTTGTGTGTTTTGAGAGCTATTTGGGGCAAATTGAAGAGGTATTCGAGGAGGATTTCATGGAGTTAAGTTCCTTGGCCTAATTATTCGAGTCTATGGTTGAATTAACATGGAAATTGGTTGAAATTTACCAAAAAGGGGTAAAGATAAGACTTGAGTTTTTGATATTTCAAATTTGGATTTGATAGGTCATTTGAGCTCGGATTTGAGAGTTCTTCATATGTGCGGACTCATGGCGAGACGAGAAATCCGGTAATGTAAGTTTTGTAAATTTTTGAGAAGTAGGCCCGGGGTTTGAATTTTGCTAGTTTCGAGATTTCTGCTATTTCTCGGTTGTTTTCGATTGGGTATTATTCCCTTGGCATGTTGTAATGTATTCGCTTTGTTTTTTGCTAGATTCGACGCGCGTGGAGGCCTATTTGAGGGGCTAAGGCGTCGCAAGCTTGAGATTTCGCCGGTTCGAGGTGAGTAATACTTGTGAATGATATATTGAGGGTTTGAAATCCCGAATTTGCACATCATAGTATTTTATTAAGGTGACTTGCATGCCGGATATGAGCGTGGGGTAGAGCACTATTGGGGATTGTGACTTGGTCCATCTCGGTTGTTGATTTTACTGCGTATTTGACTGAAATTACTAGTTATCATCATAATTTGTGTTGATTGCCATGTTTGGGGCTTTGTGCTAACTTGTAGAATCCTTCGGGGATTGATATTACTGTTTTAGCATAATTTGCATATCATACAGTCTCAGACCAAGGTTTTGAATACTGTTTTGCTAACTCAGCTATATTTCTAAGTTTTGAAAACTCAAATGATATTTAAGTGTTATTTCGGGTTGCGGACTACTATTTTATAAATGCCCAACAGGATTATGATGTTTTCCCGACTAAATTTGGGTGGCTCGGGCTGCACGCCGCAACAGTAACTTGAAACAGTAGTAATAATGACACTGTATGATGTGACTTGAAATAGTGGTAACAATGATACTGTATGATGTGACTTAAAACAGTGGTAACAATGGCAAGTACTCACTTTACTCCCTGCACCTCGCGTGCAATTGCAGGTATTATTCACCCGGTAGCGGGTGATTATCGGATTGAAGGTAATAATGTGGCTGCGCAAGGTGTCCGCCAACGTTCGTGGTACCAGACTTCATCTTTTGGATTTTAGATTTTATTTTATACATGTATATGACCCTGTAGTTGTGTTCCTACTTCTTAGATGCTCGTGACTAGTGACACCCTGGTCGGGCTGAGTTAGGCTATAATATTGTTAATCATTGTTCCTTAAGTTGCATTTTCCATCTATTTATGTTTAGTAAGTGTTAAAGAAATAAATTGGGTTAGTTGGCTGGCCTTGTCTTCACGAGAGGGGCCATCACGACCGGATATAGAGATTTGGGTTGTGACATCATTCAACCACGAGGCCAACCATATAAGTTTTACCAAATTTTCCGACATCAACTCAACCTCCAAATCCTCAAATCTTATTTTCAAATACCTAGGTCCACATTCTCTATTTACACCTCAAAGACACATAATCTAGACAGAATATTCGATGCTAATTCAATATTATTGACTAAGAATGATCACAAGGAACTTTCCTCAAGAATTCCCGAGAAATTCCACTTGAAAATCAACCTAAAACTGTGTTTAAAAGGTCTAAAATGAGGAAAATACTTCTGCACATGCGCTCACACCCCTTCACCATTTTCGCTTTTGTGATCACCCTATCACAGGTGCGACTCTGTTTCTGTGGGCCACCTTCCTGCACCTGTGACCACAGCCTCACTCTGCCAATCCTCTTCTTCTGTGGTCACACACCTGCGACCACCTGTCGCTTATGCGGTCGCACACCTGCGACCAATTCAATCGCAGGTGCGATTGCACCAGAACTGAAAAATTTTCAAATTACTCAAAGTTTATTTTTTAATCCGTTAACCATTCGAACTCACCCGAGCCATCGAGACCTCGACCAAATATACCAACAAGTACTAAAATATCATACAACTTAGTCGAGGCCTCAGATAACATCGAACAACGTTAAAATACAAATCATACCCCAATTCAAGCTTAATGAAGCTAAGAAATTCTAATTTCTATGTTCGATGCCAAAACCTATCGAATCAAGTCTAATTGACCTCAAATTTTACACACAAGTTATAAATGACATAACGGACCTATTTTAATTTCCAAAATTTGATTTTTACCCCGATATCAAAAACTCAACTCCCCGGTCAAACTTTCAAACTTAATTTTTCTATTTTTTTCATTTCAAGCCTAATTTAACTACCGACTTTCAAATAATTTTCGGACACACTCCTAAGTCCAAAATCGCCATACAAAGCTATTGGAATCATCAATACTCTATTCCGAGGCCATTTACACAGTTTTTACCATCCGATCAATTATTTCAACTTAAACTTTAATTCTTGGAACTAAGTGTTTCCATTCATTCTGAAACCTCCTCGAAAAGTCACATAATTATAATTGAATGCATAATAAGCAGTAAATGGGGGAACAAGACTGTAAAACTCAAAGCAACCGGCCGGTCCGTTATAATTACGGTATAGAAGATAATGAATTGGAAATTAAAGATAGACACCATACACCTAGTAGTGTTGGAGTTGATAGCTGGGGTGGCGATTGTGGAACTAGTAGTAGAGAACTTGTGGCCCCGACTAGTAGTCATCAGAGAAGGAGAAGTGAAGTCTGGAAATATTTTGATGAAATAGAAAATACTGATAGAATTAGATGCAAATTTTGTAAAAATAATTTTAAACATAAGAGTGGAGGAAGTTTTTGGGGGGACTGGAGCACTTAGTAGACATATGAGAGTTACTCATCCTATAGAATGAGGCTCTGATTTAGATGAAAATCAAGGAACACTAAACCCTAGTACTGGAGGACTTATGAAATATGATAAAATGAAGGATCATAAGGAGTTAGCAAAAATAATTGTCTTCGGTTGTCCACCTTTTTCTTTTGCTTTTTCATTATATCTTTTATGTATTTTGAAAGGATTCATGGTCATTTATCTAAAGGTATCCCAAGAAATACTTGTAGATCTGATATCTTTAGACTTCATGGACAACATCAGACATACATACATTATTTGTTTGACCACCTTTCTTGTAGAGTTACTCTACTTTTGATATCGGTCATGCTTTTAATGAAATGACTATTTGACAATCACATATCATTGGATAGATGATAATTTTTGTATGTAAAAAGGTATTATCGCTTTTAAATATGATAAAGATCATAGTCATACTACTATTTTTATAAGTACTTCTATTTGCAAAGTTATTGCATTTTACAATCTTAATAAAAAATTATTGAGTATGTCTTTTGATAATATTTCCAACAATAATGCCGCTATTTCAATATTAAAGATACATTCTTAACCACGACTTGGCGAAAAGTTTTATGTTAGGTGTGCATGTCATGTTTATAATTAATTATTTAAAGCTGCCTTGATTTATTTTCGATTGAGATTACTCATGTTAGAAGAACAATCGATGTTATTTAAGGAAATAATAAACAATTTAAAATTAAGAAATTTAAGACTAAGTGTACCGAACATAACCTTAATCCCAGATTCATGCCAAATGAAATTGTTACTTGATGAAATTATACATACTTATTTTTAAAATATTGCTACAAATTGCATATAATTAAAGTTGCTAATGCGCATTGTACTGATCCAAACCGTATGTTAACAACTAATACTTGAGAGGCCATTAATGATGTTGTTATATTTTTACATAAATTTTATACAATTACTATTGAGTTTTCTGGATCATATTACCCTACTGTTACTATGACTTTAGTATATATAGCTGAAATTTCTCTTCTACTATCTGATTTTAAGAAGAAAGAAAAATATAAGGATGACATTTGAAAAATGCAAGCAAAATTCAAAAAATATCTCTTTCTAATTCCTCTTATTTACTTAGTTGGTGTTGCTTTAAATTATTCTATTAAGATGTCTAATTATTATTAATTAATTAATTAATATTTTATATACTTATATGGAGTTTGGATCAACTATTACCCTAGATATATATTGTTGTATGAGTAAGCTAAATGATTATTTACAACAATAATATATATTTATTATCCAAATATAGTTGATGATGATGCTAATAATGTAGGCAATGTTAATCTCACTATTCAATATACTGCTTCTACTACATCTACTACTATGGATGAAGAAGAAGGCCTTGATGATTTTAATATTTGGTCTACATTTCCTTTCACTCAAACCAGTAATAGGAACATTGATGAATTTCAGTTCTACTTGCAAAAGCAAACAGAGTCTCGCACAATGGAATTTTCACCGTTGGCATGTTGGCATGAAAATGAAAAGCAATTTTCATGTTCTTTACGCATGGCTCGGGACGTGCTAAATGTGTCAATTTCAACCGTTGCATCAGAGAGACATTAGTCAAGCAAGACAACAACTAGTTACACCCGTCACTCATGGGAAGCAATTCTTTGGAAGTTTTAGTATGTTCCAGAGATTGGATTAGATGGGAATGAAGAAATCAAAGGCATAAAGATGTTGATAAACTAAAAGACGAGGAACTTTGAGATATATTAACACATGGTAACCCATATGAATTTTAACACTCCAGAAGATGGCCAAGAAGTTCAGATTGATTATGAAGAACTTACTAACGCAATACAAAACCTTTGAAGTTTCAAGATTATATTTAATAATTCAAATTTGAATTTACTCATTAAAAAAAAACATTAATTGTTGTAAAATGCAAACTTTAATTTGCAAGTTTGAATTATAAAAAGAACTTGTAAATTATAAGTTAATACGTTTTTTATATTTAATTCTTAATGAAATATTCAAATATAAGCCTTTTAAAGCTTTTAAAGTTTTTATTCAAAATTCCAAATATAAGGCTTTTAAAGCCTTTAAAATTTATTCAAACAAATTGTTTTTATGTTATATATTTTTAATTTATCTTAATATAAATTACAATAGTTACACAAAATACGTAATTTTTTTAAAATAAAACTTGCTCGACCCGTCCTCTTAGGCCTGGAATCGTTTCAGTTCAAATTTTCACTAGCAATGCTCGGACTCGCTAAGATCGATATTTTGAAATCGGTAATCGGACCGGTCGGTCTCCTTTTCCTCTAGCACGAGCTGGCCCCTTGTGACTAATGCTTTCTTGTGATTTTTCTCTCTATTCTTATGACTAATAAGGGGTCGTTTGATATGAGGTATAAGAAGGTAGAAGGGTTAAAAATTTAATACTACCTTAATACTTTATTTGGTCACTAATCAGGTATAAGTATTTTGGTGTTAATTTTAATACTGTGATAACTTATACCTTATAAAAGGTAGGGTAATTAACACCGGTATAACTTATACCTTCTTCTTAGAAATTATGCAATTGTCATTCTTAACACAACATACCAAACAATGAATAAACAACAATCCCAGCATAACTAATCCCAGTATAACTAATCCTAGCATAACTTATACCGGTATAACTTACACCAGTTTAAATCATATTCCAACCAAATGACTCCTAAATGTCTTGTGATTTTAACCCTTCGATTCGAAGCTTTAAATCACACTATGGGACCCAACATGTCAAAATAGCACGCTATAGCCAGCTTTTGCATTGGTCAATTAAAAATAGCAGCGTTTACCAAGTCAATAAAAAATAGCCATTATTTTATTGCAACAGAGATCGGTCCCGTATAATATACGAGAGTTTGTTGTATTTGTGTACGAACTCCAACATATTATGCATGACCGATATACTTTGCTAACTCTTGTATAATATACGGGAGACTGGAGCACCGGTGCTCAAAACTTCAGTATATTATACTGGATATTTATACTTGCTAGAACTCCAGTATAGTATGCAGGAGTTCCAACATAATTATACTTGAACTCCCGCATAGTTAACCTGGAACTCCCGTATAATATGCGGGAGTTCAAGCATAGTTATCCTGGAACTCCCGTATAATATGCGGGTGTATTTTTCGAATTTTGAACTGTATTTTCGCTCAAATTTATCTTTACATGAAAAGTGACTAAATTTCGATTACTTTTAAAACTGAGCTATTTTTGAATGACCCGTTATAAATCCGACTATTTTTAAATTTCTCCTACCCAAACATAGAGGAGCCCACCAATTATCTTATCATCTCATGCTTGCACGATATAGCAAATGTATACCTATGCCCCCCCCCACCCCCCTTCTGTCAGCTGTATGTATATCTGTCTGTCTTTTAGTGCACGTTTGATGTTAATATCAATGGCGTCTAACAAGTTGCCTCTTTAAGTAACCAACTTCTATGTTCTAAAATAATGTCTTACCAAAGAGTAAAAAGGAGGAGAAGTCTTTTCTGTTGGGATACAATAATAATAATTAATATTATTCGAATTTATTTCTTTTTACTCCTTACCAAAAATAATAATTTTTTTTCTCATTTAGAAATAATTTATAATTATGAATAATTTATAATCACAAGATTTATACATGACTCATGTTACACTATAAATTCAGAAGTTTCTTTATGTTTTAAAATTTCTCTGGTTCATATTGATTGAAATGGAGGGAGCACTAAGTTAAAATATTTATAATAAAAATCTTCAAATGGTAACCGTGTGTCTTAGAACCTGACAAAAAAAAAAAAAAGAAAGTGGGCAAAGCCATTGGATTCAGTGACTTTTTTGTTGCTTATATACTACTTTTGGTATTATTATTATTATACATGTAAATGGTATATACCATAAGGTTAATGGTGTTTCCTGTTCTTGATATTTTTTGGGTTTTTACAAGATTTCATCTGTTACCAAACAAGATTCTCTGATTTTCAGCTTCTGGGGTTTCATAAAAAATGAAGTTGAGCTCTATAGAAAGATCAGTTCTTTTATCTCAATCTATTTAATTTGAGTTCTTGCTTTGTTTTCCTGTTCTGTAAATCCACTGAAAGATTGTTACTTTTTTGACCTGTGATTTGCTCCTTCTTGATAGCTTCAAGACTCATAATGTAAAAGGTTGTTTTTATTGCTTCAAATTTTTGTATTTTTAGTTTCTGATTCCCATGGAACCAATGCTACTATAGATTCTTAGCTAGAAATGTGGAAAAGGTGATATTTTACTAAATTCCTTCCCAAATTGAAGTGATGATGACAAAAAGTTTCAACCTTTGTAGTTCTTGAAAGTGGAAAATGTTGGGATCTTTATTATAAGTAGAACTGATATACAAGAAAGAAATCTATTAAGATTTTGGATTGAATGGAGAAGCAGGTTAGTTTCCAGGGTCCAACAATGGAAAAGCAACAGAGTTTTCGAAATGGGGCGACTGAGATGCAGAAGAAGAAAAGCTTTAAAAGAATAATGGAAAAGCAGAAAAGCTTTAGGATGGAGAGGCAATTGAGTTTTGGTGGTGAGAGGAAAAGGGGTAAGGAATCACCGGGGAAACGAGGGGATTCGATTCTCCACCTTGCAGCTAGAGGAGGGAATTTAGGAAAAGTGAAAGAAATTGTTGACAAGTTTGATGAGAAAGGCATAAAAGATTTGCTATGTAAGCAAAACCAAGAGGGTGAGACTGCTTTGTATGTTGCTGCTGAGAATGGCCACAGTTTGGTTGTTGCAGAGTTCTTGAAACATTTAGACTTTGAAACTGCTTCAATTGTGGCAAATAATGGCTATGATACTTTCCATGTTGCAGCAAGGCAGGGTCATCTTGGTGAGTCTTCTAACACAGAAACCACCCCCCCCCCCCCCCAATTAAAAAGAAAAAAGAACAAAAAAAGGAATAAGAGAAAGTTGAGGTCTGAATTAACTTTTCAAATTTGCTTTTGAAGAGTCAAAGTTTCCAGTAAAAATGTGGACTTTAAGGATAATTGTGCTTTATTTGGTATATTGTGGACTTGAAATTGGTACTTCCCACACAATTTATCACTACTAATAGCTGCAAAAGTGTGCAATTCTATCCTGGATCTGAGTTTAAAAAGGGCAGCGCGGTGCACTAAGCCCCCGCTATGCGCGGGGTCCGGGGAATGGCTGGATCACAAGGATCTGAGTTTCCAAACTTTTAATGCGATATGCTGTAGTGCTTATTATTTCTGTCTTAAGCTTCTTGTTTGACCATTCCGCTGTAGGATTGAGTAAGAATATAGATAATAATGAATACACAAGATTCCACAAGCCTAGTTACTGAAATTATTGATCATTTTGAAGTGCAGTCTTCTATGTAATCACCTGTAATGTACTCAAGAATTAAAGAGTCTAAATTGGAAAGTTTACAAGCAGTAGTACAACTCAAAGATAACAATTAGTACTAAGAACTAGAATGAACTCCTTTGATATATTTAAGCACATCTTAAATGAGAAAGAATTGAATGAGGGAGAGAAGAGAGAAGGAAAGAGAGAAGAGAAGGGAGAGATAGGCAGAGAGAGAATTAGGATACGAAAGATTGAGAGAAAGGGGAATTCTTCATATTTTCATTCTTTGCCCTTCATTGCTGTGGCTCAAATTATTTATAGGCTGGTGTTTAAACTGATTTCTCGATTAATCTCACTAACAACTGACTAATCATGATTTCCTAACTACTATTTCTCCCGTACATGACATCACCCGCATTTGATGTATCAATATAAGGGCGGCATCCTTCTTGATCCACAATTAATGGACAAGACCAAGTGTGGTGAAGGCAAAATCTAACTTCCTTCCATTTACCAAAGAGCATGTTCTGAAAAGTGGAGACGTTTTTGTCACATTATCACGTTTAGCAGATAGATGTTGAAGGAATATGTGCCTCCTTTTCGTCTCATCTAGTGCCAACTTTCAACCTTGACTAATATCTGTCCTGATATATGTAATGTAGAATAATACGAAGATGTGAAATTTTGAATTTAAGAAATGCGGAGAAAAGATAGGAGAAGTGACAACTCCTATCTTTTCTTATCGATAGGAATATTTAATTACTTAAGTTCATTCCTTTTTTCTTATTAACTGGACTGGAGTCCTTTCCTTCATTCTAGTTATAGTTTCCCTGGATAGTTGAGTAGATTGACTACAGCATGAAAGCCTATGCCAAACAGATATTTAGCAGTTTATTGTCTGGCATGGCTCCCTAATTGCCTTGCATTCTATAGGTAATTTGTATTATTGTCACCATATTTATGAATGTTTCCAGCTTCGAGATTCCACTTGGCAATTGGTTAGGCTAGTATTAGAAACATGGCCTGAATGGCATTTTGGTAAAAGAGAAAAATGAAAATTTGGTCATAAGGAAAAATGTGGCCTTAACTTGGCCAGAAGAAATGGGATAAGTTTTTTGGCGAAAAGGAAAAGTGGCTTCATCTGTGGCTTAAAGAGATAAAAGGACCAATCTGCTAAAAAAGGAAAAAGTGCCCTCCACTTTGGCCTAAAGCAATGAAATGGCCAATTTGGTGAAAAGGTCACAAACTCATATTAATTGAAACTTATTCTTTTCCAATTGATATTATCCACAATTTAGCCTCCTCCGAGTTAGATAGTTTTGTTGGAGAACATACTTGTGGGAGATATTCATTATAGAGATTATTCTCTCTCTTGTTGCTTCCAAGATTATTAGGTAGCTTCTCTATTTTCACTCTCTTTTATACCATATCTAAAATGATAGATTGCTAATTTCTATCTATGGATGTATATCTGATGATCAAACCACATATATCTTTGTTTCTTTTTGGTGCATATCTCTTCGTAGTCTTAATTATGTCATTAGGGCTTGTTTCATCAAACTGCAAATATCACCCGGAACCTCGATCCTGACACTTAGCCTGTGTAACTTGATCACATTAGAGCTTATATGTTTGTGGGGACCGGAAAAAGAAACTTTAGTGGTCATATCTTGATCTATTATTGTTGTTTCAAGCTTGTTTCTCAATATAGGTTCCTTTCTTGCTTGCACTTGTAAACAGCTTTGGATATAAAATTGCAGATGTACTGGAGGAACTGCTGCATTCATTTCCAAACCTAGTCATGACCACAGATTCATCCAATTCTACGGCTTTACACACAGCAGCTGCACAGGGACATATTCATGTAGTAAATATGCTTCTGGAGATTGATTCAAACCTGGTTAAGATTGCTCGGAACAATGGAAAGACTGTGCTCCATACAGCAGCAAGAATGGGCCACTTGGAGATAGTTAGATCCCTTCTAAGCAAGGATCCTGATATTGGTTTTAGAACAGATAAAAAAGGCCAGACTGCCCTACACATGGCTGCAAAGGGACAAAATGTTGACATCGTGCTTGAATTAATCAAACCAAATCCTTCTGTATTGGCCTTGGAAGATAACAAAGGAAACAGAGCACTTCATATTGCAACAAGAAAGGGAAGGGTACAGGTTTGCTTGTTTAACCTATTTTTTCTCGTAAAGCAACTTCCACGAAGTTGAGAATTTTTATGTGAGAGGCGAATGTAGTATGTGTTTTCTATCTTGAAGAAATGCTCGCAGATTGAGCAAATACTGTTTGTCTGGTTAATCAAGAAAAAAAGTTTCAAACTTGAGGGATAATGGGCAGGTGAAGAGTGAGTTCTTTTCGTGCCACAAAATGGTTATTGAAATGAGTTACCGATAAGTTCCAGTTTCCTTGCTAGACAGTTATATTCCTGGAGAGAAGGAATATTTAGAAACACTTAATCTTTTATTGTCATATATCATGTCCTCACACACATGATCTGACTTTATTCTATGATTTGCACGCACTTGGTCAGTGTCTGTTACTTTAATTTAATTTGAAAATTTTGACCCACATAAGCTGCATTCTTTGTACGAACGTGATAAGTTCCTCATTCAGAAGTAGCTTATCTTAGATCGCCGTGTTTGACATAAGAGCAACCAAAAAGGGGTACTTCATTGATGACTTGATGTAGAAGTTGGAGAAATATTTAATAATTATCCCATTATTTTAATCTTATTTACTAGTCTGGAAAATCTTTTGAAATGTTGGAACGTTTTTAAAAATTTCCAACTAAAACTGATAAACGGACTCATATATATTTAAAAGAAAAGTAGCATATTTGTCACCAAAATGCGCTTTTCCTTTCAGAAAATCCTGTATTTTCTTTATCACTAAACCTAAAGTCTGTAAGAGCTGATGTAAACAGCTAACTGACTTCGATGCCTCCTGAAAGCAAGATAGCTTACTTAATTCAACAAGAAGGAAAAAAGAAACCACAAGGACGAACAAGCAAAATGTTATCTTGCTTGTTTCTTCCGAATCCATTTTTTCTGGGATTAGGTCGTTTACGTATGGTCAGTGCTAAATTATTGTTTTTACATATATGATACCCTGGCGATATAGCTCCCAAGTACGTTTCCAAGTGCAGGCTTGTTCTTCTGTTATGTTTAAAATGTTCATTAGGGACAACAAGAATCAAGCTACTGTGCAGTCTCTAGCTCGAAATTGTGCATTTGATGTTCCGGCCAGTTTAAGTGACAGAAAGATTTTGATATATATTCTTTGGTTATAATTTATTTTTAATCTAGGAAAACCAAAGTCCTACTTCATGTGTCCTTTTTAGTTGTCTGTATGAAACTACGCTATGTGTAATTGCAGATGGTACAATGTCTTTTGCATGTTCAATCTAGGAAAACCGATGTCCTAATAAAACTCCGCTATGCGTAATTGCAGATGGTGCAGTGTCTTATATCAATTGAGGGCGTCGATCTCAATGCCATTAATAAGGCTGGAGAAACGGTTCTTGATATTGCAGAGAAGTTTGGAACTCCAGAGCTTGTTTCTATTTTGAAAGAGGCCGGAGCTACCCATTCCAAAGATCACGGGAAGCCCCCTCCTGCTGCAAAGCAACTCAAGCAGACTGTCAGTGACATAAAACATGATGTGCACTCCCAGCTCCAACAGAGTCGGCAGACTGGCTTCAGAGTACGAAAAATTGCATTGAAGGTGAAGAAGCTCCACATTAGTGGTCTTAATAATGCCATCAACAATGCAACAGTTGTCGCTGTCCTTATTGCCACTGTTGCTTTTGCTGCCATCTTCACTGTACCTGGCCAATATGTTGAAGAGAAAACAGATGGATTTTCGCTTGGCGAAGCAAACATAGGCAGAAAAGCAGCTTTCATAATCTTCTTCTTGTTCGACAGTATGGCCTTGTTTATTTCAGTTGCTGTTGTTGTGGTCCAGACATCCGTGGTCGTGATTGAACAGAAAGCAAAGAAGCGACTCATGTTTTGGATAAACAAGCTCATGTGGGCAGCTTGCCTCTTCATCTCGATCGCCTTTATCTCTCTTAGTTACGTGGTAGTTGGATCTAAGGAAAGATGGCTTGCTGTCTATGCAACTGTAATTGGTAGCATAATAATGCTCACTACAATTGGCTCCATGTGCTATTGTGTGGTTCAACATAGGCTAGAAGAATCGAGGCTGAGGAGCATTAGAAGAGATGAGACTCATTCACGTTCGTTTCCATTGTCTGTGGCATCAGATACGGAGCTTTGCAGTGAGAACTACAAGAGGATGTATGCAGTCTAGGAAGAACAATCAGGCAGCTTTCTGCGTATGGCATAAAACACGGAGCTTTGTCATTAAAACTATAAGCAAATATATGCAGTTCTCAACCACGAGGTCCAAGAACTTCTTCCATGGCATCAGATTCAGAATGGTGAAAGTACAAAAAGGATCTGTGCTGCTTAGGAACAAATGAGGAGTTTCAATAGATTCTCAATAATATTTCTATTATATCTGTCCCCGCGAAATTCTCTAATGTGGGTTCCTGCAACCACTCAATTGTTGCAAACATATTCCGTACAAGTTCAAAATGAAGTTTAGCAGATCTTTCAGTTTTTGCCTCATAAAAATGCAACAGTCTCGAGAAGCATGCTTTCTTGAAGTTGACCAACTATCTGGCTACAATACTAGCACACCAGATTGGCGCTCCGTATCAAGAATGTGGGGATGGCTGCTATTTATTTTTATGCCTATATACCTGATCAGCTTCTTAGTTCATCAAACAAAATGGTGTCATTGTAGCTTTTGTGATAGTTTTTTTGCCTCGTCATGAAGGTCCGTCTTTTCCAGCTGCCATAATTCTTAGAATTCTGCCAACATGAAGAACAAGCTAAGCCCCGAGAATGAGCTAGTTCTGTGAAAGTTGAGCTTGTAGGATAATAGGAGCACAACATTGTGTCTCAAGGAAAGGAAAGTCTCAGTTCAAGATTGACAATTAGTAGGTTTTAAAGGAGCAGAATCTCTAGTTTGAGCAAGTTCTCCAACTCCAAGAATCATGTAACAGTGCTTAGGCAGAACATTGGGAACCCATTTTGTCCCTAGTTTTACCGGTTATTTTCAGTTGGCTAAGAGTTTCTAGTTTGTGCGTTTAGCAAGATTGAGGAGCAGGTCATTCTCTCCCTCTCTCTCTCTCTAGTATTCTTTGTGCCAGCAGCCTTTCCTAGTGTGTGTGTGTGTGTGTATAAAGAAGTCCAGGAATGTACGCTGAAAGAAGTGAAATTTCATGTACAATATAAATGTTACCTCTATTGTCAATTTTCTTTTTTACACAGTGAGCATAAGAGCCGGGAGCGCTGACCACCAAAGCTAGGTGTTTGTAGCCTTGTTTCCACCTATTGCCGCGAATAAGTTTCAGCGAGTAGACTTTTCCCAATGACCCTAGAGTCGCCACGAATAACCTCAGCCTCATCCTTTGTAGTGCTAATATGAAGGACACATTGATGCCACTTAGCATCCAGTGAACAACATTTTGGCTACAAGCACAGCTCTGGAGAAGATACATATCAATCAGCTAGAAACCTTCATACCATCAGCGATACGAACCATGGATTCCTTTCCAGACAAGTCGGTCCACGACAGGAAGTGTCACTGAATGATGCCAAATTTCGACAACACCTAGAACGAGTTCTCCGTCATTCAAAGTTGGTCCACCTGTTACGTTCTTCGTTCTCCCCTTTGAGACGATTTTGAGCTGATGAGACAGCACTGTTTGGCTGAGGTAGTGTATTCAGTTTTCGGATGAGTCAACTAGGCCTGGTCCCGGACCATGGAAGAACTCAAATCAAGATCAAAATTTTTAATACCTTCTTTCTTCCCCATCTAGTGTATCTTGATTCTACTAGACATGAGGTGGTAATTAAAACGAGGTATCAGAATTACAATATATCCAGCATCTTTTATGTTTCTTGGCATGCTTATCAGCATAAATGCAGGGCACGAGACTTGCAGAGCAGCCATTCTCTGAATGTAACATGAATGTAACACGACTGAGAACAGCTTAGTCAAAAAAAGAACTGTACAATAAAGAATTGGCAAGAATCGTGCATATCTACAGCCAAGTAGTCTTTTGGTGAACCATAAACAGCTTTCGACTGAGCAAAACTGCTAAATTTATCATATAATTTTGAGATAATATTAACAATAAAAAATCTAGGAACCTAGTTCTAATGCAAAAATGGAAGAGGGAGAGAATACTCTATGCCCAGATTTCTGAGCTGGATGCCAAGCTCCACACTAATCATCTTATGAGTATATACATCAAGATTTGTCACTTATTGTTAGCAAAGGGAATCCCAACCTTTTACATGAAAGAAAATAGCTAGGAACCCCCTTGTGGTGCAATTGTTTTGTTTATGTTTATAGGCCTTCATGCAGATATCAGGTACGATGAAAGCCTTGATGGTCATTCATCATGTCAGATGCACTTCCCACATGTTGAGCAGACCTGTGGTGGGAGCTCCCCTCATTTCTTCTGGAACTGTTCGACTTGTGGTGAGAGCTCCCTTCATTTCTTCTGGAGCTGTTTGACCTTTGGTGAGAGCTCCCTTCGTTTCCTCTGGAGCTGCTTCTTGAAATCATGCATACTGCATTAGCTGAGAAACTGCAGCGGAGGTGTACCTGATGTGTTCTTACCTCAGTTGAGCAGCTGGCTTTCACATTGATCATCAAAATCACCTCCTTTTCTCTTGTGTCCTCAGACCATTTGCTTGGTGGAATACCATCTGCAGTATCTTCTGAATTATGTAACTCTTCTTGACGTACCAAGATCTCGACATCTTGATCAGATTTGATCATGCCAGCCGCAGGTGTGACCTGAATCAGACAAACTTATAAGCTGGCAGTGCTTGCAGAAGAGGTCTGCTATCAGTCCAGAGTAGTATAAAATGCTATTCTTTTTTAGTATAGAAAGTAAAGTATTATGGCTCAGGTTCCTGGATTAAGTATGCTTTTTCCGTCGTTTACAACATGTTACAAAATGTATTATGTAGAGGGAGTTTCGCCTTCATCCATTTTATGATGACACTCCATAATTATGATGTAAGAAGCCAAGAATTGAAAAAAAAAATAAGGGACAAACACTCCATGGAGCTTGAATCTATTTTTACGCTCTTTTCATAGCCGGTGAACTTTCGGATGGATAAGTAAATCACCAAAAAAAAAAAAAAAAAAAGAAACTTGGGACTCAAGAAGAGTGATTGTTCAATAAGCCATGGAGTTGGAAATCACCTCAAGCCAACGGGGAAAGCCAAAAGAACCTTTGGGATGATTCTCTGATTTTTGCTTGTCCTCGTTGATAGCTGATTGACCTTGGCAAGTGATTTGGAAGAAAGCATTTTCTTGTCTGCTTTTGTTGGTAATTATTAAGCTGAATGCTTCTTGATTCTGGAGAAATATCTGGGTGGTGCTGACAACTACTTCAGGTAAATAACGCAGTTCTGCCAGTAAAGACCTGATTTTATCATTATACCGGAAAATCTTCCCAAACTCTTGTCTCCTTACTGATCTATCAACATGGGCCACTTCAATGTTAAATTTGCATCTTACGGGCTTATGATCACTTTCGGTCACTTCCATGCAAGCATCATACCTATCACATAAGAGAAATTAGTTTCGACATGAAACAAGAAAGAGCCTACTGAGCACTGAGAAACCTACTGTAAGACGGAAGCAACTACAGGGCACCATAAACTGCACTCCATAGAAGGAGCTGCGCGGCTATCTCGATATAGCACTCGGTCACACCAAGCTGGAATTCGTTTCTTCTCCCCAGAATCATATCCTAAGGTGGAAGAGAACATTTTTCAGTGTTTTTTGACATTTCATGCATTAAGAAATACAATCCAAAAGGCAATATCAACCTGGTTCTTGGACATATCTTTGTCATTTAAACACACTAAAAAAACAGTTAAACTAGTACTTAACAAAGTGTAAGAAAGTAAGATGTTGAGTCACATGTTAATCATTTACAAATATATCTCACCTCCTAATCCTGGTTTCCCCTTTTCAAATTTGTAAGTTGGAGGAAATTTGATGATTGCTTCACGCATCCCTTGGAAGACTTTGCCAGCTTTCATTTCTGCTCTTAATTGATCTTTCTCTCTAAGCCATTCAAAGCATCTTTGCGAGACAAAGTCCCTTGCTTCGTCATAAGATATTCCAAAAAGACGATAATTAAGATCACCACAGAAAATCACCATATCAGCTTCAGCAAGGTCAGGCTTTCCCTCATCAGGACTAATTGCTGCAGCCTTTTATAGAGGATGTTAAGCGTTAGTTCAATTGTAAAGATGATATGAAACTGATGAACACAAATACAGCATCATACATCTGTATCACGAAGCATTTGAGCAGCAGATGAAACACCAGCTGCAAGAGAGAGGATCCATGGCAGGCCAGAAGAGTAAAGCAGCCACAGTAAATATGTGGAGAAGACAAGAGAGCAAGTCAAAAACAGGTATCGCAGCATACCAGCAGCATTGTCAAGAAGGTTAGAAGATCGAGTGAAAGCCATTGTTCTATATATATGGTCAAAATCAGCATTGCGGCGGTTGACTGCTTCTAAATGTGCTGCAAAGTGACAGTTCACAAAGCACATAATCCGATCAAGTACTCTTAACCGCAGACCAACTCCACCCTGGATTATAATTGTATAACCATAAAAACATTGTGCCAGCCAGTTCATTTCCCTTTTCAAGGAGAAAAATACAATAACTTAGACTATAAGATGAAGCCCATATAATTGTCTTAAGTAGTGTCTCAATCATCTTAATTACCTCACCTTGAATGACTACCTAGAATTTTGTCCAATTTGACTACTTAAATAGTTTGATGAATTCTAATCTGGATAAGATCAAGGATTTGCTATACCTCTAACATGAAGAGATACTTACCTTATTACCAATCGCACGTCCTAAACCACAAGCAACTGCCGCAACATCAAGGTCCCCCACATGTGCTCTAAGAGTTTTTCTCACCCTATGTAAAGATTAACAATCAATAAATCAACTGCACCATAATCCCAATATAGTTGCGGTAAGTTAAAGGGTGTTAATGAACATAATATTTTAGTAGTATGAATAGGCAAGACCCAATGGAAGAAATACTTCAGCTAATTCAGTCCGAAATGCGACATTTTACGAAGAATGGGGTTTTTGAGGCACAGCTTTCATTTCAGCTTGAAGAATGGAGAATAGCTCATTAAAAATAACCATCATAAGTTCTTACCAGATAGCAATAAGCAAGCCAGCTAGTTGCCTTGATCCTACCCTTTCGAAAGTTGATCCTTCGTCCAAAGTCTTTCCTATTGCATCCTGCCACCATTGCCCACTAGAAGTTCCTTCTAGTCCTACCTACAGTTGACATTGCGATCAGGATAATGCTATGCACATTAGACAAGATCATGAAAGTATAAGGTTTCATTATCCACATGGTTGCCAATATGAGTATCCTCAATTATCAATAATATCAAATACAAAATTGAATTAATGATAGACTCGGAACTATTAAAAGAGATACTAAAGAGAGCATGTCTTGCTAACAAAATTGAGCATTTAAAGCCATCCAGTACCTCACCAAGGCTTATAACCTAGTGGTGAGTGGGAGTCTCCCACACAATAGGTGTGGGTCTGACTCTGCCCTTCCTGCCCTTCCCTGATCCCCCTATGCACTAAAAACAAATTGATAAAAGAAGAAAAGTCAATGAGTATACAACTTTTCTGTGCTCAATGATTGCTTCTTGAAATACAAAAGTTCCTTTAGTGGATCTAGGATTCTACCTACAGGATACATACAATGGTAGACCATTTCCTATAATCTCTTAATCATGCTCAGGTATTTTATAAGCAATCAGAGACAGAATAGACATTGTATCTTGTCAAATCTTTTAGCTAATGGATTCTTGACTTTTTGGGCCTGAATAATAGATCTCAAGTATTTTAATTACTTTTTGTTTTCTATTGAATGCCAAAATTGCCAGTTGAAGGTTGTGTTTCTATTAAATCAACTAGGATCCCTTTAAGATGTGGTAGAATGTCTCTGCCAATAAGCGGATAAGAAGTCAAAGGCGAATATCTCTTTGCCCCCCTCTTCAGTCAATGCTTTGGCGTTGTCTCTTTTTCCCTTATAATTAGTTTTTGGGACATTGGTGGAGGGAATGCGATGTTGTTTCCGTATATACATTTGGATAATCCCTCACCTCATGAGCTAGTTTTAGATTGAGTTAAGCCCAAGGTACATTCTTTGCATGATATTAGGGCTAGACTCATCTCAACTCTTTAGTTACTCAATGTTGGACTCCCATGTTATATTTTCCACGCTCCAAATGTCTAGCCCTAGGCATGCAGGGGATAGAATGTCCAACATTGGTTGAGGGAATGAATTGTTGTTTTCTTATATGATCTTGGACAATCCTAACCTCATACCTAGCTTTTGAGGTTGAGTTAGGCGCAAGGTGTAAAGGGTGTGCTTTGATAGCTTACAGTTTCTTTTGCAGCAGACATTGCAAGAAAACCTGCTCCCATTTCTACTTCTTGCAACCCAATTACTACAATCCCAACATCCGAAATTGCAGAACCCAACCAAGTTGCCAGTGCTTCCTGTGACGCTTTTCCTTCACCAACGTTCCACGTACCAACCAAAATCCTAAAATTATCTTTTCTGGTGTATAAATATCTTCTCTCAGCTATTTCTGATGGTAATATGTTATCAATAGGTCCTGGAGTGGCGAGGGCCCATCCGCGTATACCTCCATGATTAGCTAAGCTAAAAACATAGTCATCCCCGACTGCCATTTTTATTACAGGCCCGTTGTGAGCAACCCAACCAGCTAGCAAGTTCCCTTCAAGGTCCAGGACCTGTACCATACCACTTACATAGCCAACCCATATTCGAGAACCATGAGCACATAAGCATAGAACAGCACAAGGATGATGATGAAAATCTTGCAAACGATTGCCATTTCCATCCCACTGCAGAAGTAAGCCGTTTGAACATCCACTCCAAATCATCCCATCAGATGCAAGCACAAGGGCCTCTATTTTCCTATTATCTTCTGCAAATGCCCCTGCCCCCTTTGTTGCAACTCGACGTACAGCACCTGCAGCTCCCATTATAGCATTGCGCGAACGCTGGAAAAAGTTACTTCCTTGTGACTTTTCTTTTTTAGATTTGGAGACAAGCTTGACATTCCTCTCATCTTCCACTGCTTGGTCTGGCATCGATGACATATCAACCCCATTCTCAATCTGACCGTCTATATTATACACTTTCAGGAGTTCCCTAGTCCGTGCATCCCTGCAGTTGTCCAACTATCAGGGTAATTAGTGGCTAAACAATTAATCAGTACAGAAAGTTTTACCTCTTCCCTAATGAATAAACATTAAACAAATACATACATCATGTTCATCTGGAAGCAATGTAGAGGAACATACCATAACGAGAAGGATAAAGATCCAGCTGCCCAGATTTTTCCTCTTTCATGATCAGAGAGCAGACACTTTATGTCAGAAGACGAGATATTACATACACCATTAACTGTAACTTGGCTTCTAAGGTCAACAAATGACCTTTCCACAAGTAAAGCAGCCATGTGTGTTTCTTCTGGTGATAGAGAGAGAGATTTGTTTACTGCTTCACATGGCCAAATTTGTAAGATACCACCTTCAAACCCAGACCATATATCACCTGGACCAGGAAGTGAGTAGTCATGATATATTGTTCTCCAAGAAGTGAGTAGTTATGATATATTGTTCTTGGAACACTATCAGAAGCAAAAGATTATTTCAGCATAATTAAAGCTAAGATAAGGTAGTGAGGTAGACCAGTAAGACAAGATAACAATAAAAGTTAAATAGGGTGATCAAAATGATAAAAATTGACTAGGATCATAGGTTAATTTAATATATGAATTGAAAACGTGAACAAGGAAAAACTAGAGATTACCATAAGAAGATATCACCATTGAAAGAACAGGACCACGATGAGCCTGCCAGGAGAGGCCTTCCTTGAAAGGGGAGTCATCAGAACTAGGATGGTCCATTCTCCAAGACCTAATCTTGCCATCCTTATGCCCACTCCAGATCAACTCATTCCCAGAATCAACCATCAAACATAATGTGGGTGACATATCAGCCGACTCATAAAATGGTGCTGCATCCTCATCCCCCCTCCTTGCACGACCTCCAGCTCCCATTCCAGGCTCATACTGATCTGAAAAATTCCACACTCTTACCCCAGATTCTTGTCCTGCCCACAGTTGTGTTGCTGTACAGGCAATAGTCCTCAAAAATTTCCCAACCTGTATTGTCATTAAAATTTTGTAAAGAGAAAAGGAAAGATGATAATAAGGGTAAAAAATGTAGAGAAGTGCATGCGTTACTCATCAATAACTCCCCATCCATTCTAAATATTTTGTAACTCATTCCTGATTTCATCTTTTTTTGTGTGGACGATGCACATTC
>JASVEL010008582.1:0-182296 GCA_032618575.1 Nicotiana noctiflora
CAAAGGTCTACCGGAAACAGCCTTAACGTACACACTATCTCCCTAGACCCCATTTACAACAACAACCCAGTGTAATCTCACAAGTGGGGTTTGGGGAGGGTAGTGAGCCTACCCGAGGAGTAAAGAAGCTGTTTCCGAAAGACCCTCGGCTCAAGAAAACCCCACTTGTGAGATTATATTAAGTTTTTTTGTTGTTGTTGTGCACTAATAGTTTAACCAACTATAGTTATTATCCTGTTTTTCGAGTTACCATAGAAAATTTCTTATGAAGACTTACCTATTATTGTAGATCAACTTAACTTTATCGTGTAACATATTTATACACTGACAGTCTGTCGCGGTACAAAAGTTAAACTCTTAATATTAACTTCCATCTTGGTGATGCTTCTTAGTCATGTGACCACTCTCGGAACGAGCCATTTTTTTGCCCTTCTTTTGCTACATAGTAATAGATTATGCTCATAATGAGGGAATAAGGGAAAAACATACTATTAAATATATTGAATGATTCCAATAGATATTAAATAAAAGGCACAAGTGGAGAAGAGGAACAACCAGTTTTGATAATGCTTGAAATGTGAACCATCCGGGTTGGTCTGGTGGCAATTGACTTGAGCCTTGGGGTTTGGTCCCTTTCAAGTTCTCAAGTTCGATACCTACTGGGTGCAAATAATTTTTGAGAGCCATCGAACCCGGTGCAAGATAAAAAAAAAAAATAATAATGCTTGAAATGTGAATCACGCCATTGTTCTGCTCGGTCACCCGGTGCAAGATAAAAAAAAAATAATGCTTGAAATGTGAATCACGCCATTGTTCTGCTTGCAGACAAGAAAAGCGCAAAGCGCAGAATACAAGCGAATCACATGTTATATGGCATTTTGATAATAAAAAGAATGTATTCCAAATGGACAACTTTAACTGTACTTGGAGGATGTTTTGGAACTAATTCGTGATACACATTCACTTATATCTCTCTCTCTCCTTTTTTTTTTGTGTGTGTGTGAGTTTATGCATATTATTGGTCTCAAACTCGGAGAATTGCAGTAAATTGATAATTAGTGTAAAATTTGTCAATTCACGATGGATCCTCATGACGGCACTTGAAACCTTACCATGGGTACTCGAAACCTCCATACGAGTTCTTGGAACCATGATACGATTTCTCGAGAACTTTGCACATGTACCCAATACATATCCGTGCTCAACACAAGTACTTAGAAACTAATTTGTGTTTGGCTAACTAATTTGAATCACTTTTGAATATCAAATTTAATTGATCAAATGCCCAACGATTCCAAAAGAACATAACCCATCATAATTGTTTAACAAAAATATGAAATTTCGATTAAAACTAGAAAATAAGAGAGAAATCGGGTTACTGATATCAAGAGACCAAAGAATGTAATAGGCTTTCTGTAATTAGAATTAACAGTAAAGAAAAATTATATTTAAGTATGCTTTCAATAGTTGATCGCCTGTACAAATGGTATAACTTCTTCCTTTTATAACTTACCTTAGGTAGAAGAATGAAACCTAGGCTTTAATGACATAATTATGGGTAAGAAATGACATTGAATAGGTTGTTACACAATCATTCTTATTAAATGCCAATTCTTCAACGTATCGGGTATTTAATGATTGAATTTGGACTTCTTCCTGTCTTCAGATCCATGTTTTAAATGCTTTTTGATCCATTGCCCTTGAATGTCTTGAATTGATACGGAACTCGTATCTACTTGCTTTTTGTATCTTTTGTCTTTAGAATTACATCCTACTCCGTTCTAAACAGGTACGTGACTCGTAGTTGAATTACGTCCCGTGTCTAATTTGTCTTCTCGCATCTTTTATTTAATTATTATCTGTCAACCTTTTGACCATTCCACGTGTCTTGCCACGTCATAAAAAACTTTTTCCCAATACAGATAGTCCCCCCACTTTCCTTTTATTTATCAATTAAATAATTGAGAAGTGGAAATGGTATTTTTGTTGTAATAAATGCTGACGCTTCACTTATCTTGTTCTTTTAATGCTCCTTACACGTGTCATCTTCTAATTTAACTCTGCAACTCTACTTCCTTCTTTCTAGGCATTTTCAACCTTTCTTTTCAAGAAGTGACAGTTCTTTTTAATACAGTCTTTTCATCATTATACCTCTTAGTTCACCAGTTGCTTCCTTATACCCTTTCAATTCTTTCTTCCTCAATTTTCTTCTTCATCAAGTGACTTCTTGCTTTCTTTTACTTTTCCTCTGTAAAAAGTTTTATCCAACAATGGCATCTTCAAACCCTAACCCTAGAAAAGTTCCAATTCTTGACCAATTTCCTAATGCTCCTACTTCAATTAGGCATAGTAGAGATAAAGGGAGAAGACGTCGAAATTTAAGATCCACACGTGGAGATTCAACTGGCAACGCTCCTCCTTCTCCTAACACGGATGTCAAAGGTTCTTCATCTAAAACATCTTCTTCTAAAGGTAAAGAGATTTTTGACCCTTCCCCAGAACCCTTAGTTGAAGATATTGTACCAAATAATTTATCCTTCGTGGGTGATAGAACATCGCTTCAAAAACAAGTTGAAAAACTAGAGAAACTTGATGCTTATCCTTCTCTTATAACTGAACTCTCAATCCCAACTATTAGGAAAGATTGTTATTGGAAGGAAAATCTTCGCCTATCAATTCCTACTATAAATCAGACGATTTCTTCTTTTAGGAATGAATATTCCTTTGTTTATACCTATCCTTTTACTTGGGGGTTAAAGCATGCCATAGATCCAATTATCCTTGATTTCTGCCGTTTTTTCAACATCTGCTTAGGTCAAGTTGGTCCATTAGTATGGAGGGAGGTGGCCTGCTTGAGATTTTTATCTGCAAAGGCCAAAATTAATTTTACATTTCCCCATCTTATTCATTTATACCATCCCAATTTGATGTGTCATGTTTCTTTACCTTAACTGCGAGGAGTAAAAAGGTTTTAGTAAACCTTGATGATGTTAATGACCGTGGATGGTATCTACGTTACATTGATGTTCGCACAGTGGATTTGCTGGGCGAGACAAACATTCCCTTCTCTGAGAAGTGGAACTTTGCACGTAAGCTTCTAGTTATTTTTACATGTCAATTTTTAGAGATTTTGATTTTCTTTTTGATCTCATCCCTTTTTGGTTTTTTGTAGAAACCATGGGAGATGTGGAGCTTATTTCCAACTTTCGTGGTTGGGTAGATTTAATTCTGAAAGTTGCTCCCATAGAGGAAAGGACTTGGAAATCTATTTCCTCTCTTCATGATTGGAAAGTAAAAACACATGGTATGTATGTTTTTATTCTTAGATACACACAGTAAATCCAGTTTTTAATAAAATCGAATTCATTCTCCCCCCTTTTTTTAATCAAGGTTCGCCATAAGACGGATGTTACCTGATGTAGCTTTAGCTATGCGCACTGCTGCCAATGCTTCTCTTGATTTAGACAAGACTAAGGCTTTAATAGTAGAAAAGAGAAAAATATTGGCAGTTGATGCTAATACTGAAGAAGAAGAAGGTACCTCTCCGTTACCCAGGCCAAGAGTAAGAAGACATGTTATTGAGGGGAATGAGATTGAGGATGCTCCTGCTCGTGCCTCCCTTGCCGAGCCTGTTCTAATTGATAGAGAGGCTGCACCAATAGACTTTAGTGAGTTTGCTCACTGTCTTTCTATTGACAATTTCGAAGGTGGAAAGCCGGGTCCTGTTCTAAATGAAGTTCCCTTACCTTCCTCAATTCCCATTTCTCATATCTCTTTTACATCATCTCCAACCGTAAGTGTTTTTGATCACACGTTGACTTCTTTTGCTCTTTCACTTACGGTGAATGCTTCCATTCCCGTATCAATTCCAATTACCGTATCTGTTCCCATTTTGTCTCCCGTACCTTCTGCCATTTTTTTATCTTCTACTGCTCCTCCTTCCACTGCCCCTTCTTCCTCTGTAGTGCATTCGAAAATTGGCCCGAGTAGCAAAGGTATGACTATGAGAAAAGTCACACTTGAAGTACCTGCCACTCATAGTCTTTTGAGGAAGACTGGTAGTGCTGATGTCTAGATTGAGCCCTTGATCGGAGATATAGAGAGGAGAAAGATGGAAAGCCATAGCTGCTTAACTTTGATGAACGACATAGTTCATTCAACCTTAAAGGTAATTTCTTTAAAATTGTGTATTAGCTTTCCTTTCACCGTAAGTGTTTATTTTTATGTCTTATATTTGTAGGCTAATTTGATTGGTACTGAGCTAATGGGGAGAATTACTTCTTTGGAAAGAAAGGCTCGGGAATCCGCAAAAGCCATTGAAGAAGCCCAGCTTGAAGCTCAAAATTGGAAGGAGCAATATGAAGGTGCTTGAATGAATATGGATGAACTTCGAGATGATAAAGCCCGTTTGGAACGACAAAATCGCACTTTATCCGCTGACTTAGGGATCTCTCAGGCCACCTTAAGTCAGGTAAAAAAGGATAAAGATACTTTAAATGAATCATTGTCAAGGGCTAATGAAGAAATCAAGGGGCTTAAAGCACTTATGAAGAGAAAAAAGGAATATGCCAGAGAATTGGAGCAGAACTTGAATCAAGCTCGGGTTGACTTGAAAATTTCTTCAGACAAAGTTCATGCTTTGGAGAGTTCCAACACTACGCTCAAGACTTCCCTCGATTTCCAACTAACTGAGCAAGAGTCAATGAAAAACTCTCTTGCTACATGGGAAAAGGATTATGAAACCTTGGAGAAGGAGTATAATTTTCTTGCAGAGAATTTCAATTACGAGGTCAATTGAGCTTTTCTTAGATCGCGTCGTGATGCATTATTAGAGGCTACTCAAGAGAATTTTAACTTACAATCTGAATTAGCCAAAATCTTAGATGCGACTGAGAAGAGTAACCAACCTGTTGACACTCCTAAGCAACCAATTGACATTTCTTCTCCAATGTGTGGAACTCCTGAAGCAGCAGAGCCGATGGATTGTGAAGCTGCTACTGGAGCGACTAGAGTAGTGGTTCAAGTGTCTGAGGGTGAATCACTTTCATTGCAGCCTATGGGAATTGAGGTTCCCGTAGCTACTTCTCCTATTGCAACCTCTGATGTTCCAACTCCCTCAGTGACCAGTTAAAAAAGTTTCAGTCTGTTTTTTTATTTGGTGGTATAATCCTTTAAAGGATTTTTGTGATGAAGTCTCTAGTTCTCATAATGGGATATTTGTTTAAAGATGATTATATTTGAATGACTAAATTTCCCTTTTCCTTTAGTCTTTTATGTTTTAGAGGTTAATTAATACATCTTTATGTTCTATTCTTGCCTATTTTCGTGTTTAGGACTTATAGAATAGTTTTGCATTTTTGTCTTTTGAAAATGCTTTATGATTCTACTCATGGACTATCAACACGAGGATTATAAAAAGAGGGCACTTTTTATATATATTGACACTTAATGAAGAAGACGTCTCAACTTCATAATGGTGTTATAATACGATGAAAGAAACACATGTTTTTGTATAACATAACTTTAACAAGTTTTTATTCATAAACTTGAGCAAATTTTCGAATGATACATGCATTGTAGTACGTCTATGACTTACTCGCAACTGTTTTTCGTGCAACAGATTTCTTTATATAAAATATACAAGGTATTGTTTTTCTTATTGTAACCCGTTTTAGTACATAACCATAGCCCCTATCTTTATATACGTAGAAAGGATTTGGAAAGTGTTTACAACATTTGAAAAATGTTTTATGTAAAGCAACATTAAAAAATGTTGTACACGTAGCTATTCACAACTGAATCCTGATACGTGGCAATTTATAGCTGAATTTATTCAACTTTTGCTTGAATACCCGTATCTCGTTTTCTCTACGAACCCGCTGTCACACCTCCCTTTTTACTACCCCGTTTTTGTACCGATCCATTTGGAAAGATACGTAGGGTATACCTCAGTGTTCAAATACCCGAGAAGGATATAATAACAAGAAGGAAGAAGTTTTTCCACATAAAGAATAATCGGTTCAGAATTTTTATTTAATTTTCAGAGTCGCCACTTGGGAAGATAATGGTGTCCCAAGTCACCGTTAATCCCGAATCCGAGGAAATTGACTCTTTTTGTACAGTCTGCGAAATAGAAACCTGGATAAGGAATTCTGTTAACCCGGGAGAAGGTGTTAGGCACTCCCAGATTCTGTGGTTTTAGCACGGTCGCTCAACCGTCGTTCTCAATCTTATTTGACTTGTTATAAACTTTAACAATACGTATGTGTTTTCAACTTTAATATTTTAAGAATTACGACATTGCGAAAACGTATTTCGAGCCACACCGCTACCAGTACGCCTGTGACTTTTAATACATTTCGGCTTCGCCGGAATTTGAGATTTGAGTCACACCAAGTGCACACTCGTATTTAAGGAAAGTATATTAAATCATGCCTAAATAACGTCTAGCGGGCTTTTAAGTCTTTTGGGAGAAGCTATGGAATTCGCTATTAGCTTTCCCGAATCTATTCGCATATCCTACTTCATTACTAAAGGGGGCCCCACTGTTTGGTATCGTGTGAGGCTCATCCCGGTTAAATTTTATAGTCCAACCTATTGTATCACTATGTTTTTCTATTCTTGTTTTTCCCTTTGTTATTTACAATCAACTATAATTTCAGAATCGAATCCAGGCCATTGTTATTTTCATTATTGGGCCTGGGCTTCCACATCCATACTTAATAAATTATTAAATATGTCTGGGTCTTAATGACCCAGACTATCTTTGGGCCTTTGTTCAGTAGCCCACTTAGCTTTCGACTATAGTCCAGGCCTGCGTCGTGCATTAGGCCCAAACCAAATTGAAGTAACAGTAATGAAAGTAAAAATGAAGAACTCATAACAGATCAAACATATAGAACTGAGAATGAAATTAAATTGCTCTTTATTTATCAAAGGAGAAAATCACTATACAAAAATGGTCAATGTTAACTCTGAATTATAACTATCTAATGTACATGAGAATTGAATCAGTAACTGCTTTTTACTTTTTTTCTAATAGCGAATTTATACTAATATTCGAGTTACCTATGAACTAAGAAATTAAGAAGTAGTTTAACTATGTAAAGCATGATTAACTAAACAGTTCAATTACTTACCTACAATATTCTGATTATCTAAGGCTAAATGAGTTGTTCACCGATGCACAGTTGCGCTACTGGTTTTACTACAAATTGAGCCCATTTGATATCACAAATCCAGTCTTAATTAAGTTATTACTTCATCTGACTGTTTTCTCTTTTAAACTTGTTCATATCTAGATACCGATCTACAGATCCGATTAACTATGTGAACATGATTGATATTACTACTGTGAGCATTATTTTTATCGATTTAGGTTATGGTTATTTAGCTTGTTTTATGAGTTTTACCTACTTAACTAAGTGATCTACTATTGCGACTACACTACTACTATTTTACTATCTATTACATTGTTTTTGTTCGACTTCTTACTTATACATACCAGACTATACTAATGAATTACAAATATAACTGATGCTAAACAACTAATTAGAAAAACAAAAAGCAAAATGCTGAAGACAGTCATAAATTTAAACTTGAACTTCATTTCACTCAACTTCAATGTTACATAGCTGCGAACAGAGCATGTACATGATTCAGCAAAGTAGATCAATGAGTTCTAAGGGGAAATAGAAATAAGCACAGCAATAGACTCGACAGGCAAATGCAACAGCGTGGAATTGAGTTCCAAATGAGCAAAATAACACAACAATCAGCAATAAAAAACCCAGCAGAAAACGAGCAGAAATTCCAAAAAAAAAAAAACAAGCTCCAACAGTGATTTCCACTCGAAATTAGAGAAAACTATTTGCTATTTCAATATGTTTCACTATGAATTTTTCTATGTGAAAAACCAGCCCTTAATCAGTCTTCAAAGAGGGTATTTATAGGTGAAGATAGGTAGAATTTTTTGGAGGGAAAGAGTAGGGAATAATCCCATTTCCCTCCCTCCTTCATTTACCAAATCTACACTTTACACCCCAAATCAGTTACAAGATCCCTTCCAGCATGTGCTGGAAGGTTCTTTTTATTCTATTTTGGGGTTTTTACTAAGGTACCCCTACTTGTTATTATTTTTTACTGATTTTCCTTTTCAATGAGACAATTATGCCCTTAAATCTCCGCATAATTGCAGAAATTAGGAGCACAAATGTCTCATATATCCCTATATGCTCTATTTAATCTACCAATTTGCCATTTCAAGTTCCTTATATGCCCTTAAGGGCATTGCTGAATTACCCGACCTACCTAGGTCAAATGTTCAGGGTTTTAACTCTTATTTAACTAATGGCCAGTCTTTGTATTAGTATTTAAGGACTGGCCACATTTGACTTAAGAACTTATTTCAATTTTAGCCACTTTATTTCATTTTCTGTTAATTAAGCTAAATTGCAGGACTAGCCTGCTTTATTGTCCTATTAAGCTATTTAAAACTTAGCCAATCCCAAAGTTGGGCTTTTCTTTGCCATTTCAAAGCCCATTACTGAATACAGGGCTGGCTAAGACCTTTGCATGCCTAGCCACCTGTGATCATGGCTTAATTAGGGCCTTGGTAGGTCTAAATTTTCAGACTTGAACCAATTATTACACAACTGGCCTACTTAAGTGTTGGCCAGTGTGTGAGAGACCTGATAGAGTAGATCAATTACAAAATTGACCACTCTTGATCAATTTTAGCCTATATGTTTTTTTTGATTTTCAATTTTAACCTTATCCTAAGACAAACACTACATGTTTTCAAAATTAACCACTTATGCATCTTAATTCTATTGAACTTATAACCAAATCACCTAGGCATGATAGGTATTAACATTGTTCATACTAATACAAATCCATTACAAACATTAGCCATTTTCAACAAATAATTGCATATATAGCCAAATGAAATCAAATTCGTTCATCAATTAATCAAAACTCAGAGAAAAGGTTGAGTATTGTTAAATCTCAATCAATTAGACTTACAAACGTAATTTTCATAGCAAAGTATCAATTAACATTAAGCAGGCTTAGTTAAAAACTTCTTTATGCTAAATGAATAACTGAAAACCCCAAATCACACTTAAGGTTCATTGACATCAACACATAAGTACAAAGCCCATAAAGCAGTAAAGGGAAGAAGACATGGTCTACCCAGATCAAAGAATAACCAAAATTACATCAAAATAGTTCTAACAGAGTAGACAAAAGATGATAAGAATAAGAACAACTAGACTAGATGCGAGAAACAGATAAGGTGAAGAAGAAATAGATTCCTTACATAGAAACGTAATGGAGAACAAACAGAAAAATCCCTAATCTAAAACAAGAAACAACATTCGAAGATAAACAAGAATGAAGAAGAACAGATCTTTAAACAGGAAAAACAATGGAGAACCAACTGAGAAAATTCCTAATCTAAAACATGCGGTCTAATAAGAAACAATCATTTGAAGATAAACAAAAAGTAAAGAAGAACAGATCTTTAAACAGGAAAACAGACAAACAAGAACTTTCCAAAGACTAAAAAAATCCTAGTTTTATTCGACTATCTTTATCAAGAGAAGCATGTTAAACAAACAGAAGAAATAACAAAAAAAAAACAAGAAAACAAAAAGAAAATAGCAAGTAAAGAGGGAGGGGAAACTTAGCTCGCAGGGCTTGTCCCCTGAGCTTCCTATTTCCCTTCTCTTCTTTTCTTTTCGGTCTTTTTTTTCTCTTTTCTTTATTTTCTTTTCTGATTTTTACCAGACTTCAAGATTAAGTCTTTTTTGGGGTTTTCTAGTTAGGGATGGGTATTTAGAGAGGGAAAGGTGAGATTTTTTGGGTGGAGGTTTGTTTGAGTCACCGGAGTTAGGGTTCCGATGACTTTCTTTCAAATATTCAAGGAGATGGAGGAAGATTCGAGGGAAATCAGGGGTAGGGGTGATAGATCAGATCAAAAGGGTTCTGTGGTGTTAGTTTGGGGTGGGTTCTCGTTGTTTGGGTCACCGGAGATGAACTCCGATGACCGGAGTTTCAAGAAAGAGAGGCGTTCTTGGGGTTTCAGGGGTTTTTGGTTATGGTTTGTTGTGAGGAAGATGATGAGAGAAGAAGAGGAAGAAAGGGGTGGCCGGAGACCACCATGAGGACAGTCTCCATGGCCGGCGGCATGGTGATGAAGACGATGAGGGAGAAGGGAAAGCGGCTAGGGTTTGGAATATACTAGAATGGCCGGTCTCAACTAAGACCAAATCTTTTTATACTCGTGGATGTTGAGGTGATCTTGGTCGTTGGATCATTGATGATCAACGGTCAAGATTGGTTATCACCCAAACGACACCGTCTTGTTTTAAATGAGACCAATGGCCTCTTCCGTTAGATCAATTGGCCTGAACGGCTGAGATCAATTCTCAAAAAGTTAATTAACCAATTAATAATCCCTTAATTCTCTCAGCCGTTGGATTTCTGAAATGAACGGTTGAGATCACCCTTAACCAACGTACTGGACCGGCTCTCTTTGGGCTATGCATTTGGGCCATTGTTTCAGGACCAAATTGGCCCAATGCTATTGTATTTGTATTTTTTGGTATTTTAATTATATTCAGACATTTTCTTTTTGTATTTTTATTTTTTCCTTTTTGTATTATCTAAAATACTTAATTTCCTAGCTTCCCTAATTTTCTAACATTTTTTTGGTAATTTTCTACTTTTTTTCTATATTTTTCGCTAATAATGCTATTTTTGCGGATTTTCTTCTTAAAGACTAATTAATTCAAAAATGCGAGTATTTCTCCTATTTTTTAATTTTTTAATTATTGAAACACTCACAATGTATCTAATTTCAAACAAATCATGCAATTACACTCAAAAAATATTATTTATTTTAATTTTGGAATTTTATTTGCCTAATGCAAAAAATCACGTGCTCGCTGCCCCTCTTTGCTCGGGAACACGAAGAGTTTCAAGGCAAAGACAAGTGAGCACTAATGAGAGATTTTTGCCCACTGGCATATTCCGTGAGAAGCATTTTTTGAAAACCTTTTGACCGCACCCTGCCTCAGAGATTACCTACATATCCTGGGCTAAACAGGAATCAGGTCAGTATAGTTCTGGAAGGTCTGGCAGTTAAAAACTACCAGACTTACTGTTGCATTGACACTGTTATGGCTTGCTGACCTACTCCTTATTACACCAGGGGGTAAAATGTAAAATGGAGAAGCTATTCTAAGCTATAATTCTACGAGTTACAATTGTTCCTATCTAACTTCTTGTCTTTTTATTCTTCTTCATCTCTTTTTCCTTGATTTTCTGTGATGCTGACTTTCTTTTTTTGTTGACTTTCTTTTCTTTGATTCCCCCTCTTTTTTTTTGATTTTTGATGGTACTTCTTGCCTTCAAACTGATACCTGCTCAAAACAAAACAAAAACAACAAACTTTTCCTTCCGCCCCAGTATGGGCTCTTCATGTTACGGTGTTACTCATGTTAGCTAACACAAACTAAAATTGCAGAAATGTATTCCCTTGTTATACAGGTGGGTGCCTGAACAAAAATTAAAAATTGCGTAAATGTATTCCCTTGTTATACAGGTGAGCGCCTGAACAGAAATTAAAAATTGCAGAAATGTATTCCCTTGTTTTCCAGGTGGGCGTTGATAACAAGGAATTTTTGTATGATTTTGAAACCCTTCTTACCTTAGCTTTGTGCATAAAATGTGATCAAATGGCTTTGAATTACTTACAAGTGCGCTATTTTGCAGGTTTGTGCGAAAAAAGGATGAATATCATCAAAGTGGCTCAAAAAGGAGTGAAGCCGGCAAAACGTCAACGAAGAGAAGAAGGACTTCAAGGAAGCCCATGCGGACCGCACTGTTTCGGTGTGCGGCCGCACAGGATGGTTCAGAGACACTCAAAGTTCAAGCACTATCTGCGCGGACCGCACTGATTTGGTGTGCGGCCGCGCAGGAGAAGATCAGAGAAGACTAAAAGTGCAGACAAAACCCACGCGGACCGCGTCCAAAACTGTGCGGTCCGCGATGAAGAAGACCAGAGCATGAATTGTTTAAGGAACAAGCCCCACGCGGACGTGTGTCATATCAGTGTGGCCCGCGTGGGTAAAGGATCAGAGACTGTGCATGCAAGGGATTTATGCAGTGTGGCTGCATGACAATTATACGCGGTCCGCGTTACTGTACACACGCGGCCGCATGACAAATGTATGCAGTCTGCATACCTGTTCCAGCAGCAGACCTTAAGCAACCCAAATTACCCTACGCGGCTGCACGAAAAAATGTGCGGTCCGCGTGAGTCCTGCAGGGGCATTTTTGTCCAAAAATTTTAGAATAGTATAAATAGCTTCTTTTTCCTTTTTAGGTTATGTTAGACAATACACAGTGATGACTGAGCTCGTGAGAAACTTGGATACGCCTATTTTGGGCAATTTTGTACTAGATTAACATTAGATTTTATTTCTAATTAATTACTATGTTAATTTTAGCTTCAATTTCTTCATCTTCTTCTATTTCTATAGCTAGCTAAACCCATAGCTAGGGTTGTAGACCAACCCTAGTGTGGGTAATTGATGGGTTAGAATACTAAATGCAAGGATGATTGTGGGTAATTGGTTTTGGGTTGATTGAATGTATTTAATTGGGATTTTGTGGTTGTAAACATGGAATCTATTTTTGTGGGTTTGGTCTCTACTTGAGAAAGAGAGTCTAAAACCTCTCAATCAATACCAACAAGAACTTGGGATTGACCCATGAGAATGGTAGTCCCAAGTAACGGGTATAAACCTCGAGAGAGTAATTACCCAACTCGAGCCTAAAGTTGCTTGGGCAAATTAGCCTACCCAATTGGTCTCGAGAGAGTCAATTGGACAAAATTGTTCTCTCTACCGAGAGGTGTGAGAATGAATGCATAGAGCAACGGCTACCCGATATCCATGCATCATCTTCGCATAGAATTTCTATACCCATTAGTTATTCCACCTAGGCATAAGCTACTTCCCTAGTCCCCTTCGCATTAGCAAATCACAATTAGAAATAGCCTTAGCATAATTTAGATAATACAATAGTAGTAGATACAATAGTTTACAAATCAAAAATACCAAAAATGTTTGAAGATAAACTAGAAGCCAAAATTCAATACTAGTGCAACACAATTATTCACTCCAAAAATCTAACTCCCTGAGGAATTGACCCCGAACCACTATTCGGGTAAGAGTAATAGTGCCAGCTCATACCTTCGGGATGAGTTTGCCATGATCACTTTTTGGCGCAGTTGCCGGGGAGTTAAACGGTGTTGATTAGTTGCGTTTCTAGTGTTGTGTTTTGCTTCTTCTTTCCTTCTTTTACTAATTTTCTTGATTCAATTTTAATAGGCACAAATGGAGGCAAATGCTAATCTTCCCCTTGGCGATGCCATGGCGGGGGAGGAGGTAGAGGATCTTGAGCAAGATGATTTTCCTGTGCAAAGTTATACCACGAAGGGCTCAAAATGCTAATGCTAATCAACATGACCAAATTCCAGACCCTCCTCCGCCACCGCCAAGGGTTGCTCCAAGAGCAATGACAATTCAAGGATATGCTAGTGCCATTGTTCATACCCGAATCCGGGCGGGGAACTTTCAAATTACAAATGTAATGCTGACACTATTGGAGCAAAGAGGGTATTTCACGGGCGCCTCCAATCAAAATGCCTACAAGCACTTGAAGGGGTTCGTAGATACTTGTTGGGAAGCAAACAAACCAATGTGTCCGAAGATGCTTTGCGGTTGCGGCTTTTCCCTTTCTCATTGAGGGGTAAGGCGCTAGATTGGTTGGAGAGGTTGCCAAATCATTCAATCACTACATGGGACGAATTGGCGGATAAGTTCATTGCCAAGTTCTTTTCCCCGACTCATATGGCGGCATTGAGAGATGAGATTCTAACCTTCAAGCAAGAACCAAGGGAGCCGTTGCATGAAATTTGGGAGAGGTATCGGACTATGGTGAAAGAGTGCCGTAACAATGACATGACCGATGCTATGGTTCAACAAACGTTCTATAGGGGGATCAACACGGCGAACCAGTGCATTGTGAACCAATTAGAGGGAGGCAATTTCATGAAGTTATCTTTACAGGAAGCATGTGAAGTAATGGACCAAATGGCCGATACTTCATCGACATGGCAAAGTCGGGCGAATGTACCTCAAGGATATCCAAATGTTATTCATCTACATAAAGAGTTGCATGACCATGGACAAGCCATTGCCGAGCTCACTACAACCATGAATCAATTGGCGAAAGCTCAACTTCAACAAGTGCAAAACCCACGCCAAGTGAATTCTATGGAGAATGTGTCAATGTTGAAAAGAAGGAATATAGGGCAACAATCGCAACAAAGCCAATATGACCAAAATGAGAACAACAATGATGGAGGATTTTCTAATGATGGTTTTGATGATCAAGATGAAGATTGTAAATATGTGAACAATTTCCAAGGCAATAGAGGGAATCAAAACAATCAACAATGGCGTTCCCAAGGCAATTGGGGGAACAATCAAGGAAGAGGTAATTGGAATAATAACAACAATAGGAATGATGGTGGAGAGTGGAACAACCAAGGCAATAATTGGAACAATCAAAGCAATAGTGGTGGCAATTGGAGTGGCAACAACAACAATAGGGGGAACAATAACAATCAAGGCGGGTGGAACAATGGTGGCAATCAAAACAATCGGGGGCAAGGTTTTCAAAGAGCTCCTATGTACCAACAACCCAACAATCCACCCCATTTCCATTCACAAGGATCAAGTTCTTCGGGCAATGATATGGGTCGCATTGAAATTATGTTCGAGCAAGTGATGAAAAAGAATCAAGATTCGGATTCCCAACTAGCTTCTCATAATACTTCAATCCGGAATTTGGAAGTGCAAATCGGCCAACTTTCTCAATCTTTGAACTCTCGACCTAAAGGTGCACTACCAAGTGACACGGTGGTGAACCCAAAGGGAGGGAACAATCATGTGATGGCCGTGACAACTAGGAGTGGAAGAGGCGGTGTTGTAAATGCCTCAAATGAGAATCAAGTTGTGGATGCGGAAGCCTATTTTAATGATCATGCATGCAAATGAATGATGACCGTGTGGTTGAGCCTATTGCAACAAATGATGTGAGGATTGAAATTGAGGATGAGGCCGGGATTGAGTCCCAAGATACCGTGAACCCATCTAGGGAACACATCATTGATATTCCCGAGCCATCTATTCCAAAGGCCAAGGCACCCTTTCCAAGGCCTCCTTCACCGTATCCTCAAAGATTGGCAAAGCAAACAGGAGATAATCAATTTAAGAAGTTCATAGAGATGATGAAGAGTTTGACCATTAATGTACCCTTGGTGGAGGCACTTGAACAAATGCCCGAGTATGCAAAATTTATGAAAGATTTGGTGACGAAGAAGAGGTCGATGGATTGTGAAACGATAACGATGACTCACCAAGTGAGTGCCATAGTTCATTCCATGGTTCCTAAGCTAGAAGACCCCGGAGCCTTCACCATCCCTTGTGCTATCGGATGTGCTAAATTTGCCAAAGCACTTTGTGATTTGGGTGCTAGTATCAATCTCATGCCATACTCTGTATTTAAAACCTTGGGTATTGGACAACCCCGTCGAACGTCAATGAGGTTGCAAATGGCGGACCGTTCTATGAAGAGGCCTTTGGGAATTATTGACGATGTGCTAGTGATAGTTGACAAGTTTATTCTACCGGCCGATTTTGTCATTCTTGATTGTGAAGTTGATTTTGAGGTGCCTATCATTCTTGGTAGGCCATTCTTGGCTACCGGGAAAGCTCTTGTGGATGTTGAAGCCGGAGAATTGACATTTAGAGTCGGTGATGAGAATGTGGTCTTCCATGTGTGCAAATCCATGCGCCAACCAAATAGCACCGAAGTGTGCTCGTTTGTGGACATTGTCATGGCGGTGATAGTGGATGACACAAGCGCCATGATCAATGTCGAGGATCCTCTTGAGGCGGTACTTCTAAACATGGAGACCAACGAAGATGCCGAACGTGTGGAATGTGTGAATGCCTTACATGGTATGGGCTCGTACTCTTATGAGCCAAGGAAGCTATCATTGGATCTTGAGAACCGCAAGACTCCTCCTACAAAGCCATCTATTGAAGAGCTGCCGGTGTTGAAGTTGAAACCACTTCCTCCTCACCTCAGGTATGAGTACTTGGGTGCCAATTTCACTTTGCCAGTCATTCTTTCTTCTTTCTTGACTAACATGCATGTTGACGCCACTTTGGCGGTCTTACAAAAGCGGAAGCGAGCGTTTGGATGGACTTTGGCGGACATTCGGGGAATAAGCCCCGTGTTTTGCATGCACAAAATAATATTGGAGAAGAATGATCAACCATAACTTGAGCATCAAAGAAGATTGAACGAGGCTATGCAAGAGGTCATCAAGAAAGAGATTATAAAATGGTTGGATGCTGGGGTGGTTTACCCCATCTCAGATAGTTCTTGGACTTCCCCGGTCTAATGTGTTCCCAAGAAAGGTGGCATGACGGTTGTCACCAATGCAAAGAATGAGCTAATTCCTACTCGTACTGTTACGGGTTGGAGAGTTTGTATGGATTATAGAAAGCTTAACAAGGTGACGAGGAAGAATCATTTTCCATTGCCGTTCTTGGATCAAATGTTAGACCGATTAGAGGGTAGAGCTTATTATTATTTCTTGGATGGTTATTCGGGGTATAATCAAATACTCATTGCCCCGAAAGATCAGGAGAAGACAACCTTTACATGTCCCTACGACACATTCGCTTTCTCTCGAATGCCATTCGGATTGTGTAATGCCCCAGCCACGTTTCAGAGGTGCATGATGGCGATCTTCACCGACATGGTGGAAGACATTCTCGAGATATTTATGGATGATTTCAGTGTAGTTGGAGATTCTTTTGATGATTGCTTGGCAAATTTGGACCGTGTATTAGCTAGATATGAAGATACAAACTTGGTGCTTAATTGGAAAAAATTGCCACTTTATGGTGAAAGAAGGAATTGTCTTGGGGCACAAAGTTTCGAAAGATGGTATTGAGGTCGACAAGGCAAAGATTGAAGTCATTTCAAGGCTCCCTCCCCCTAACTCTGTCAAAGGGGTGAGGAGTTTCCTAGGGCACGCCGGGTTCTATCGACGATTCATCAAAGATTTTTCCAAGATTGTGAACCCTTTGTGTAAACTTTTGGAGAAGGATGCAAAGTTTGTTTTTGATGAGAGATGCATGGAGTATTTTGAGTTGTTAGAGCATAAATTGACAACTACCCCCCATCATCACCGCACCCAACTGGAATTTGCCCTTTGAACTAATGTGTGATGCTAGTGATGTGGCAGTAGGTGCAGTACTTGGTCAAAGGCTCAAAAAGATGTTCCACCCAGTGTACTATTCAAGTAAAACGATGAATGAGGCTCAGCGGAATTATACCATCACAGAGAAGGAGTTGTTAGCCATTGTATTTGCCATGGAGAAATTTTGTCCTTATCTTATGGGGGCTAAGGTGATAATCCACACCAATCATGTCGCCCTTCGGTACTTGATGACAAAGAAGGACTCAAAAGCAAGATTAATGAGATGGGTACTTCTCCTTCAAGAATTTGATCAAGAGATTGTTGACCGAAAAGGGAGTGAAAATCAAGTGGCGGACCACTTGTCTCGTCTAGAGGAGGAGGGAAGGCGATCCAATGGCCTTGAAATCAATGATTCTTTTCCGGATGAGCAACTCCTTGCAGTGTCAATGAATGACATGCCATGGTTCGCTGATGTAGCCAATTACCTTATGTCCAGTGTGGTTCCATGTGAGCTCTCTTCCAACCAAAGAAAAAAGATAAAGTGGGATAGTTTGGACTTTTATTGGGATGATCCAAAATTTGCACGGATGGAGTGATTAGAAGATGTGTCCCGGAGAGCGAACAAATGAGCATCTTGGAGGCTTGCCATTCCTCTTCCTATGGTGGTCACCATGGGGGAGTGAGGATGGCCTCCAAAGTATTGAGATGTGGATTCTATTGGCCGACAATTTTCAAGGATTATATTAATTTAGTGAAGAGCTGTGATGCATGTCAAAGAGCTGGTGGAATTTCAAAGAGAGATGAGATGCCCCTAAACACCATTCTAGAAGTTGACATTTTTGATGTCTGGGGCATTGACTTCATGGGACCGTTCGTGATTTCTTGTGGAAACACATATATTTTGGTAGCAGTGGACTATTTTTCGAAATGGGTAGAAGCCGTGGCTCTTCCTAACAACGAAGCCCAGAGTGTTGTGAACTTTTTGAAGAAATACATATTTACAAGATTTGGGACCCCCGTGCTATTATTAGTGATGGGGGCTCCCATTTTTGTAACAAGGCTTTCGATTCATTGTTGACCAAGTATGGTGTTAATCACAAAGTCACTACTCCATACCATCCCCAAGCAAGCGGTCAAGTTGAAGTTTCAAATCGGGAAATCAAAAGCATCTTGTCTAAGACGGTCAATGCAAATAGGACCGATTGGTCCAAGAAACTAGATGATGCGTTGTGGGCTTATAGGATGGCCTACAAAACGCCAATTGGTATGTCTCCCTACCGATTGGTGTTTGGTAAGGCTTGTCATCTTCCGGTAGAGCTTGAACATAAAGCGATGTGGGCCTTGAAAAAGCTGAACTTAGAATGGGATGTAGCGGCTAATCTCCGGGTTGATCATTTGAACGAGCTTGACGAGTTTAGATTTCATGCATACTCCAGCTCGTCCTTATACAAGGACAAGATGAAGTACCTTCACGATAAATATGCCCGAAGCAAGGAGTTCAAGGTTGGTGACATGGTTCGTCTCTTCAATTCCCGGTTGAGATTGTTTCCGGGAAAGCTCAAGTCAAAGTGGAGTGGCCCTTTTGAGGTAGTAGGTGTGATCCCGTTTGGAGCTCTAGGTGAAACACTATTTGGGGAAGCCGGATGACAGCCAGGTGGTGGCACTCTTGCACTTGAAGTGATGGAATGGTAATTTGCGTCGTGCTGCGACGTTAAATCAGGCGCTTCTTGGGAGGCAACCCATGTCTTTTTCTTTTCGTTTGTTTTCTTCATCAGTAGGATAGGAGTTTTGAGCTAATAGTATGTGAAGTGTTGCAGGGAGTATGTTGAAATAATGCAGGAAAATACGGGAATGAACAGTTCTCTGATGTTTGGGCCACGCGGCCGCACCACAAATCCGTGCGGTCCACGTGGGTTGTTGAAAGTGATGATCTGAGCCCAAGGAGACCCATGCGGTCCGCGTACCAAAAGTGTGCGGTCCGCGTGGGGTGGACAAGAGAGAATGCAATTTAACAAGTCTCTGAAGATTGGCCACGCGGCCGACCAAATCAGTACGGTCCGCGTGGAAATTGGTCAACTAAGAAGTTCTCTAAAGTTTGCCACGCGGCCGCGTAACAAAACAATGCAGTCCGCGTGGAAACTCATCAAGCGAGAAGGTTTGTGAAGTTAGGCACGCGACCGCACACCAAAACAGTGCGGTCCGTGTGACTTGCAGGGCAAAATGAACACAAGTCAAAACCTGCGCGGTCCGCGTGCCAAAAGTGTGCGGTCGCGCAGGTAGGTAAGTGACGAGTCCCACACCTTTTTCTATAAATAGGGACCCCTGGCCTTTATTAAACCTTTTGGCCAAATTTCCTTCTGAGATAAAATTCAACTGTTCATTCCCACTCTTTGTGCTTCAATTACAACTTCAACCACTCTTGGTAACATTTCATCTTTAATTCATTATCTTCATTATTTTGCAGTGTATATAAATTAATTAATGTTAGTATAACTTCTTAATTTATTTATTTTCTTCTTTTAATTGATAACATTAGGATCAAGCATGCTAATTATAGAACTAGGGCTAATGTTCCTTGTTAAAATAACTGAGTAGGGACACCTAGGACACATGATATTGAACACAATGGATTGAATTGAAGAAAAGATACCCTACCAGTTTATCTTTTGCCCTACGCGGCCGCACACTTTTGTTGTGCGGTCCGCATGCCTTTTTGAGTGATCAACCACACCTACGCGGCCGCGATCCAAATCAGTGCGGACCGCGTGCCCGAGGTTCAGAGAATGAAAATGTGGTGTTTTCTTCTGTGCGGACCGCGTCCATTTCTGGGCGGTCCGCGTTGACCTCACGCGGCCGCGATGCAAATTAGTGCGGTCCGCGTTGGTCAACTTCAGAGAGTCTGTTTGTTGGTTTATCAACTTGTGCGGACCACATGGCAAAAGTGTGCGGTCCGCGTTGACGTCACGTGGCCGTGATGCAAATCAGTGAGGTCCGCGTGGGTCAACCTCAGAGGATACTACATGTTGCTGTTTAGCCTGTGCGGACCACGTGGCAAAATTGTGCGGTCCGCGTGGTCTCTGTTCTTCACTGTGCCTGTTTTATTTATAATCTTGTGTCATTGTATACTGCTCACATGCTTCGACTAACCAATATAGATTGTATTTTTGCAGGCAATGACGAAGAAACACTTAGCACAACGTGGGGGGTAAACAACCTGGGAGGGGTGGTCCTATTTTTTGTGATTTTCATTTTGTAAGATAAAATTAATTACTCCTAATTGTAGAATCAAATCCTAAATGCAAATGCAATATATTTTTTTTATTTTTTTAATTTAACAAATAAATATGCACAAAAAAGGACATTAAATTCGCAATAATTATAAAAATAAAGAAAAAAATTATTTTATTTGAATTTTGTCGGAATAACTCATATGTAGGGTAAAAATCATGTGCTCACAGCTGCCCCTCTTTGCTCGGAAACACGAAGAGTTTCAGTGCAAAGATAAGTGAGCAACTATGAACGATTTTTACCCGTTCGAGTATTCTGTTGTGAAGCATTTTGAAAAACTTTGACCGCGCCCTGCTTCAGAGGTTGCCTACATATCCTGGGCTAAACAGGAATCAGGTCAGTGTAGTTCAGGAAGGTCTGGTAGCTGGTGCCGTCAGTGCTGACTGACCCCTTATTACACCGTGCTAAAAATAAAACAAGAAGCTAGGCTAGCCCACGGATCACATGATTTTATCTATCTTCAACTTATTTTTGCCGTCTTGCTTTCTTGTTGACTTGTGTTTCCTCCGGTGCTTCTTTATCTCGCAAATTTGGGGATGACATTGGCCTTCTGCTTTTCCGAATACCAGTTTTCATCGTTTTGCTAGATCTACTGGGGATATGGCTTCCTTTATCGACCCCTTTTTATGCTTCCCCGGAATGCGGCTTTCTTTGTCAAGTCTGTTATGCTGGGGACAACCAAGGCTTGAAGGTCGATTCTCTCATAATTTGTGTTCTCTTTCTTTGACTCATGCACTTGAATTCGCGCTGGGAACTCTTGTCGTAACCTTCTGCTTTATGGTGGGTTACTGGTTTCAAGACCTGCAATGTAAAGACTAAAGACACGCCTCTTGTTATACAGGTAGGCGCCTGTTTTTATTAGCAACTTTTGAATTTAAAATGCATTATGGCAATAATTTACGAAATATGTATAGGACAATGTAAAATAAAACAAACGTAAAATATCCTATTCGAGGGCGGATACTCCCATCGTATCCTATCCGAGGGAGGATACTCCCATCGCATTCTATTCGAGGGCGAATACTCCCATCGTATTCTATTCGAGGGCGAATACTCCCATCGTATCCTATTCAAGGGCGGATACTCCCATCGTATCCTATTCGAGGGCGGATACTCCCATCGTATTCTATTCGAGGGCGAATACTCCCATCGTATCCTATTCGAGGGCGGATACTCCCATCGTATTCTATTCGAGGGCGAATACTCCCATCGTATTCTATTCGAGGGCGAATACTCCCATCGTATCCTATTCGAGGGCGAATACTCCCATCGTATCCTATTCGAGGGCGGATACTCCCATCGTATTCTATTCGAGGGCGAATACTCCCATCGTATCCTATTCGAGGGTGGATACTCCCATCGTATTCTATTCGAGGGCGAATACTCCCATCGTATCCTATTCGAGGGCGGATACTCCCATCGTATTCTATTCGAGGGCGAATACTCCCATCGTATTCTATTCGAGGGCGAATACTCCCATCGTATCATATTCGAGGGCGGATACTCCCATCGTATTCTATTCGAGGGCGAATACTCCCATCGTATTCTATTCGAGGGAGAATACTCCCATCGTATCCTATTCGAGGGCGGATACTCCCTATTCTATTCGAGGGCGAATACTCCCATCGTATCCTATTCGAGGGAGGATACTCCCGTCGTATTCTATTCGAGGGAGAATACTCCCATCGTATCCTATTCGAGGGCGGATACTCCCATCGTATTCTATTCGAGGGCGAATACTCCCATAGTATCCTATTCGAGGGCGGATACTCCCATCGTATTCTATTCGAGGGCGGATAGTCCAATCGTATTCTACTCGAGGGCGAATACTCCCATCGTATCCTATTCGAGGGCGGATACTCCCATCGTATTCTATTCAAGGGCGAATACTCCCATCGTATTCTATTCGAGGGCGAATGCTCCCATCGTATTCTATTCGAGGGCGAATACGCCCATCGTATGCTATTCGAGGGCGGATACTCCTATCGTATTCTATTAGAGGGCGAATACTCCCATCGTATTCTATTCGAGGGCGAATACTCCCATCGTATCCTATTCGAGGGCGGATACTCCCATCGTATTCTATTCGAGGGCGAATACTCCCATCGTATCCTATTCGAGGGCGGATACTCCCATGATATCAATGTTTGAGAGTGAACAAACCTGAGACGTCCTGTTTGAAGGTGAACAAACCTGAAACAATCTATTTGAAGATGGACAAACCTGATACGTCATCATGAATTGCCTTCCTCGTTTCTCCAAGAAAATTTTCAACAAAGGCAGAAAATTTTCTGCCCCAGTTTTGGTGTTCTTCCTTGTGGCATGAAATTCTGCTATCAATAGCACTTTCTTTCCCCGTTTCAAATCAAAGAAAATTTGTTAGTTCAAAACATTGTGAGCGGTTGTGCCGCTCCTGTGGGGTGGTTTTTCCTTTTCCCCTTTACCTCGTTCGGGGTTCCCAAAACCTGTTGGGGAATGATTTCATTTGTTGGAGATGATATTCCTGCTGGGGATGGGTTTTTCCATTTATCCCTTCCCTGTTCTGTGTTTCTCAACTCGCTGGGGGTTATTTTGTCGAAGATGAAATTTCCTTTCTTCCTTTACCACTCTCTGTTGCCCGACCACCTCGAAACTTGCTAAAGATAACACTGCTGGGGGATTTTCATTTCCTCAAAATTGGTGTTTCACTCTTCTGAAGGCTGTTGGAGATGACACTGGTTCGAAGACCACTTCTCTTAAGACTTTCCTTCTTCCCCAAGTGGGTATTGACTTCTAGAAAATTTTCAAACTGAAAAGAAAATTTTCTGCCCCAGTTTAATAATCTTTTTCGCACCACACTTCTCCGCCATCAATGGCATTTCCTTGCCTTGACATTAAAAGGAAAAGAAGGGGTACGACTTGGAGTCATTTCTCACTTGTTCTGACTAGACAGACTTTGATGGGGAATTTTTGATAAAAGGAGAAAGATAAAAAGAAACAAAATAGAAGACAAAGGAAAAATGACTCTCTAACAAGAAATAACTATAAAAACTTATCAAACACGAATACCAACATTTACTGGTCATGACATGCACATATGGCCTATCCTCCGTCGTTAATCGCCTTTTACAATTTTTGTCTTGTGATTTCCATATGATTATCACCTTTATTTGACTTGTAGTGCCCGAAGGGTTTTCACTTTCAAACCTCTTTCATTTTGGTTTTCTCTCAGCTTTCGTCGCCTTATGGTGCCTGTGAACGTTTTCACCGGTAAGACTCTCTCATTTGTATTACTTTTAGCTGGGGATTAGGGTGCCACTGCTAAGACTCTCTCATAATTCTTTTCTTCTGGGATCGGAGTCTTTTCTGCTGGGAATCAGAGTGTCATATTCTGATGAGACTCTCGTGTTTGCTTGACTTGGCCTCTTTTAAAGACTGATCGGAAGGTCTTTCTTTGGACCGTAATGTGGGATTTGGATAGGGCTAGAAAGAAAGGGTATTAAAGGCTCAAAATAAATCAATTTTGGGTTCAAAATTTACAACCTTCGAACCTAAATTTATTTATAATAAACACATTTTTTCTTTGCCCCGGTTTCTTACTTGGGGATTTTTTTATTTCTTTATTTACACTATCACCGAGCTGTGAAGCGCCTACGTATCCTCTTTAAGGAATCAGGTCAAACGTAGTTCCCAATTCCTCTTTTTCAAGTTTCTTTTTTTTCATTCATTTTTCTTTTCTTTTTTCTTTTCTTTACATCTTTTTGTTGTTTCTTTTTTTCTTTTCTTTTCTTTTTTTTTCTTTTCTTTTCTTTATCCCTTTCTTCTCTTGTCTTTTCAAACTTATGTTTCTGGTCTTTGCAACTAATTCCGAAGGAGGGGTATGAAAGAATTTACAATAAGGCTCAAAGGGTTGACGATGGACAAAGTGTTTGGATAGCAGAATAAAATGCCTTCGTCATTCCAATCTTCAAAACATGCCAAGTACAAACAACATATTCACGACATCTTCCGGTTGTGCCAGGATTGATAACCATATCATCCATTCGCCTTTTCATCTGTCATTTTAAAGCATTGCTGGATGCCACTTTCATTCAGTATCACGAGCGAACTCCATCTCAGCATGGCCATTTTGCCCTTAAGGGTTTCTTTGTGTTTTACCTGCCCCAATCTCACATGACTCGGGCTCCAAATAATCTCAAATCATTTTTATTTCTTTTAAAATGCCCTGATTATCTTCCAATTGCTTCATGATTAACCCTCAATATTAGGCCAAAATTATGTGCGATGCCATGTCATTAGAATCGGCGTTCGAACAAATGACAAATCTAAAGATAGAAAAACTAAACAAAAGGATGAATGAGGGTAACAAAAGACCAAAAGTTTCATTAAACTAAAAGGCGAAATGGTTCAAATACAAACAATAAACAAAACCAAGCAAAGTACAACCTTGAAACGAATCTTGACAAAACTAAGCAAACTACAATGAAAAAAATGGAAGGATAAGAGGGTTTGACTACAAGACAAAATCCGGATCGCAACCCTGAAAATAACCCGAACAGCAGAAATGAAAACAAAACAAACCACCAAAATTCTTCCCAATTACCGACTCTTGCTGATTGATTTTTCTTTCTTGGAATGTGGTCCCACTATCACGGATCGGGCTTCTTAATCTCCCTTATGTATCAATTTGATCATATGGGTCTAAGGGTGAGCTGGCAATGGATTCTGATTGATGTTGGGTGCCTCTGGTGTCTGAACCTCGATCTTATTGGTGTCAATAAGATTTTGCACTGCATGTTTCAATTTCCAACATTTCTCGGTATCATGTCCGAGAGCCCCTGAACAATACTCACACCTTACTGAGCGATCCATGTTTTGGGGTAGGGGGTTTGGCAATCTTGGCTCAATAGGACTTAGCAAGCCTACCTACTTTAATTTGCGGAACAAAGCAGTATACGTTTCTCCCAACTTAGTGAATGTCCTCTGTGCTCTTTCATTTCTGAAGGCATGATTCCCTCGGAAACCTGGTCCTGGAGAGTTATTGTAAGCCCTTGGTGGTGGATATGTGTTTCGTGGAGGGTGATTAGGGTGATTTGGGTGGTAGGGTCTGGCTTGGTAATGTGGTGGAGGACCTTTCAATCTGGACCAAGTACATTTCTCTACCGTTGCAACTTTTTCTCTTCTCTTCTTCCCGAATGCAATCCCTGTGCCATTCTGAATAGCATGAGTTGTTGCTTTTAACGCGGAATAGCTCAAGATCTTATTGGACTTAAGTCCCTCTTCTATCATACCGCCCATTTTGACCACTTCGTTGAAAGATTTGCCAACCGATGTCACCAGGTGACCAAAGTAAGTTGGCTCCAGAGTTTGTAGAAAGTAGTCCACCATTTACCCCTCTCTCATTATGAGGATCAACTCTTGGTGCCTATTCTCTCCATCGGAATCCGAATTCCCGAAAGCTCTCCCCGGGTTTCTTCTCAAGCTTTAGTAATGTGAGACGGTCTGGGACTATCTCAAGGTAATATTTGAAGTGTCCGGCGAAAGCTTGTGCCAGATCATCCCATGTGTACCACCTGCTTGGATCTTGTCTGGTGTACCACTCCAATGCCGACCCACTCAAACTCTGGCCAAAGTAAGCTATTAACAACTCGTCTTTGCCTCCTGCTCCCCTCATCTTACTACAAAAACCCCGTAGATGAGCCATAGGATCGTCGTGCCCTTCATACAAATTGAACTTGGGTATCTTGAATCACCACGCTGATAATTGGACGTCAGGGAAAGGGCATAGATCCTTGTAGGCTACGCTGACCTGGCTGCCTAACCCATGCATGTTCCTGAAGGATTGCTCCAAGCTTTTAAACTTCCGCATCATTTCGTCCTGCACTTGGCTCTTAGCCGGCCTTTTAATTTCCGCCGGGTTCTCCAAGTTGGGATTATAGGTATGTGGCTCGGGTGCTTTGAATGTGAGTTTAGGGGGGGTAATATTTTGTATCATGAGCCTGAAACAATGGCTCATTAGAAGACCTGCGCAATGGGGCTGGTGGGGATGCCATATAAACGGGAGCACTTGGTAGAGGAGGGTTTTGATTGGGTGGTGGAACTTGGGGTTCATAGGGATTTCTTCCCTGGTAGTAGTGGTGACTTGGGAAGCTTGTGGACTAACCAGTGGGAGGATGTTACGGAGTCTGAACTGGTGGGAGAGTAGGGACATTGGGAAGCAACGGTAACGGTTGTCCTCTAGCCCAGGCTATGTGCATTTCTGCTATCTGTCGCCTTAACATGTCTACTTCCTCCTTCATTATTTGCATTTCCGTTTTCTCCTCTTCGATGCTATTGTCCGAACTAGACAATTTTTTCGGAATGGGCCCTTTGGATCTCGTGTGGTAATGGTAATCTGCGAGAACGTCCTAACGAACTAACTATTTGAAATCTTCTGGATAAACAACAAACTTGTTAGCATTAGAGTTTTAACACATATTGCAATTGCAATGTATCTAGGCAGTTTGACAATTTCTATCATGCCTTTATCTCTCTTATTTTTTTATTTTTTTTTGTTGTGGTCGAATCTTATCGAGATTGCCTACGTATCATGACTCAGCATGAATTAGACCATGCGTAGTTCGTTCAATGAAAGGTCAAGAACAATAAAACACATTATTTTTTCAATTTTTTAAAGATAAAACAAACTTGATTACAAAGTTTTAAAAAAAAACTGACCCTATTAACAAACTTTGCCAAAAGAATTTACATACTTGAAAATCAGACACCATTTGCTCTAATCATAAGAAATATAAATTCTTTTTTTAAAAAACAGACTGGAATATTCCTTCCCTTTTTGCTAATTTCAACCAGATGGCTATTTCTGTAAACGTGGCCCTTCTCAATTTCACTTAAATTTTGAGGCCGAAAAAGATTATTTTATGACACTTTACAAACTTATCCGTTCTTCTATGAAAATAGCCTTTCTACAACTGAAAGATACTCTAAGGCTATCTCGACGAGAACGGTTTAAAACACTACCAAAGCTGGCTTGGCTTATTCTGACCAAAAATGCAAACGACATTCATTTGATCACTGACTCTTTTCTTGTTTTTTCAAATAATAATACAAAAACTTGTTTTTTTTGAAAACACGACCTTTCAACACTTCATAGACGAAGATTTTAGGGCTGTGTGGGTCAATCGATCAAAATCTAAGAAATTGACCCAAAGGTGGCTGTTTATACAAAATCATCCTTCCGGCGTCCCTTTCAGGAACATTCGGCTGTTGTTTTCTGAAAACGGCATCACCGACTTATTTACGATGAAAAATTAATTTCGATATTTTTTTTTGGCTTTTTTTCAAAAAATATTTTCAAAGAAACTAAACTATTTTTCATAAAATTAAGAAAATTTATTTGGAATTTTTTTTTCATTTCTTTCAAAGAGTTATTTTCTAGGAAAAACAGACTATTTTCATTAAATTATTTTGATTTTATCATCCCGACATTTTCCACTTTTTATCCTTTCTCTTTCTAATGACAAAGGCATGTAAGATCGAAATAAATGCACAAACAAAGATGCATCAAGTTGGTCTTTTGTTTCAGGTACACCTGTCCTAGACAGGCCCAACCCCTGTGTTGAGCCTCCTAAGTCAATATGCACATGATGCAAATAGACGTTCCTTATCCGGGATCCGGCATAAGATTTTGTTATTCTAAGTCATCATCCAGTTGGAAATAGTATCTAAACTGGCTTTAACTCGAGCAGACAACTCGAGCCGAGAAGTGTCAGTGCACCGGTAGCATGACTTTCAGGCTTAATTGACAATACTCCCCGCCTAAACATGTGTGACTACAAATCCTTCACCGGGTGCCAAGCACCACATCTATCTTGAGAAAAAACAGGCTATGTCCAGCAAATGCCCGATATTATATTTCAAAGAGACTCAGAAGAGTAAAATAGGTATCGACACAATTTATATACAATTCACAAAATATCAAAGCGGTAAAAGCAATATTTAGCACATTAAATACAAATATATAATAAAATCAGATAATAAATAAGCCAAATAAAATAATTATTCAAAGCTCGAATTCTTAAACCCTGAACTAGTGGTTCTGGTTTTTTTTATTCCCCAGCAGAGTCGCCAGAACTGTCACACCTCGTTTTGGCGCGCTTACCCCGAAGGATAATGCATAAGGGAATTTTTCCAATTTAAGTGACAATATTCAAAATGGGATTATTTATTTCAGAGTTGCCACTTGGAATAAATTATAGTGTCCCAAGTCACCTATTTAATTAAATCCCAAATCGAGGAAATTTTCGACTTTCCAAATGAAGTCTGCGAACCAGGAAATTCTAAGTAAGGAATTCTGTTGACCCGAGGGAAGGTGTTAGGCACCCCCGGATCCCGTGGTTCTAGCATGGTCGCTTAAATTATTGTAATGGCTAAATATCTGATTTTAAAACATGTTCAATACTATAATACAATTTTAAATCATTTACCGCGTTTGTTTTTTTCTTTTTAAAGAAAAAGTGAACATTGTTATTGAGGGGCCCTGCAATTTCATTTATTCTATTTGGCGAGGCTCGTAACATTTTTTATTTAAAAGGATAATCCTAAAGTGACTACATTTTTTCTATTTAGTTTGTCTCTAAAAGAAAAGAAAAAGTCCTAATTAATTACATGCTTAAAAGGCTACTCTATATTAGTACAAAAGGTGTTCCCTCACAAGCCGACTACATGACAGATTTATTCTTCAAAGTATAGAACTAGCTACAATTTGACAAAACTAATAAAACGGAAAATAACAGCAAATATTAATCACCAACTTGCTTTTCTATTTCATTTCAAAACTTCAACTTCCAATTCGATCGTATATCAACACATGACTTTTAGAATGTTTACCTGGTAATGAAAAGAAGGGGAAGATGGAAAATCAACAGGGCGGTGAAAGTACAACAACAAACAGTTACAACCAGCAGTAGTTTCAACACCTCAATCTAGAAAATCCCAGCAATATGGAGAAAAACCAGTAAAAGTAGAGAAGAAAAATATATTCGGGAATTTCTGTTTGCTTTCTCTTTCTAGCTTTGAACTCTCTTCAATTCTCAAAAGAAGTTCTCAAAAATAAAATTTTGTTCGTGTATACTTCCGTATCCAGAGTGTATATCGAGTGTATACTGCTCTCCTTATTTTTCTTCTCCTCCTATTTTTCCTCTCTTTTCTCCACCTCTTTTTTCATAAATCTTCTCTTCTATTTATTGGCAAGTATTTCGAAAATTTTCATATTTTTTATTAAAAAGAAAATATTTTTTTAATTTAAAGAAAACCCACTAATCCATGTTTTCCTCTCCTTGTTTTATTCCTTGATTTCCTTGCCCCCATTACTTTATGTTATGTGATTATGATTATTTTTTGGCTAAAAAAATCTAAAAATTTCTTTTTGGGCCAAGGGGTTTTGGGTTGGGTAAGGGTGCGTAGGATTGGGCTTGTAACTTAATTTGCAAGATGACCCAATCCAAATTTTTCTATTTTGTTCTTCTCCATTATTCAACTTCCTAATTAAAAAAACCCAAAATACTAAGATTAATTTATAAAAACTAAAATTATCTTGAAATACTAATTAACTCAGATAATAATTGTCACTTAAATTTAAATGGTAATTAAAATACAATCACACAATTTGGACATTAAAGGCAAAAATGCAAACGATGCCTATTTTTTGTGATTTTCATTTTTGTAAGATAAAATTAATTACTCCTAATTGTAGAATTAAATCCAAAATGCAAATGCGATATATTTTTTTATTGTTTTTTAATTTAACAAATAAATATGCACAAAAAAAAGGACATTAAATTCGCAATAATTATAAAAATAAAGAAAAAAATTGTTTTATTTGAATTTTGTCGGAATAACTCATATGTATGGTAAAAATCACGTGCTCACAGCTGCCCCTCTTTGCTCGGGAACACAAAGAGTTTCAGTGCAAAGATAAGTGAGCAACTATGAATGATTTTTACCCGTTCGAGTATTCCGTTGTGAAGCATTTTGAAAAAGTTTTGACCGCGCCCTGCTTCAGAGGTTGCCTACATATCATGGGCTAAACATGAATCAGGTCAGTTTAGTTCAAGAAGGTCTGGTAGCTGGGACTACCAAGGACTATGATCTCACTGTTGTTGCTGTTGTTACTGCCGTCACTGCTGACTGACCTCTTATTACACCGTGCTAAAAATAAAACAAGAAGCTAGGCTAGCCTACAGATCACATGATTTATCTATCTTCAACTTAATTTTGCCGTCTTGCTTTCTTGTTGGCTTGTGTTTCCTCCTTTGCTTCTTTATCTCGAAAATTTAGGGATGACACTGGCCTTCTGCTTTTTCGAATAGCAGTTTTCATCGTTTTGCTAGATCTGCTGGGGATATGGCTTCCTTTATCGACCCCTTTTTATGCTTCCCCGGAATGCGGCTTTCTTTGTCAAGTCTGTTATGTTGGGGACAACCAAGGCTTGAAGGTCGATTCTCTAATAATTTGTGTACTCTTTCTTTGACTCATGCGCTTCAATTCGCGCTGGGAACTCTTGTCGTAACCTTCTGCTTTATGGTGGGTTACTGGTTTCAAGACCTGTAATGTAAAGACTGAAGACATGCCTCTTGTTATACAGGTTGGCGCCTGTTTTTATTAGCAACTTTTGAATTTAAAATGCATTCTGACAATAATTTACGAAATATGTATAGGACAATGTAATATAAAACAAACGTACAATATCCTATTCGAGGGCGGATACTCCCATCGTATCCTATCCAAGGGAGGATACTCCCATCGTATCCTATTCGAGGGCGGATACTCCCATCGTATTCTATTCGAGTGCGGATACTCCCAATGTATTCTATTCAAGGGCAAATACTCCCTTCGTATCCTATTCGAGGGTGGATACTCCCATCGTATCCTATTCGAGGGCGAATACTCCCATCGTATCCTATTCGAGGGCGGATACTCCCGTCGTATTCTATTCGAGGGCGGATACTCCCATTGTATTCTATTCGAGGGAGAATACTCCCATCGTATCCTATTCGATGGAGGATACTCCCATCGTATTCTATTCGAGGGCGAATACTCCTATCGTATTCTATTCGAGGGCGAATACTCCCATCGTATCCTATTCGATGGCGGATACTCCCACTACTCCCATCGTATCCTATTCGAGGGCGGATAATCCCATCGTATTCTATTCAAGGGCGAATACTACCATCGTATCCTATTCGAGGGCGGATACTCCCATCGTATTCTATTTGAGGGCGAATACTCCCATCGTATCCTATTCGAGGGAGAATACTCCCATCGTATTCTATTCGAGGGCGAATTCTCCCATCGTATCCTATTCGAGGGTGGATACTCCCGTCGTATTCTATTCGAGGGCGAATCCTCCTATCGTATCCTATTCGAGGGCGGATACTCCCATCGTATTCTATTCGAGGGCAAATACTCCCATCGTATTCTATTCGAGGGCGAATACTCCCATCGTATCCTATTCGAGGGCGAATACTCCCATCGTATTCTATTCGAGGGCGAATACTCCCATCGTATTTTATTCGAGGGCGAATACTCCCATCGTATTCTATTCGAGGGCGAATACTCTCATCGTATCCTATACGAGGGCGGATACTCCCATCGTATTCTATTCGAGGGCGAATACTCCCATCGTATTCTATTCAAGGGCAAATACTCCCATCGTATCCTATTTGACGGCGAATACTCCCATCATATTCTATTCGAGGGCGAATACTCCCATCGTATCCTATTCGAGGGCGGATACTCCCATGATATCAATGTTTGAGAGTGAACAAACATGAGACGTCCTGTTTGAAGGTGGACAAACCTAAAACAATCTATTTGAAGATGGACAAACCTGATACGTAATCTTGAATTGCCATCCTCGTTTCTCCAAGAAAATTTTCAACAAAGGCAGAAAATTTTCTGCCTAGTTTTGGTGTTCTTCCTTGTGGCATGAAATTCTGCTATCAATAGCACTTTCTTTTCCTGTTTCAAATCAAAGAAAATTTGTTAGTTCAAAACATTGTGAGCGATTGTGCCGCTCCTGTGGGGTGGTTTTTCCTTTTCCCATTTCCCTCGTTCGGGATTCCCAAAACCTGTTGGGGAATGATTTCATTTGTTGGAGATGATATTCCTGCTGGGGATGGTTTTTTCCATTTATCCCTTCCCCGTTCTGTGTTTCTCAACTCACTGGGGGTTATTTTGTTGAAGATGAAATTTCCTTTCTTCCTTTACCACTCTGTGTTGCCCGACCACCTCGGAACTTGGTAACGATAACACTGCTGGGGGATTTTCATTTCCTCAAAATTGGTGTTTCACTCTTCTGAAGGCTGTTGGAGATGACACTGGTTCGAAGACCACTTCTCTTAAGACTTTCCTTCTTCCCCAAGTGGGTATTGACTTCCAGGGGACTTGACTTCCAGAAAATTTTCTGCCCCAGTTTAATAATCTTTTTCGCACCACACTTCTCCGCCATCAATGGCATTTCCTTGCCTTGCATAATAATTGGAAAGTTGGTGGCAAGTTTTGAAGTCATTTCTTACTTGTTCTGACTAGACAGACTTTGATGTGGAATTTTCGATAAAAGGAGAAAGATAAAAAGAAACAAAAATAGAAGACAAAGGAAAAAAGACTCTCTAACAAGAAATAACTATAAAAACTTATCAAATGCGAATACCAACTCTACTGGTCATGACATGCACATATGGCCTATCCTACGTCGTTAATCGCCTTTTACAATTTCTGTCTTGTGATTTCCATCTGATTATCACCTTTATTTGACTTGTAGTGCCCGAAGGGTTTTCACTTTCAAACCTCTTTCATTTTGGTTTTCTCTCAGCTTTCATCGCCTTATGGTGCCTGTGAAGGTTTTCACTGGTAAGACTCTCTCATTTGTATTACTTTTAGCTGGGGATTAGGGTGCCACTACTAAGACTCTCTCGTAATTCTTTTTTTCTAGGATCGGAGTCTTTTCTGCTGGGAATCAGAGTGTCATATTCTGATGAGACTCTCGTGTTTGCTTTACTTGGCCTCTTTTGAAGACTGATCGGAAGGTCTTTCTTTGGACCGAATGTGGGATTTGGATAGGGCTAGAAAGAAAGGGTATTAAAGGCTCAAAACAAATCAATTTTGGATTTAAAATTTACAACCTTCGGACCTAAATTTATTTATAATAAACACAATTTTTCTTTGCCCCAGTTTCTTACTTGGGGACTTTTTTTTATTTCTTTATTTACACTATGACCTAGCTGTGAAGCGCCTACATATTCTCTTTAAGAATCAGGTCAAATGTAGTTCCCAATTCCTCTTTTTCAAGTTTCTCTTTTTTCATTCATTTTTCTTTTCTTTTTTCTTTTATTTACATCTTTTTGTTGTTTCTTTTCTTTTTTTCTTTTCTTTTTCTTTATCCCTTTCTTGTCTTGTCTTTTCAAACTTGTGTTTCTGGTCTTTGCAACTAATTCCGAAGGAAGGGTATGAAAAAATTGAAAATGATGGACAAAGACTAATTCCGAATAAGGCTCAAAGGGTTGACGATGGACAAAGTGTTTGGATAGCAAAATAAAATTACTTCGTCATTCCAATCTTCAAAACATGCCAAGTACAAACAACATATTCACGACATCTTCCGGTTGTGCCAGGATTGATAACCATATCATCTATTCGCGTTTTCATCTATCATTTTAAAGCATTGCTGGATGACACTTTCATTCAGTATCACGAGTGAACCCTATCTCAGCTTGGCCAATTTGCCCTTAAGGGTTTCTTTGTGTTTTACCTGCCCCAGTCTCACATGACTCAGGCTCCAAATAATCTCAAATCGTTTTTATTTCTTTTAAAATGCCCTGATTATCTTCCAGTTGCTTCATGATTAACCCTCAATAAAGATAGAAAAACTAAACAACACGATGAATGGGGGGTAACAAAAGACCAAAAGTTTCATTAAACTAAAAGGCAAAATGGTTCAAATACAAACAATAAACAAAACCAAGCAAAGTACAACCTTGAAACGAATCTTGACAAAACTAAGCAAACTGCAATGACAAAAATGGAAGGATAAGAGGGTTTGACTACAAGATAAAATCCGGATCGCAACCCTGAAAATCACCCGGACAGCAGAATGAAAACAAAACAAACCACCAAAATTCTTCCTAATTACCGACTCCTGCTGCTTGATTTTTTTTCTTGGAATGTGGTCCCACTATCACAGATCGGGCTTCTTAATATTCCCTTCCTTTATGTATCAATTTGATCATATGGGTCTAAGGGTGAGCTGGCAATGAATTCTGATTGATGTTGGGTGCCTCTGGTGTCTAAACCTCGATCTTATTGGTGTCAATAAGATTTTGCACTGCATGTTTCAGCTTCCAACACTTTTCGGTATCATGTCCGAGAGACCCTGAACAGTACTCACAGCTTACTGAGCGATCCATATTTTGGGGTAAGGGGTTTGGCAATCTTGGCTCAATAGGACTTAGCAAGCCTACCTGCTTTAATTTGCGGAACAAAGCAGTATACGTTTCTCCCAACTTAGTGAATGTCCTCTGCGCCCTTTCATTTTTGAAGGCATGATTCCCTCGGAAACCTGGTCCTGGAGGGTTATTGTAAGCCCTTGGTGGTGGATATGTGTTTCGTGGAGGGTGATTAGGGTGATTTGGGTGGTAGGGTCTGGCTTGGTAATGAGGTGAAGGACCTTTCGATCTGGATGAAGTACCTTCCTCTACCGTTGCAACTTCTTCTCTTCTCTTCTTCCCAAATGCAACCCCTGTGCCATTCTGAATAGCATGAGTTGTTGCTTTTAACGAGGAATAGCTCAAGATCTTATTGTACTTAAGTCCCTCTTCTATCATACCACCCATTTTGACCACTTCGTTGAAAGATTTGCCAACCGATGTCACCAGGTGAGCAAAGTAAGTTTGCTCTAGAGTTTGCAGAAAGTAGTCCACCATTTCCCCCTCTCTCATAATAGGATCAACTCTTGTTGCCTGTTCTTTCCATCGAAATCCAAATTCCCGGAAGCTCTCCCGGGTTTCTTCTCAAGCTTTAGTAATGTGAGACGGTCTGGGACTATCTCAAGGTTATATTTAAAGTGTCCGGCGAAAGCTTGTGCCAGATCATCCCATGTGTACCACCTGCTTGGATCTTGTCTGGTGTACCATTCCAATGCCGACCCACTCAAACTCTGGCCAAAGTAAGCTATTAACAACTTGTCTTTACCTCTTGCTCCCCTCATCTTACTACAAAAACCCCGTTGATGAGCCATAGGATCGCCGTGCCCTTCATACAAATCGAACTTGGGCATCTTGAATCCCGCCGGTAATTGGACGTCAAGGAAAGGGCATAGATCCTTGTAGGCTACGCTGACCTGGTTGCCTAACCCATGCATGTTCCTGAAGGATTTCTCTAGGCTTTTAAACTTCCGCATCATTTCGTCCTGCTCTTGGCTCTTAGCCGGCCTTTAAATTTCTGCCGGGTTCTCCAAGTTGGGATTATAGGTATGTGGCTCGGGTGCTTTGAATGTGAGTTTAGGCGGGTAATATTGTGTATCATGAGCCTGAAATAACAGCTCATTAGAAGACCCGTGCAACGGGGCTGGTGGGGATGCCATAAAAACGGGAGCACTTGGTGGAGGAGGGTTTTGATTGGGTGGTGGAACTTGGGGTTCATAGGGATTTCTTCCCTGGTCGTAGTGGTGACTTGGGAAGCTTGTCGACGGACCAGTGGGAGGATGTTCCGGAGTCTGAACTGGTGGGAGAGTAGGAGCATTGGGAAGCAACGGTAATGGTTGTCCTCTAGCCCAGGCTATGTGCATTTCCGCTATCTGTCGCCTTAACATGTCTACTTCCTCCTTCATTATTTGCATTTCCGTTTTCTCCTCTTCGATGCTATTGTCCGAACTAGACATTTTTTTCGGAATGGGCCCTTTGGATCTCGTGTGGTAATGGCAATATGCCAGAACGTCCTAACGAACTAACTGTTTGAAATCTTCTGGATAAACAACAAACTTGTTAGCATTAGAGTTTTAACACATATTGCAATTGCAATGTATCTAGGCAGTTTGACAATTTCTATCATGACTTTATCTCTCTTATTATTATTTTTTTGTTGTGGTCGAATCTTATCGAGATTGCCTACGTATCATGAGCCAGCATGAATCAGACCGTGCGTAGTTCGTTCAATGAAAGATCAATAACAATAAAACACATTTTTTTTTCAATTTTTCAATTTTTTTTAAAGATAAAACAAACTTGATTACAAAGTTTTAAAAAAAACTGATCCTATTAACAAACTTTGTCAAAAGAATTTACATACTTGAAAATCAGACACCATATGCTCTAATCATAAGAAATATGATTTTTTTTAAAAAACAAACTGGAATATTCCTTCCCTTTTTGCTAATTTCAACCAGATGGCTATTTCTGCAAACGTGGCCCCTTCTCAATTTCACTTAAATTTTGAGGCCGGGAAAGATTATTTTATGACACTTTACAATCTTATCCGTTCTTCTACGAAAATAGCCTTTCAACAACTGAAAATACTCTAAGGCTATCTCGGCGAGAACGGTTTAAAACACTACCAAAGCTGGCTTGGCTTATTCTAACAAAAAATGCAAACGACATTCATTTGATCACTGACTCTTTTCTTGTTTTTTTTTTCAAATAATAATACAAAAAACTTGTTTTTTTTGAAAACACGGCCTTTCAACACTTCATAGATCAAGATTTTAGGGCTGTGTGGGTCAATCGATCAAAAGCTAAATAATTGACCCAAAGGTGGCTGTTTATACAAAATCAGGCTTCCGGCGTCCCTTTCGGGAACATTCGGCTGTTTTTTTTTTTGAAAACGGCATCACCAACTAATTTACGACGAAAAACTAATTTTGATTTATTTGGAAATTTTTTTTTTCATTTCTTTCAAAGAGTTATTTTCTTGGAAAAACAGACTATTTTCGTAAAATTATTTTGATTTTATCATCCCGATATTTTCCACTTTTTATCCTTTCTCTTTCTAATGACAAATCGGTCGGCATGTAAGATTCAAATAAATGCACAGACAAAGATGCATCAAGTTGGTCTTTTATTTCAGGTACACCTGTCCTAGACAGACCCAACCCCTGTGTTGAGCCTCTTAAGTCAATATTCACATGATGCATATAGACGTTCCTTATCGGGGATCTGGCATAATGTTTTGTTATTCTAAGTCATCATCCTGTTGGAAAATGTGTCTAGACCGGCTTTAACTCGAGCGGACAACTCGAGCCGAAGAGTGTCAGTGCACCGGTAGCATGGCTTTCCGCCTTACTTGACAATACTCCCCGCCCAAACATGTGTGACTACAAATCCTTCACCGGGTGCGAAGCACCACAACTATCTTGAAAAAAACGGGCTATGTCCAGCAAATGCCCGATATTATATTTCAAAGAGACTCAGAAGAGGAAAATGGGTATCGGCACAATTTATATACAATTCACAAAATATCAAAGCGGTAAAAGAAATATTTAGGACATTAAATACAAACATATAATAAAATCAGATAATAAATAAGCCAAATAAAATAATTATTCAAAGCTCGAATTCTTAAACCCTGAACCAGTGGTTCTGGGTTTTTTTATTCCCCAGCAGAGTCGCCAGAACTGTCACACCTCTTTTGGCGCGCTTACCCCGAAGGATAATGCATAATGGAGTTTTTCCAATTTAAGTGACAATATTCGAAATGGGATTATTTATTTCAGAGTCGCCACTTGGAATAAATTATAGTGTCCCAAGTCACCTATTTATTTAAATCCCAAATCGAGGAAATTTTTGACTTTCCAAATGAAGTCTGCGAAGCAGAAATTCTGAGTAAGAAATTCTGCTGACCCGAGGGAAGGTGTTAGGCACCCCCGGATCCTGTGGTTCTAGCACGGTCGCTTAAATTATTGTAATGGCTAAATATCTGATTTTAAAACATGTTCAATACTATAATACATTTTAAAATCATTTACCGTGTTTGTTTTTTTCTTTTTAAAGAAAAAGTGAACATTGTTATTGAGGGGCCCTGCAATTTCATTTATTCTATTTGGCGAGGCTCGTAACATTTTTTATTTAAAAGGATAATCCTAAAGTGACTACATTTTTTCTTTTTGGTTTGTCTCTAAAAGAAAAGAAAAAGTCATAATTAATTACATGCTTAAAAGGCTACTCTATATTAGCACAAAAGGTGTTCCCTCACAAGCCTACTACATGTCAGATTTATTCTTCAAAATATAGAACTAGCTACAATTTGACAAAACTAATAAAATGGAAAATAACAGCAAATATTAATCAACAACTTGCTTTTCTATTTCATTTCAAAACTTCAACTTCCAATTCGATCTTATATCAACACATGATTTTTAGAATGTGTACCTGGTTATGAAAAGAAGGGGAAGATGGAAAATCAACAGGGCGGTGAAAGTACAACAACAAACAGTAACAACCAGTAGTAGCTTCAACACCTCAATCAAGAAAATCCCAGCAATATGGAGATAAACCAGTTAAAATAGAGAAGAAAAATATATTCTGGAATTTCTCTTTGCTTTCTTGTAACGACCCGGCCCGTCGTTACGGGAATTTCCACCCCGTTACCTTGCATTTACATATATTATGCTTTTAAAACAGTATTAGAGTATATCGGGTGAGTTAGGAGTGATTTGGATTGAAAATGAAACAAATAGCATGTTTAAAGAAAGCTTGAATATGAGAAGTCAACCAAGAGTTGACTATTGAGTTAGAGTGCTCGGAACCGGATTCTGATGATTCGACTAGTTTCAGGGGATCATTTATGACTTAGGAGAGCAATCGGAATGGAATTCGGAGGTCCGGTGTAGTTTTAGGCTTGAATTGGCGAAGGTTGATTTTTGGCGAAAATCGGATGGTAGGTGATATTTTGATCCGGGGGTCGGAATGGAATTCGGACAATGTCTGTAGCTTCGTTATGTAATTTTGGATATGTTTGCAAATTTTCAGGTCATTCGGACATCGTTTGATCGGGTTTTGGATCGAATGTTAGTTTTGAAAGTTTTGAATAAACTTAGGCTTGAATTCGTGTGTAAATGGTGATTTTGATGTTTAGTATGGTGTTTTTATGATTGGAACAAGTTCGTATCGTGTTTTGGAGTATGTTGGTGGTTTTCGTTGGGGTCCCGGGGTCTCGGGATGAATCCGGGGGTCCAAACGGACCATTTTTGGAAAAAAATGAGAAGGCTGGTTGCCGTCATAAACGCAGCAGGTTTTTGCTCTCCGCGATCGCGGGGAGGGGGACGCGATCGCGTAGGGTTGGGGGCTAGGCCATCGCGATCGCAGGATCACCAGTCACGATCGCGTAGAGTTAGACGCGTGGCCATCGCGATCGCATGAGCATCTACGCGATCGCGTAGAAGAGAAATAATGTCCAGGGAAATTTGTGCTACGCGATCGCAGGAATAGAGACACGATCGCGTGACGCCGGATGTTTGAACATCGCGATCGCGTGAGGCGAGTCGCGATCGCGTGAGTCTGGATTTTTGAACATCGCGATCGCGTGAGGAGAGTCGCGATCGCGTGAGGCCAAAATTTTTGAACATCGCGATCGCGTGAGTAGAGTCGCGATCGCGTAGAGCAAATGGGTCTGGCAGAGAATTTAATCACAGAACAGAGGGGTTACGGGTTCATTAACCCAAAACTCAATTTTGAGCCCTAGAGAGAAGAAAACTCGAGGAAATCACTGAGAAGTCATCGGGTATTCGTCGGAGGTAAGATTCTTGACTCAAAAACATCATTTTATGGTAGAGTTAACATCAATCTTCATGAAATTGGGTTGAAATCTTGAAGAAATGTGGCCTAAATATTGAAAACGGGATTTTTGGATTTGGAAGGCCATTTGAACTCCGATTTCGATAAATTTTATTTGCACGGACTCGTGGCGAGATAAGGATCGCGTTGGTACTAATTTCAGATTTTTCCGAGTAGTGGGCCCGGGGTCGGGTTTTACCAACTTGGTGTATTTATGCGAAAATCATGTAAATTGAAGTGGGTTATGATTCTTTGACCCGTATTTGATATAATTATTGTTATTTGACTAGATTCTACACACGAGGCAGCGAAATTCAAAGGAAAAGGCATCGCGGACGAGTCTACGACCGGCTAGAGGTGAGTAGTTTGTGTATATGGTAGCCTGAGGGTTCGAAACCCCGGCTTAGCACATTGTGACGCTAGTAGGGCGTGGCTCGCACCCCGTGGCAGGTGCGGGACTGATTGTGACTGGGGATTGAGACTTGGTCCATCCCGGATATGGAAAATATGTTATTAGTGTTGGAAATACAATGTATTTGATATAATTGTGGGCTGTAAGCCTTGTTTGGGGCCTTGTGCCGATCTGTAGCGTCCTTAGAGGACAATATTTACGTGATAGCTATAATTGCTTAAATCACTGATCTCAGTCCTGGAAATTGAAATCACACTTTTGAAATGCTAAGTCACCGGCTTTTACAAATTTAATAAAGTTAAAGTATTTTTTTCATAAGTTATGAATTGAGAACTGGAATTAAGAAAAATGAATTGTTTTGTGACTTATTTGCTTATTGTGGACTGAGCATGGGATCGGGCTGCACGCCGCAGTGGTTGATATGAGGATCGGGCTGCACGCTGCAGCAGTATTGCGTTTGGGCTGTAGGAGCCCCTCCGGAGTCTGTACACACCCCAGTGAGCGCCGTCGATGTTAAATCGGATCGGCCACACGCCGTAGCGGTTACGTGCATTGCATTGCATCCGTATTTGTTGAATTACTCCGTGGTAGCCGTATTGTATTGTTGATGCTAGTTCGTAGGAGATTCGGACTGTAGTGTAGCTTCATATTGTGGTATTCTGTGGATTTCTTATTTTCAGCTACTTGTATATATTTATTACTCACTGAGTACTTAGTACTCACCCCTACTCCCTGCACCTTTTGTGTGCAGACTTAGGTACTCAGGAGCAGTAGACGTGCATTTCCAGCGTTTGCAGTGTCATATCGAGTTGATGAGGTAGCTGCCTACGTTCGCAGAACCTAGCTTCTCCTCTCCTTTCCGGTTGTTATTTGTATTTTGTATTCAGACTTGAGTATTTCTATACAGTACTCTCTATTCCTGTTGGGTTTTGCTAGAGGCTCTAGACTTGTGACTCTCGATCTTTGGGAGTGTCAGTATTTTGTTCATTATTAGTATTATTGGAGTTCTTAAACTCATATATTCTTCTTGGATTGTCCATTTGGGACTGGTATTTTGTGATAATTAAATTGTTGGTCTGGCTGGCCTAGCTTGATTGTTGGGCGCCATCACGACCGGATTTGGGTCATGACATTTCTCTTTCTAGCTTTGAACTCTCTTCAATTCTCAAAAATTAAATTTTGTCCATGTATACTTCTGTATCCAGAGTGTATATCGAATGTATACGGCTCTACTTATTTTTCTTCTCCTCCTATTTTTTCCTATCTTTTTTCCACCTCTTTTTTCATAAATCTTCTCTTCTATTTATAGGCAAGAATTTAGAAAATTTTCAGATTTTTTATTTAAAAGAAAATATTTTTTTAATTTAAGAGCTCTAGGTTATTAGGACTCGCGAGTCATGAGCCGGTTTGGTAGGCTTTCGCGGATCAGTACGTAGACGTCCGTATCTATCCTCGGAGGGCTACAGAAACTTTAGGAAAACCTCATTTTCTTGGATTCATATCGTGCGATTTGTGTTATCATGAAATTAAATCTTTCCATATTCTATTCTCTCGCAGTACGGCGAGAACACGAGCTAACGGACGTGGCGGACGACCACCATCGGCACCCAGCGAGGTCGTGGTCGTGGTCGTGGTAGGTAGGGCAGCAGCATCAAGCACTCGCCGACCCACCAACCGACCGCGACTCGTGGTCGCATTCTCCGCACCGCTGGCCCGTACTCGAGACCGCATTCCAGCGGCGCACGCTCCGGCAACTCGAGTTCGGGCACCCAGCAGCGTCTATCAGTGATACCGGGTCTTCGTGAGACCTTGGCTCGTATCTAATAAGCTGTGCACAAGCTTGGCACAGTAGTCGCAGCCATCGCCGCAGCATCTTCTTCACAGGCATGGGGAGGGAATCATACCCCCGTGGCTCACACACCCGAGCCGCCCAGCCGCTCGCGCCCGCTCGCACCAGCTCCTGCTTATATGGTTCCAGCTATGCCCGACAATGAGCAGCGTCGTTTGGAGAGATTTGAGAGGCTATAGCCTCCGACATTCAGCGGTGCTGAGGGCGAGGATGCCCAGGGTTTTCTTGACAGATGTCAGCGCATGCTCGCACCGCGGGTATTCTAGAGTCCAACGGTGTTTCATTCACCACTTTTCAGTTCACAGGTGCAGCATTTCAGTGGTGGGAGGATTTCGAGAGGCGTAGGTCCGCTCGGGCAGCGCCCCTCACTTGGCAGCAGTTCTCTATGGTATTTTTGGAGAAGTACGTGCCTCAGTCTCAGAGAGAGGAGCCGCGACGTCAGTTCGAGTGGTTGAAGCAGGGAGAGATGACAGTTAATCAGTACGAGATGAGATTCACACAGCTGGCCCGTCATGCCATGTGGATGGTTCCTACGGACAGAGAAAGGATTCGGAGATTTATCGATGGCCTTATTTATCCCATCCGCATATTGATGACCAGGGAGAGAGTTTCGGCAGCTACCTTCGAGGAGGCGGTTGATGCCGCCCGTCATATCGAGACGCATCGCCGCAGAGCGCGAGGAGAGAGAGCGGCTAAGCCCTCGTGGTTCGGGCAAGCTCAGCTGGTGCTCCGTCTAGGGGCAACCCCAGAGGATAGCAGGGGTCGTTCTTTCGTGTCTCACCGGCCCGGACGTGCGCAGTCCAAGCGTGGTTTCATCGATCGTGGTCGTCGTGGCCATCGTGGTTATCGTGGTCGGCAGAGCCGCCGCAGTAGTCGACCTTCATCGAGTGCTCTTCCAGCCTGTAGCTCGCTCCCGTTTCCTCAAAGACAGGTTCATCGGTAGCGAGGGTCCTCACCAGCCCCTTCTTCCATCTTCGTGCCGTTGTTTTGAGTGCAGTGATTTAGGCCATATCGAGAGAGAGTGTCCTCGTGGCTTCGTAGCGGTCTCGGCAGAGGGATCAACCCTCGTCTTCTACTCCTATTTCTTCGGCGCCAGGCTCAGTCGGCTAGGACCGGTGGCCAGGTATCCACAGGTCGCCCTAGGGGCGAGGATCGCACTCTGGTGGAGGCCGTGCTCGTTTCTATGCTCTTACGGATAGTAAGGATGCTAGTGCTTCAGAATGCGGTCATTTCAGTATTATCTCAGTCTGCCACGTGGATGCTTCTGTCTTATTTGATCCCGGATCCACCTAGTCTTATGTCTCTACTTATTTTGCACATCATTTGGGTATGACCCGTGGTATTCTTGCTTTGCCCGTACACGTGTCTACCCTAGTAGGGGATACTGTTGTTGTGGATCAGGTATATCGATCCTGTATTATTACTATTGGGGGTCCGGAGACCCGAGTTGATCTATTACTACTGGGCATGGTAGATTTCGATGTAATTCTAGGCATGGATTGGCTATCTCCTTACCATGCGATTCTGGACTGTCATGCCAAGACAGTCACACTAGCTATTCCAGGTAATCCGAGGATCGAGTGGCGTGGCTTGACCGATTATGTGTCCGACAGGGTGATTTCTTATATAAAGGCCCAACGAATGATTGGCAAGGGTTGTTTATCTTATTTGGCCTTCATTAGAAATGTTGAGGCTGAGACACCCAGTCTTGATTCGATCCCATTGTGAGGGAGTTTCCGGATGTATTTCCAGCAGACCTACCAGGCATGCCGCCTGACAGAGATATTGACTTTGGTATTGACTTGGTGCCGGCACTCAGCCCATTTCTATTCCTCCCTATCGCATGGCACCAGCTGAGTTAAAAGAATTGAAGGAACAGCTTCAGGAACTCTTAGATAAGGGTTTCATTCATCCGAGTGTGTCACCCTGGGGTGCACCGGTGTTGTTCGTGAAGAAGAAAGATGGCACAATGAGAATGTGCATTGATTACAGGCAGCTGAACAAGGTAACAGTGAAGAATAAGTACCCATTACCTCGTATCGAGGACCTATTTGATCAGCTCCAGTGAGCTAGTGTATTTTCTAAGATTGATCTTCGATCGGGCTATCATCAGTTGAAGATCAGGGACTCAGATATTATGAAGACATCGTTCAGGACGCGATATGGGCACTACGAGTTCCCGATGATGTCTTTCGGGTTGACTAATGCCCCAGCTGCATTCATGCACTTGATGAATAGTGTATTTCTGCCGTACCTTGATTCTTTTGTGATTGTGTTTATTGATGATATTCTGGTGTATTCACGCAGTCGGAGGAGCATGCACATCATTCGAGGGTGGTATTGCAGAAGGTTGAAAGAAGAGAAGCTCTATGCGAAATTCACTAAGTCTGAGTTCTGGCTTGATACTGTCGGTTTTCCGGGACATATAGTGTCCAATGTGATGATATTCGGGTTGATCCACGTAAGGTCGAGCAAGCAGTGCACTGGCCCGCACCTTCCTCGCCTATAGAGATTCGGAGTTTTCTCGCCTTGGCGTGCTATTATCGCCGGTTTGTTCAGTGGTTTCTCATCTATTGCTTCACCGTCGACTAAGTTGACACAGGAAGAATGCTCCATTTGCGTGGTCCGATGAATGTGATGAAAGTTTCCATAAGCTCAAAGAGGCTTTGACCACAGACTCCAAGACTTGTGTTACCATCGCTCTGTGGTCATATACGTGTATTGCGATGCTTCTGTAGTTGGACTCGGTCATGTGTCGATGCAGTGAGGCAGTAGTTATTGCATATGCTTCTCGTCGGCTAAAGCCCCACGATAAGAACTACCCCGTTCATGATTTGGAGTTAGCTGCTATTGTTCATGCCTTCAAGATTTGGAGGCATTACCTATATGGTGTATCTTGTGATGTATATACGGACCACCGCAGCCTTCAGCATTTGTTTAAGCAGAAAGATCTAAATTTGAGGCAACGGAGATGGCTTGAATTGCTTAAAGACTATGATATTACTATTTGGTACCATCCCGGGAAAGCCAATGTAGTGGCTGATGCATTGAGCCGGAATGCTATTAGTATGGGCAGCTTGGCGTATATTCCAGTTGGGGAGAGACCCCTTGCAGTTGATGTTCAGGCGTTAGCTAATCAGATGGTGAGACTGGATATTTCTGAGCCCAGTCGGGTTATGGCTCGTGTAGTAGCTCGTTCTTCTTTATATGATCGTATTCGAGAGCGCCAGTATGATGATCCACACTTACTTGTCCTTAAGGACAGATTTCAGCATGATGATGCCAGGGATGTCACCATTGATAGTGATGGTGTATTGCGAATGCAGGGCCGGATATGCGTGCCCAATGTTGACGACCTTCGTGAATTGATATTGGAGGAGGCCCACAGCTCGCGGTATTCTATTCATCCAGGAGCCGCGAAGATGTATCAGGATTTGAAGCAGCATTACTGGTGGAGACACTCACTAATATGATGCGTATCGACTTCATTCCTAGTAAGCCTTTGAACTCAATGGGAAATCGATCACAGGTATTCTAGTATGAAGGTATGACATAATGGACTTATGTGGTTTAGGCAATCTGATACTAAATAGGAGTGGTATACTGTACGAATATATTGAGATATGGTCGGAAGGTACAGCTACCAAATACCCGTAAATACTGGGTCTATGAAATTAGTTTGTACTACTTATATTCCTATTTCTATTATATCGTTACCCATAAGAAGTATTATCATGAATGCATAATACAGTTTCGGCCTACATAGTTATCATACGTATCATCCCGATGACTATGTTCAGATATGTACTAGGAATAAAAGATCATGGAAATATTGAGCAACCTTCAATTTTAACAATTAAGAGTTGATTATTTGCCTTTGCCAGAGTTTGCTTATAATAATAGCTATCAGTCCAGTATTCAGATGGCACCGTATGAAGCTTTATATGGGAGACGGTGTAGGTCTCTAGTCGGTTGGTTCGAGCCCGACGAGGCTAGGTTGTTGGGGACGGAGTTAGTCCAAGATGCCTTAGACAAGGTAAAGGTGATTCAGGAGAGACTTCGCACAGCTCAGTCGCGTCAGAAGAGTTATGCGGACCGGAAGGTCCGAGATGTGTCTTATTCAGTAGGTGAGAAGGTGTTGCTGAAGGTTTCGCCTATGAAGGGTGTTATGAGGTTTGGAAAGAAAGGGAAGTTGAGCCCAAGGTTTATCGGACCTTTTGAGGTGCTTAGGAAAGTTGGGGAGGTGGCTTATATGCTTGCTTTGCCACCCAGTTTGTCGGGGGTTCACCCGGTGTTCCATGTATCTATGCTCCGGAAGTATGTCGGAGACCCGTCTCATGTGTTGGACTTCAGCACGATACAGCTAGATGAGGATTTGACTTAAGATGTGGAACCAATAGCCATTTTGGGTCGACAGGTTCGTAAGCTGAGATCCAAGGATATAACTTCAGTGAAAGTGCAGTGGAGAGGTCATCCTGTGGAGGAAGCAACTTGGGAGACCGAGCAGAAAATGCGAAGCAGATATCCACACTTGTTTGATGCTCCAGGTATATTTCTTAACCCGCTCGCGGACAAGCGTTTGTTCATTCACTGTAACGACCCGGCCCGTCGTTACGGGAATTTCCACCCCGTTACCATGCATTTACATATATTATGCTTTTAAAACAGTATTAGAGTATATCGGGTGAGTTAGGAGTGATTTGGATTGAAAATGAAACAAATAGCATGTTTGAAGAAAGCTTGAATATGAGAAGTCAACCAAGAGTTGACTATTGAGTTAGAGTGCTCGGAACCGGATTCTGATGATTCGACTAGTTCCTGGGGATCATTTATGACTTAGGAGAGCAATCGGAATTGAATTCGGAGGTCCGGTGTAGTTTTAGGCTTGAATTGGCGAATGTTGAATTTTGGCGAAAACCGGATGGTAGGTGATATTTTGATCCGGGGGTCGGAATGGAATTCCGACAATTTCTGTAGCTTCGTTATGTCATTTTGGATGTGTCTGCAAATTTTCAGGTCATTCGGACATCGTTTGATCGGGTTTTGGATTGAATGTTAGTTTTGAAAGTTTTGAATAAACTTAGGCTTGAATTCGTGTGTAAATGGTGATTGTGATGTTTAGTATGGTGTTTTTATGATTGGAACAAGTTCGTATCGTGTTTTGGAGTATGTTTATGGTATTCGTTGGGGTCCCGGGGGTCTCGGGATGAATCCGGGGGTCCAAACAGACCATTTTTGGAAGAAATGAGAAGGCTGGTTGCTGTCATAAACGCAGCAGGTTTTTGCTCTCCGCGATCGCGGGGAGGGGGACGCGATCGCGTAGGGTTGGGGGCTAGGCCATCGCGATCGCAGGATCACTAGTCGCGATCGCGTAGAGTTAGCCGGGTGGCCATCGCGATTGCATGAGCATCTACGCGATCGCGTAGAAGAGAAATAGGGTCCAGGGAAATTTGTGCTACGCGATCGCAGGAATAGAGACGCGATCGCGTGACGCCGGATGTTTGAACATCGCGATCGCGTGAGGCGAGTCGCGATCGCGTGAGTCTGGATTTTTGAACATCGCGATCGCGTGAGCAGAGTCGCGATCGTGTGAGGCCGAAACTTTTGAACATCGCGATCGCGTGAGTAGAGTCGCGATCGCGTAGAGCAAATGGGTCTGGCAGAGAATTTAATCACAGAACAGAGGGGTTACGGGTTCATTAACCCAAAACTCAATTTTGTGCCCTAGAGAGAAGAAAACTCGAGGAAATCACTGAGAAGTCATCGGTATTCATCGGAGGTAAGATTCTTGACTCAAAAACATCATTTTATGGTAGAGTTAACATCAATCTTCATGAAATTGGGTTGAAATCTTGAAGAAATGTGGCCTAAATATTGAAAACGGGATTTTTGGATTTGGAAGGCCATTTGAACTCCGATTTCGATAAATTTTATATGCACGGACTCGTGGCGAGATAAGGATCGCGTTGGTACTAATTTCGGATTTTTCCGAGCAGTGGGCCCGAGGTCGGGTTTTACCAACTTGGTGTATTTATGCGAATTTCATGTAAATTGAAGTGGGTTATGATTCTTTGACCCGTATTTGATATAATTATTGTTATTTGACTAGATTCTACACACGAGGCAGCGAAATTCAAAGGAAAAGGCATCACGGACGAGTCTACGACCGGCCTAGAGGTGAGTAGTTTGTGTATATGGTAGCCTGAGGGTTCGAAACCCCGGTTTAGCACATTGTGACGCTAGTAGGGCGTGGCTCGCACACCGTGGCAGGTGCGGGATTGATTGTGACTAGGGATTGAGACTTGGTCCATCCCTGATGTGAATAATATGTTGTTAGTGTTGGAAATACACTGTATTTGATATATTTGTGGGCTGTAAGCCTTGTTTGGGGCCTTGTGCCGACCTGTAGTGTCCTTAGAGGACAATATTTATGTGATAGCTATAATTGCTTAAATCACTGATCTCAGTCCTGGAAATTGAAATCACACTTTTGAAATGCTAAGTCACCGGCTTTTGCAAATTTAATAAAGTTTAAGTATTTTCATAATTTATGAACTGGAACATGGAAATAATTAATTTGAGCTGTTGTGTGACTTATATGCTTGTTGTGGACTGAGGATGGATCGGGCTGCACGCCGTAGTGGTTGATATGAGGATCGGGCCGCACGCCGCAGCAGTACTGTGCTTGGGCTGTAGGATCCCCTCCGGAGTTTGTACATACCCCCAGTGAGCGTTGTCGACGTTAAATGGATCGGGCAATACGCCGTAGCGGTTATGTGCATTGCATTGCATCTTTATCTATTGAATTATTTGTGATAATTGTATTATGCTATTGTTGCTAGCTCGTAGGAGGATCAGACTGTAGTTTAGCTTCATTTTGTGGTATTCTGTGGATTTCTTGCTTTCAGCTACTTGTATATATTTATTACTCACTGAGTACTTAGTACTCACCCCTACTCCCCGCACCTTTATGTGCAGATTTAGGTACACATGAGGGATAGACGAGCACTCCAGCTTTTATGAGTATTTATCCGAGTTGCTGAGGTAGCTGCCTACGTTCGTAGAACCTAGCTTCTCCTCTCCATTTCCAGTTGTTATTTGTATTTTGTATTCAGACTTGAGTATTTCTAAACAGTACTTTCTATTCCCGTTGGGTTTGTTAGAGGCTCTAGACTTGTGACTCCAGATCTTTGGGAGTGTCAGTACTTTTGTTCAGTATTATTATTATTGGAGTTCTTAAACTCATATATTCTTCTTGGGTTGTCCATTTGGGGACCGGTATTTTGTGATAATTAAATTGTTGGTCTGGCTGGCCTAGCTTGATTGTTGGGCGCCATCACGACCGGATTTGGGTCGTGACATCATGTCAACTATGCGACCGCATTCAATTCTCAAAAATTAAATTTTGTCCGTGTATACTTCTGTATCCAGAGTGTATATCGAATGTATACGGCTCTACTTAGTTTTCTTCTCCTCCTATTTTTTCCTATCTTTTTTCCACCTCTTTTTTCATAAATCTTCTCTTCTATTTATAGGCAAGAAGTTAGAAAATTTTCAGATTTTTTATTTAAAAGAAAATATTTTTTTAATTTAAAGAAACCCATTAATCCATGTTTTCCTCTCCTTGTTTTCTTCCTTGATTTCCTTGCCCCCACTACTTTATGTTATGTGATTATGATTATTTTTTGGCTAAAAAAAATCTGCAATTTTCTTTTTGGGCCAATGGGTTTTGGGTTGGGTAAGGGTGCTTAGGATTGGGCTTGTACTTAATTTGCAAGATGGCCCAATCCAAATTTTCTATTTTGTTCTTCTCCATTATTCAACTTCCTAATTAATAAAGACCAAAATACTAAGATTAATTTATAAAAACTAAAATTATCTTGAAATACTAATTAAATCAGAATAATAATTGTCACCTAAATTTAAATGGTAATTAAAATACAATCACACAATTTGGACATTAAAGGCAAAAATGCAAAAGATGCCTATTTTTTGTGATTTGCATTTTTATAAGATAAAATTAATTACTCCTAATTGTAATTAAATCCTAAATGCAAATGCGATATAGTTTTTTATTTTTTTTTAATTTAAATAATAAATATGCACAAAAAAATGACATTAAATTCGCAATAATTATAAAAATAAAGAAAAAAATTGTTTTATTTGAATTTTGTCGGAATAACTCATATGTAGAGTAAAAATCATGTGCTCACAGTGGCCAAAGAGGAAATTGATCCCAGAGAGGAGATCTTTAAATGTGGACTTGCTTCCGCACAACACTCATGTGCAAGCACAGTTCCACACGAGAGAGGGTTGGAGCTTCTTTAAGGAGCGGGTGGAGAATGCAAATGAACACATGGTGAAAGAGTTTTATGTCAATATCCACCATCTAGTCCGAGATTCCACTGCCACAAAAGTGAGGGACCAAATTGTGTTATTTGATAGAAAGTCACTCAATGAGTTTTTGGGGTTCGCAGAGGAAGATGAATCTTAGTATCTAGAGAAGTTAGCCCAGAAGGAGGAGGCCCGACCTTGGTTAGAAGAGGTGCTAGCGGCTCCCAGAACTGTTCCGGTGTGGCTAAAAGCATAGGAGAAAATTTACAAGAACACCCTCAGCTTCGAGGCGAAGGGTGGTTGACCTTTGTCTGCAACCGTCTGGATCCCACCACTCATGACCATTCAATGCCGATTGATAGAGCGGTGTTGGTAGCTTCGATCATGGTAGGCTTCCCACTGAATGTGGGAAATATCATGTATATTGTCATCTCAAATGTGGCCAACGAGACCAAGACGAACTATCCCTTCCCCAACACATTGACAATGTACTTCAGAGAGCTGAAAGTGAAAAGGAAGAAGTTTGATGTTCTGGTGCCTCCGGCGGGGGCGTATTCGTGGTATGATCAAAAGGGTCCGGACAACCATAAGACGGCCAAAAAGGGCCAAGCCACCACTTCCACCACAGCTGGCCAATCTGAGGAGCCAGCTGTCACCACGGCTGAGCAAGCCACTCCACTCCCTCCGGGTCCATCCACAGCACCCTCCTCATCTACAACCGATCCGGAGATTCCAGTCTCCAAGACGCACCAGTTCACTGCCAACCAGCTGTCCTACACTTTGACCAGTTTGAACAACTGGATGCCAGCTGTGACATCCAAGTTGTCCACTTTTACGATAGTGGTTCAGTCCCATGGTGCACCAGTGACGGTGGAGGTCCCAACTTCTATTGGGGACACATTAAAGAAAATCCTGGAAAACCAGGAAAAGATGATGAAGAAGCAGGATAATTTGGCTGAGGTGGTCGATTCACATAGCAAGGCACTCAAAAGCCTTGCTAGGGAGCATAGGAAGCTAAGGAAGACCAAGGCCTCAACGGAGTCGGTTGCCGCTCTAAAGGAGCAGGTGGACAAGCTGGTAGCTGATCAGTTGCCCCTAGATCTTTTCTTTGGTGAGCCGGCCGTAGAGCCACAGGCGGAACAGCCACAGGAGGAGCCCAGGCCATGCAAGAAGTGGAAGCTCCCCAACACTGAGGGAGTGGTTATCATGGTAGCCCCTGAGCAGCAGGAGGAATCCTCTAGTGCACCCACAGCAGGACCCACAGCAGCAGATGAGCCTCCTCCAGAGTAGGCACCTGTCCCAGCAGCACAACAGCAGGTTGGGGATCAGTCTAAGGTCCCCACCACTACAGCAGATGAGGGAGACAGTCAGAGCCATACTATTGATCAGGCTTGAGGGGCCATCTATATCCTTTCTTTGTGCTTTATTTGATAGTTAGAATTGGGGACAATGCTAGCTCTTATTCGTGGGGGGTGTGCCCTACTATTTTTGATTTTGGGACTGTATATATTTGACTACATTCAGTATATTCGTAGACGTAGTATTTGTATATATTTTAACACTTTGATCTACCTTAGTTTCAATTTGAACACTTTTTGATTGTATATTCGGATCTATCTTTGATCATAGTTCATTTGTTTTTTTCAATTTTTGGTTATTCTCGTAGAATCATTTGATTTTGTTTTAAGCTTTCAATAAACCCTTGGTGTTCTTAATGCCACTGTTCTTTCCAAGGGTCAAGTGTTGTGTGAACCGGTGGCTCTTCCCTACGATAGATAGTGTGACAACTTTCTTAAGGGTTGGACATTTTTTTCTTTTTTTCTTCTTGAGTTTTTGGTTAAGGGTACCTCGGGCGAACTTCACTTGGGCCTAGCACATTTGTTTCCGATCTTATGGTCAAAGACATCAAGTTGTGTCTAGATTGGTGAAAGTTGTGGCCTTGAGAATCTTGGGTTGATCGAACAACCATCGATTGGTCATATGGACCAAAGTGTGCTCGAATCTATTCCGAGGTTGTTATGGGCCTTCGACTCCATTTCTTGGTGATCTCTGAGTGTAAGTGTGGTGAGAAAATAGAATTGTGAGCCCAAGCACCATACCAATGGTCTAGAACTTGCCCCGAATGTTTGTTGAGGCGAAATCCTAGGTGAAGATTGACTTAAGAAGCGAGTGTAGGCCACCTTTGATCCAAATGAACATATCATGAATCATTCCTTCCAACCTACCAATAAATGAATCCCTAGTCACCCCTTTTGAGCCTAAAACCTTATTTCTTCATAAACCAAAGTGCAACCTATAGCCAATTTAGACCTTCTCTTGGCACCCAAAGATTTTCCCTTAAAGTGATTGCAAAAGTATAAGTTTGGGGGGGGGGAGACAAGATCAGAACAAGAAAGGCACCAATGTGGCAAAAAGGCACAAATGCAATAAGAAAAAGAAAAGGCATGAAGAAAAAGGAAACAAAGAGAAAAACAAGCGAAAAGTTGAAAAAGACCCAAAATGGGGGGACCAAAAAAAGAGTTGATAAGTGAAAAAAGGGAAGAAGGAAGAATGGGAATGAAATGATCAAAGAAAGAAGTGTCAATTGCAAAAATGGAAGAGTGCCATGGTGCCTCTCTTTCACCCCTTAAAAGAGGAAATGCCAAAAAGAGTCAAAAAGGTATTCCATAAATGAATCAAAAGAAACGCTTTAGGGAAGGTTGAATCACTAAGAACCAAATTCCTACCCTACCCAAAAAGCTTTCACAATGACTCCCAAAAATCCATATATGATCTCAAGTCGAGAAGAGCCAACATTAGTGGATACTTACATAAAGGGCAAGCCTATGGTACCTAGTGTCGGGCTTAGAGTCTCTTCTTTGAGAGAGCAAGTGTGAAATTCTCCACATTGATTTGAGTGAAAATACCCTAAAAGGTGAGATGCACTTAGGGAGAGCCGAAGGTGTATGAGTTTGGGGTCCACAATAACCAAAGTGCTTGAGAAAGGCTCCTTGATGGATCGAGTCAACCCTTGAAGCTCTTGTGTCACACTTGATCACAAAGTTTAAGATTTTTCTGAAAGGTGTCAATGATACATTTGCATTAGGGGCAATTTTTAGTCCCAATTGATGTTTGTGAGGTTTCCCCCGGACAAGTAGGGGTGTTTTGGTGTCTTTTCTCTGAAGGTTAGGTCTTAGTTTTGATTTGCTTGAGGACAAGCAACGGTTTAAGTTTGGGGGAGTTGATAACTAGGAATTTTTGTATGATTTTGAACCCTTTCTTACCTTAGCTTTGTGCATAAAATGTGATCAAATGGCTTTGAATTACTTACAAGTGCGCTATTTTGTAGGTTTCTGCGAAAAAGGGATGAATATCATCAAAGCGGCTCAAAAAGGAGTGAAACCGGCAAAACGTCAACGAAGAGAAAAAGGACTTCAAGGAAGCCTGTGCGGACCGCACTGTTTCGGTGTGCGGCCGCACAGGATGGTTCAGAGACACTCAAAGTTCAAGCACTATCTGCATGGACCGCACTGATTTGGTGTGCGGCCGCGCAGGAGAAGATCAGAGAAGCCTAAAAGTGCAGACAAAACCCACGCGGACCGCGTCCAAAATTGTGCGGTCTGCAAAGAAGAAGACCAGAGCAGGAATTGCTTAAGGAACAAGCCCCACGTGGCCGCGTGGCATATCAGTGCGGCCCGCGTGGGTAAAGGATCAAAGACTGTGCATGCAAGAGATTTATGCAGTGCGGCCGCATGACAATTGTACGCGGTCTGTGTTACTGTACACACGTGGCCGCATGACAAATGTATGCGTTCCACATACCTGTTCCAGCAGCAGACCTTCAGCAACCCAAATTACCCTACGCGGCCGCACGACAAAAGTGTAATGTCCGCGTGAGTCCCGTAGGGGCATTTTTGTCCAAAAATTTTAGGGTAGTATAAATAGCTTCTTTTTATTTTTTAGGTTATGTTAGACAATACACAGTGATGGCTGAGCTCGTGAAAAACTTGGATACGCCTATTTTGGGCAATTTTGTACTAGATTAACATTAGATTTCATTTCCAATTAATTACTATGTCAATTTTAGCTTCAATTCCTTCATCTTCTTCTATTTCTATGGCTAGCTAAACCCATAGCTAGGGTTGTAGCCCAACCCTAGTGTGGGCAATTGATGGGTTAGAATACTAAATGCAAGGATGATTGTAGGTCATTGGATTTGGGTTGACTGAATGTATTTAATTGGGATTTTGTGGTTGCAAACATGAAATCTATTTTTGTGGGTTTGGTCTCTTCTTGAGAAAGAGAGTACAACAAGAACTTGGGATGGACCCATGAGAATGGTAGTCCCAAGTAACGGGTATAAAACCTCGAGAGAGTAATTACCCAACTTGAGCCTAAAGTTGCCTGGGCAAATTAGCCTACCCAATTGGTCTCGAGAGAGTCAATTGGGCAAAATTGTTCTCTCTACCGAGAGGTGTGAGAATGAATGCATAGAGCAATGGCTACCCGATAATCCCATGTATCATCTTCACATTGAATTTCTATACCCATTAGTTATTCCACCTAGGCATAAGCTACTTCCCTAGTCCCCTTCCCATTAGCAAATCACAATTAGAAATATCCTTAGCATAATTTAGATAATACAATAGTAGTAGATACAATAGTTTACAAATCGAAAATACCAAAAATGTTTGAAGATAAACTAGAAGCCAAAATTCAATACTAGTGCAACACAATTATTCACTCCAAAAATATACTCCCAAAGGAATTGACCCCGAACCACTATTCGGGTAAGAGTAATAGTGCCCGCTCATACCTTCGGGCTGAGTTTGCCACGATCAGGCGCCTGAATAGAAATTTAAAAATTGCTGAAATGTATTGCATGAAATGCGAATGCAGAACAATATTCCCTTGTTATCCAGGTGGGCGCCTGATGCATGAAATGCGAATGCAGAAAAGTATTCCCTTGTTATCCAGGTGGGCGCCTGATGCATGAAATGCGAATGCAGAAAAGTATTCCCTTGTTATCCAGGTGGGCGCCTGATGCATGAAATGCGAATGCAGAAAAGTATTCCCTTGTTTATCCAGGTGGGTGCCTGATGCATGAAATGCGAATGCAGAAAAGTATTCCCTTGTTATCCAGGTGGGCGCCTGATGCATGAAATACGAATGCAAAAAAGTATTCCCTTATTATCCAGGTAGGCGCCTGATGCATCAAATGCAAATGCAGAAAAGTATTCCCTTATTATCCAGGCGGACGCCTGATATATGAAATTAAAATTGCCGAAATATATTCCCATGTTATCCAGGTGGGCGCCCTATGCATGAAATGCGAGTGCAGAAAAGTATTCCCTCAGTTTGATAACTAGGGTATGGATTTAAAAGCTGATACCTCCTCACTGTTTTTGTATTTTCCTGATTGATTGATTTTCATCCATGGGATTCCTCCACTTATTGCTGAACTTTCTTTTTAATGTTTTTTATTTTTCCACTTTGGGCACATTCACTTTGAAGTGATTAGTGACGATTGCTCCTGTCTAAATCACAAAAACAAAACTTATTAAATATAAGTTGCTGGCAACTGGCATCTACTGCTCCTGCCTCTTGTTGCCTTTCCTCTTTTTGCTTCTCTTCCGCTGTGCGGTCTTTCAGTTGACTATCTTCTACAAGCTCTCTTTTTGTATTTTCTTGTTTTCACCTTTTTGTTTTCTTTTCTTTTGGCTCTGTTTGCCAAACTCCTTTATTTTTTCTCAACTCTTTTTTTTTCTAGTGTTATTTCAACTCTTATCATCAGAAGCTAATAGTTAGCCTTCAAAGGACAAACAATGAAATGCAAAAAAGGGTAAAGGTGTTTTGGAGAAGGATAGAACTTATCTGGGTATGTCGGCTGATTCCGTTGACCATACCATGTATTTAAACTCCGATCCAGTTCGTTCAATCCATTATTCTGACTCCAAATTTCTTACAACCCAAACCGACTCTATTTTTGTTGCTTTTTCCTTTTTTATGATAAACCTCGCAATCGCCTTATGGTGCCATGAAAGGTTTTTACCAATAAGACTCTCTCATTTTTATTTCTCTCAATCTCACAGTCGTCTTGCAGTGCCGTTAAAGGTTTTCAATGACAAGACTCTCTCATTTTTATTTCTCTCAATGTCACAGTCGCCTCACGGTGCCAGTTAAGGTTTTCACCGATGAGACTCTCTCATTTTTTTGATTTTTTGATTTTTCCTTTTGTCTTTTGTTTTTCTGCACCACTGATGTTGTCCAATGCATTGATCTTCCTTCATTCATTTTGCATTTTGTTATTTTCTTGAAATCGATTAGAAGGTCTTTCTTTGGACTATAACATGGCTTTTGGATGGGTTAAGAAAGAAAGGTATAAAATGCTCAAAACTTACGAGGGTTTAAAAATATTTACAACTCTCGGAATTATAAAACATAACTTTTGCCCCAGTTTGAATATGTGGGGAATTTTTGGATTCTTCTTTATTGTGACTGAACCTCAGTGAGGCTGCCTACGTACCCTTTCGGGATCAAGTCAGACGTAGTTCATACTACGCCATAATTCATGGTTTTGTTTGACTTTTTCCCGATTTTCTTGTCTTTTTATTTTGCTTGCATTTACTTTTTCTTTTTTTTTCCTTTTTTTTGGCTATTTTTCTTTTGTATCGTAAGCAATTCCAAGAGAGGGGTATTAAAGAATATATTGAACACGGCTCGAAGGGGATATCAATGGATAAAGTGTTTGGATAGAGAATAAAATGCCTTCATCATTTCAATTCCAAAATCACAACAAAATACAATCACACAATTAAAAAGGAATCATACATAATATCTTTTAACCGCATCTGAATTGATAGCAGTCTCTACGTATTTCCCATCAACGTCTGTCAAATATAATGCCCCATTAGACAACACCCGTGATACCATAAATGGCCCTTGCCAGTTTGGTGCGGATTTGCCCTTTGCTTCAGCCCAATGTGTTAAGATACGCCTCAATACAAGTTGTCCAACTTCAAACTTCCGAGGACGCACCTTCTTATTATATGCTCTGGCCATTCTTTGTTGATACAATTGCCCGTGGCAAACTACTGTCAACCTCTTCTCATCAATCAAACTTAATTATTCCAGCGGGGCTTTTACCCATTCCTCGTCATCTATTCCAGCGTCAGCTATGATTCGTAATGACGGTATCTCTATTTCAGCAGGTATAATAGCCTCTGTCCCATACACCAATGAATAGGGTGTGGCAGCGATAGAAGTGCGCACTGTTGTGTGATAACCCATAAGAGCGAAAGGTAATTTCTCGTGCCATTATATGGATTCCTCTACCATTTTCCTAAGGATCTTCTTTATATTCTTGTTTGCAGCTTCTACTGCCCCATTTGCCTTTGGCCTGTATGGTGTAGAGTTACGATGTATGATTTTAAATCTCTAGCAAGCTTCCGCCATGAGGTGACTGTTCAGATTGGCCCCGTTAGCTGTGATGATGACTTGGGGAATTCGAAATTGGCATATAATATTTTCATGCACAAAATCCACTACAGCTTTCTTCGTCACCGTCTCGAATGTCTTTGGCTCCACCCACTTAGTAAAGTAATCAATAGCGACCAAAATGAATCTATGTCCGTTAGAAGCTGCAGGCTCTATTGGTCCGATAACATCCATGCCCCAGGCGCCAAATGGCCAGGGTGCAGACAACGTATGCAATTCATAAGGTGGTGAGTTGATTAAATCTCCATGTACTTGGCATTGGTGACATTTCCTCACATACCTGATACAGTCCCGCTCCATGGTGAGCCAATAGTACCCAGCTCTCAGAATCTTCGTTGCTAGGATATACCCGCTTATATGGGGTCCGCAAGCTCCAGCGTGCACCTCAGTCATAATATTATTAGCTTGTAGCGCATCCACACATCTCAACAATCCTAGGTCTGGTGTTTTTTTATGTATAATTCCTCCACTAAGGAAGAAGCCATTCGCTAAGCGTCTTACAGCTCTCTTATGATCTCTGGTGGCTTTGCTCTGGGTATTTTCCTGCCTTTAAGTATTCCTTGATGTCGTGATACCACGGTTCTCTATCCAACTCTCCTTCCACAGCAAAACAGTAAGCATTCTGATCATATACCTGTATCTGAAGTGGATTTATATAGGCTTTGTCCGGATGATGTAACATAGAGGATAGTGTGGCTAGAGCATCTGCAACTTCGTTGTGCATTCTTGGGATATGTTTGAACTTTATGGATTGGAAGCTTTGGAACAACTATGTAGACAATGCCGATAAGGTATCAATTTCAAATCTCCTGTCTCCCATTCTCCCTGAATTTGGTGTATCAAAAGATCCGAGTCACCCATGACCAAAATCTCTTAAACACCCATGTCTATTGCCATCCTCAATCCCAATATACACGCCTCATATTCGGCCATATTGTTGGTACAGAAAAATCGAAGCTGAGCGGTAACGGGATAGTGCTGTCCCATTTCTGAAATAAGCACTGCCCCAATACCAACTCCCTTACTATTGACGGCTCCATCGAAATACATATTCCATCTTGGCTTTTCACTTTGTTCTATTTCTTCGACATTCATTGCCTCCTCATCTGGAAAATATGTTTTTAGTGGCTCATACTCATCATCCACTGGATTCTCTGCCAAGTGATCTACAACTGCCTGCGCTTTCATCGCCGTACGAGTTACATAAATGATGTCGAATTCTATAAGCAGAATCTGCCATTTAGCAAGTCTCCCTGTAGGTATGGGCTTTTGGAATATATACTTCAGAGGATCCAACCGTGATATAAGATATGTGGTGTATGCTGACAAATAGTGCTTCAATTTCTGAGCCACCCAGGTCAATGCACAACATGTCCTCTCTAACTGAGTATATTTTACCTCGTAAGGTGTGAATTTCTTACTAAGGTAATATATAGCTTGCTCTTTCTTGCCCGTCACATCGTAATGTCCCAGCATGCAACCAAAAGAATTATCAAGCACTGTTAGATATAAGATCAAAGGTCTTCCCGGCTCCGGAGGAACTAACACTGGAGGATTTGCCAAATATTCCTTGATTTTATCGAAAGCTTCCTGACATTCATTGGACCATTTCACTGCTGCATCTTTCTTTAACAACTTTAAGATAGGCTCACATGTCGATGTCAACTGAGCGATGAATCGGCTAATATAATTCAGCCTTCCTAGTAAGCTCATTACTTCCTTCTTGTTTTTCGGTGGAGGCAAACTCTGGATGGCTTTGATCTTTGATGGATCTAGTTCAATGCCTCACCGACTTACTATAAATCCCAACAGTTTCCCTGAGGGTACTCCAAAGGCGCATTTCGCAGGATTGAGTTTAAGGTTGTACCTTCAGAGTCTTTGGAAAAACTTCCTCAAGTCCCTCACATGATCATGTTGCTTTTTGGATTTTATGATGACGTCGTCCACATACACCTCAATTTCTTATCATGGAACATTGTGGTCATTTCCCTCATATAAGTAGCTTTGGCATTCCTTAACCCAAACGGCATCACTTTGTAGCAGTATGTTCCTCAAGGCGTACTGAAAGCAGTTTTCTCCGCATCTTCCTCATCCATTAGGATCTCGTGATAACTTGCATAACAATCTACAAAAGAGCCAATTTCATGCTTGGCACAATTGTCGATTAATATGTGGATGTTTGGCAATGGGAAATCATCCTTTGGACTGGCTTTGTTGAGGTCTATGTAATCAACACACACCCTGGTTTTTCCATCTTTCTTTGGAACAGGCACAACATTTGCTAACCAGGTGGGGTACTTAGTAACTCGTATGACCTTTGCCTCAAACTGCTTATTCACCTCTTCTTTTATCTTCACGATGATGTCCATTTTGAACTTTCTCAACTTTTGCTTTACTGGCCGGCATTCAGGATAAATAGGCAATTTGTGAACCACCAAATCAGTGCTAAGTCCAGGCATGTCATCATAGGAACAAGCAAAGATATCCTTATTAATGAGTGCTAAAGTTCATGCAGCAACTTTATTAACTCTTCCCTGAGGGAGGCTCCTAAATGTACACCGATTTGCGTCTCCTGGACATTATCCTCACTCCCCAAATTAATAGATTCTGTCTCACTCAAATCCGGTTTGGGGTTTTCCTCATATTGATTCAAGTCTTTACTTATTTCCTCTAGTATTTCCTCATCCTCATATTCTATTTCACTCTCATTCTCAATTTCTTGTATTATAATTTGATTGTCAGAACTCGGCCAAGAATCCTTCATGCATGACATATCATCAGAATCAACATATATTGAACTGTACAAAAAGAAGAAAAATAGAAATAAGGCATAAATGAAGAAAGAAGAAGAACTGCATTTCATTGATATTTCAAAGGATGAACAAAGATTGGGTACATTTTGGTTTCAATGGGGTGGGGACTGCAACATTAAAATTGCTTTTTTGGGAAATGATGATATATTTCGAAAGCTAACTACCAAGACTCCTTCCTGATTGGGAAAGGAGTGGCTTCCCAATTGTTGAGTGCAACACTAGACCCCACGAAATAAATGTCTATCTTGCTGGTACCCTCGCCCATCTCCACCATGTTCACGTCCCCAAATAACATTTCAAACCTCGCCAGGAGCTCCTCATCATGTCTAGTCTCAACATACCTCGACGCAGCAAATGTCAGATGTCATTTTGTACCAGGCTTGGCGAAGGTGTCGGACAGTTTTGGGACTGGTTTAGGAAGGGTCCAATTCTTCTTTTTGGTTCTTTTGGCTTTCTGGATGTCGGCGTGGGTAGGTTTGAAGCCCAAACCAACGGTGTCATTGTTTATCGGTAAATGGACTGGGTGGGTTATTCCCTGCAAGGCTATTCCTAGCCCTTTTCCCGGCGTAAATCCATTCTTGATCATCCCTTTGGCTACCATCACAGCGGCAGGTGCCACTGTAGGGATTGGCAAGTTCTCCCTTTCTGCTATCTTGTTCACTATCACAGTGTCTGTCACCTTGACCCAGGGACCCTTGTCCCCATCAGCTTCCTCGAAGGGCATTATGGCATTACAAGCGTCTTCCTCTCCATGCACTATAATTTCTCGCTGCTCCCATTCGAACTTAACCATTTGGTGCAAGGATGATGGTACGGCCTTAGCCGCATGGATCCATGGCCGAACCAGCAATATATTATAGGACACAGTGACGTCTAATACCTGAAATTCCATGGTAAAGTCTACCGGCCCAATGGTGACCTCCAAAATGATATCCCCCAAAGTATTTTTGCTTCCTCCGTCAAACCCTCGAACACTCACACTATTCTGCCGGATTCTGTCGGGATTAATCTTCAGCTTTCCGGGAGTAGAAAGTGGACAAATATTTGCACTCGACCCATTGTCTATTAAAACCCGAGTGACCACTGATTCTTCACTTTTGACGGTACGATAGAGTGCCTTGTTATGTTCAGTCCCTTCAACATGCAATTCATTGTCCGAGAAAGTTATCTTGTTTGACTCAAAAATCTTGTTGGTATTCTTCTCAAGATGGAAGATTGAGATCTTTTCGGGGACATGTGCCTCATTCTATATCTTAAACTATGCCTTTCTGTGTTCCGCTGAGTGAATTAACAATGAAAGCAATGAGATTTGTGCAGGCGTCTTTCTCAGCTGTTCTACTATCGAGTAGTCTTGAGATTTTATCTTGTTCAGAAATTCTTCTGCTTCTTCTTTAGAGACCGTCTTCTTCACATGACTCTCCTTTACCACCTTCATTTTTCTTAACTCTTCTGGGGCAAAACACCGCCCGGAACGAGTAAGACCGTGTGTCTCGTTGACCTCTCCTGTAACTTCTTTTCCCTTGTACACTACTGCAACCTTGTTGTAGTTCCAAGGTATGGCTTTAGTATCAACCACCGGCATTTGCACCACTGGCTTTATAATCACTGGTTCCATGCATGCCCCTTTTACACTGTTAACAACGACTTAAACCCTGGCACCACAATTTTTAAAGTCTCAACCACTGGTGGTTTTTTCACTGGCACTTCAGCTATCGCTTTCTCTTTCTCAACTTCCCTCTCTACTTTGCTGTTAGCTTTTATCATCATAACTGATTGGGATGGCTTCCTGCTGCTCTCCTCTTGTGCTAACTCTATTATGTGTGTCTCATGATAAGTCGGCAGCGGATTCTGAGTAATGTTTGGAGTCTCTGGAGCCTGTACCTCAATCCTCCGATTGTCAATGAGCTCCTGTATAGCATTTTTCAAGTGCCAACACTTTTCAGTATCGTGCCCCGGTGCCCCGGAGCAATATTCACACCTGACTGACTGGTCAATGTTTCTGGGAGGTGGGTTTGCCAGTTTTGATTTAATCAGATTCACTATCCCCAATTATTTCAGGCGATGATAGAGGCTGGTGTAAGACTCCCCCGATGGGGTGAATGTTTTCTTCGTTTGGGCTCTGTTTCTCATCTCTAGATAGGTCGGAAGTTGGGTCTATTTGGGTTCTTGTAGGCTCTGAAAGGAGGGTAGGTGTTCTATGTATGATAGACATTTTGTGGGACCTGGGCTCGCCATACATGAGGGGGTGATCGGTAAGGTTGGGCTTGTGGAATGGGGTAGTGTGGAGTAGTGGGTGGATAATAAGGTGGAGGTGGGTTGTAAGGCGCTGGTGGGTATGGCTGGTATGGGCGAGGTGGGTAATGGTATATGCATTGGCTACGAGTCCATGGTTTACTTTCCACAACCGAAACCTCTTCCTTTTTCTTCTTTACAATAGATCCTCCGTTCCCTGTCTGTATAGCCTGATTCGTGGCCTTGATAGCAGAAAAGCTCATGATTTTGTTGGTTTTCAACCCTTCTTCTACAAAACTCCCCATTTTCACTACATCATTGAAATTCTTACCAATAGCCGACACCAAATGGCCGTAGTAAGTATGCTCTAAGGCTTGCAGAAAATAATCTACCATTTCAGTCTCCTTCATAAATGGATCCACTCGTGCCGCTTGTTCTCTCCATCTAAAACCATACTCCCGAAAGCTTTCACCGGGCTTCTTCTCCATCTTGGTAAGCGACAACCTATCTGGTATTATCTCTAAGTTGTACAGGAAGTGGTTGGCAAATGATTGCGCTAGATCGTCCCAGATGAACCATTTAGTGTGATCTTCACGTGTATACCACTCCAGCGTAGAACCGCTCAAACTCTAGCTAAAGTACGCCATCAAAAGTTCATCTCTCCCTCCTGCACCACGCATCTTGCTGCAATATCCCCTGAAATGGGCTACAGGATCCCCATGTCCATCATACATGTCGAACTTAGGCAACTTGAACCCGACCGGGAGCTGTACCTCTGGGAACAGACACAAATCTTTGTATGCTACGCTCACTTTGCCCCTTAGCCCTTATATGTTACGGAAGGACTGTTCCAAACTCCTTATCTTCCTGGCCATTTTTTCATGTTCCAAGTTTTTGATGGGCTTTTCTTCAGCTGTCTCCATCAGTGGGGTATAGGATTCATGTTGCCTAAATATCGGCTCCTGCGGATAATAATGAGTATCTTGCACATGGAACAATGGTTCACTTGATGACTTATGCAGAGCAATGGGTGGAGGTGCTACATATACCGGGGCAACTTGTGGTGGCTGGGGTGGAATCTGTTTGGACAGTGGTGGTGGTGCCTGAGAAGTGGAGGCATAGTAGTGGTGGTAATCTGGATACGTGGAGGATGAGTTCATGGTGGGTGGCTCAGGATTAGGATTGACAGGAGGGACATATGCTGGGTTAGCGGGATATGCGGGTAAGGTTTGACCCCTAGACCAAGCTTGGTACATCTCAGACATTTGCTGTTTGAGCTTATACATTTCCTCCTTCATCCCTGCTACATCCACGACTCCCTTTTCTTGCACAGGGTCCATGATAGTTGGTTCAATTTCTTGAGACACAACCTTTGTCATAGTCTTAGATCGTGTGTTGTAATGATGATTTGCCAGAGTACCAGTTGCCAGATGAAATCTGTTTTCTCATAAACAACAACACTTGTTAATAGTTAGTACTTAAAAGGATAAGATGCAACGATTTTAAAAACCACAACTTTTACCTTTGATCGTCATGCATCATCCCGGCTCTTGTTCCATTTTGAACCAACATCATTCTTCTTTTTTTTTCTTTTTCTTTCTCCGTTTTTCTTTATTTTTTTTCCTTTCTTTCTTTTCATCTTTTCCTTTCTCTTTTTTTCTTTCTTTTCATTTTTTTATTTTCTTTTTCTCTCTTTTCTATCTCCTTCTTCTTTTCTTTATTGATTTTCGTCCCTATTTATTTGCCTATCGTACAAACAATTGAAGCGAAAAAGTATTAGCAACAACTTTTGATTTTTCATTGATATTCAATAATATTGATTTACAAGATGGTGTTGTGCTACTAATGCAAAAAGCAATACGAACACAAAATGCATGCCTTATGAATACATTAATGCTCCTTGTGCCCGCGAGACGTCGTTCGGTCTTTCCGCGGGCCTATATGCTAATCCACTTTGGAGCGTATCTCGGTCGGACATGACTTGCTTCACAAAGAATTTCACAGCTGATACAAACATTGTTCGGGACATGTCTTCACGCAATTGGCACTTTCGGGTGATATATTGAGCAATATGAATAATTCTCTCTCGAACGACCCCTTTCTCTTGAAGTAACCGGCTGATCTGTTCAGCGCGAGCATCTAAGGTGTGTTGGTTCTCCTCATGCAGTTGTTGTAACTCAAACTCTAATCGAGCCATAGTCGTGTAACAATGCTCTCTTTCTTCTTCAAATTCTTTGATGATATTGTTACTTTTGACAGTGGCTGTGATGATTTTCTTTCTTAGATGAGCTACCTCAACCTCATGTTTGTCCCGTAGTTGCTGATCCAACCTAGCTCTTTCCTCGACATCTTTTGATAGTTGCTTCTGAACCCTGACTAACTCTTTTTCTAGTTTGTCCAGGTCGAAGCAGTTGTCATTCACTTTGTGCCGAAGATTTTCAATTAGTTTCTCGTCTCAGGCTAAGCGAACCGGGGTCTCGGATAAAATTTTCATTTTAGCAACCTGAGCCTTTAGGATTTCATTCTCCTTTTTCAGCCGCTTCTTCTCTCCTTCAGCAGATGCTGCCTGTAAACCGCTCTCAAACTGGAGATCTCGCAACTGCTTTTCTAGCAAGCTGATTTTGGCTTTATACTCGTTTTCTTTAGCCGCCCAGTTTCTGTTTTCCTTAGATTGCTCCGCCAAATCTTGAAAGTGAGGTCTTTTCGATGGTCTATCATGCTCAATACCCCGTCGATACCATGCAGCGTACCTTGACGATAATTATCCTTGAGCTCTGTTCTCCACACAAGTTTCTACCTTTAAATTCTGACACTCATTCCAAATCTATCGGACCTTTGCTACCGAGAATTTCCCGTCCGGACTAATCTCTATTACTTGCAAACTGAGGTCCCTATCCTTTGGTATAAGTTGACATCTTCCAAGATGTCGTAGGACCCTGTACAGGGCATAAGGCTGGATACTTTTCAAACCCATGATCAAGAAGTGTGACCCTTCTGTCGGCATGTAAGTCACCTCGTCGAGGGGCAACCATCCGTATGCCCAATCGATTTGTCTATCAGTCAACGATCGTAGATATTAAATCCAATCCTTAACTCCCTCTCGCAACTTAACTTCTTTTGTTCTCGTATAGAATTCTCCGAGGCACGTTCTTTCAGTCGGCCCATAGCTTGAGAACAAAGGATGATGGCATAGATGTTCTATCAACCAGATTTGCAGAATCAAGTTACATCCCTCAAAGAAGTTACACCCTACTTTACATGTCGTCAGGGCACAGTGGATATCGGCTATAATCATTGGAGCTAAAGTGCAATTATCTTGTACAATCAAAGTGCTGGCTACCCCGGTGACTCTCGTATCAATGTGCCCATCATTTTTTGGAAATATGATTATTCCGAGAAACGCCACCAGAAAAGCGAATCTTTGATGTTCCTCCCATTTGGCTCGGTTGGACTTGCTATAAAGTTTGTTCGTGGGGTCATTGAAACCCCCGACATGTCCATATCTACTGTAGATGAAGTTTAGGGAGCAAAACCCACTAGCTAAATCCTCGTTGTGGACGTTTTGAGCAATCTTCAAAGAGTCTAGGAAATGGTGCACCGTTATTGCTCTGGGAGCCACCAGGTATTTCTCTTTTAAGGGGACCTCATTTTTCCCTATATAGTAAGCAATTTCCTCGAGAGTGGGAGTGAGTTCAAAGTCCGAAAATGTAGAACGTTGTGCGCAGGATCCCAGCATGTGACAAGCGCTCGGATTATATCGCCTCGGGGAATTATGTCCATTAAACCCGTAAGATCCTTTAAGTAGCATTTGACCCAATTTTGTCCTTCCATTCCCCTGTCGTTCCACCACAGTCTTAGCTCCAAAGGGTTCATTCTGTATCGTGCTCATCCTACACATTTATTAAGGCGATTTTATTTAGAAAAAGGAAAAATATTTTTTCAAACCAAATTTTCATTTTTATTTTGCAAAGGGAAAAACATGACTTTCGAAGTGGACATTTTTGCCAAAGCAGCCTTCCGGCGTCCTTCCGGAACATTCGGCTATTTTCAAAAATAGCGATCACCTTGATTATTTGAAACGGAAATATTTTTGGTCTTTTGTCAAAAGGGGTGGTTGGACCCGTTCAAGGATTGCCTACGTATCCCACCTAATGGCGAGAATCAAACCTGCGTAGTTCGGTCAGATTAATTGACCAATTATTTTAACAACAAAGCTATTTTCTCAATTTTCCAGATTTCCAAATTTTCCAACAACTATTTTATCACTAATTCTTTCTCTCTTTTTTCATTTTTGAATATTCTTTTTCTACTCTTGAGAATTTTGCCGGTTCGCATAACGATCAAAGACAATTAAAAATGCAACACATAGTATGCTCGGTTTTTAATTATCGGGTCACCTATCGTAGACTGACCCAACTCCTGTGAGTCCCCTAAGTCAGTTATGATGCAAATAATCATCCTAGACCTATGTTTAATATCCTACGGTTTCATATGGTGCTAGACCGTGTACCCGAGCGGCCGACTCGGATCGAGGAGGGGGATACGTATCGGTGACCCGCAGAGTCAATCAGCATTGTAACTTATCTGGCCTATGTTTCTCAATTTAGGTGTGACTTAACAGAAAGGGGAGTCTCAACCAATAAGCACATCCCCGGAGGTGAAGAAGAAAAGGGTTTTCGGCACAATTTATATATACAATCCATATAATATCAAAGTGGTAAAACACAAAGCATGTTGTTCAAAGCATATAACAAAGTCAAATAATATCGAGGACGGCGATTCTAAGGAGCTCGAGTTCTTAAACCCTGAAACCAAAGTTCTGGGTTGTTCTTCCCCAGCAGAGTCGCCAGAGCTGTCACACCTCCCTTTTTACTACCCCATTTTTGTACCGATCCATTTGGAAAGATACGTAGGGTATACCTCAGTGTTCAAATACCCAAGAAGGATATAATAATAAGGAGTAAGTAGTTTTCCACATAAAGGACAATCGGTTCAGGATTTTTATTTAATTTTCAGAGTCGCCACTTGGGAAGATAATGGTGTACAAGTCACCGGTTAATCCCTAATCCAAGGAAATTGACTCTGTTATTACAGTCTGTGAAACAGAAACCTGGATAAGGAATTCTGTTAACCCAAGAGAAGGTGTTATGCACTCCCAGATTCTGTGGTTTTAGCACGGTCGCTCAACCGTCATTCTCAATCTTATTTGACTTGTTATAAACTTTAACAATACGTATGTGTTTTCAACTTTAATATTTTAAGAATTACGACATTGCGAAAATGTATTTCGAGTCACACCGCAACCAATACATTTCGGCTTCGCCGGGATTTGGGATTTGAGTCGTACCAAGTGCACACTCGTATTTAAGGAAAGTATATTAAATCGTGCCTAAATAACGTCTAGCGGCTTTTAAGTCTTTTGGGAGAAGCTATGGAATTCGCTATTAGCTTTCCTGAATCTATTCGCATATCCTACTTCATTACTAAAGAGGGCCCCACTATTTGGTGTCGTGTGAGGCTCATCCCGGTTAAATTTTATAGTCCAACCTATTGTATCACTATGTTTCTCTATTCTAGTTTTTCCCTTAGTTATTTACAATCAACTATAATTTCAGAATCGAATCCAGGCCATTATTATTTCCATTATTGGGCCTTGGCTTCCATATCCATAATTAATAAATTATTAAATCAATCCGGGTCATAAGGACCCAGACTGGCTTTGGGCCTTTGTTCAGTAGCCCACTTAGCTTTCGACTATAGTCCAGGCCTGCGTCGTGTATTAGGCCCAAACCAAATTGAAGTAACAGCAATGAAAGTAAAAATGGAGAACTCATAACAGATCAAACATATAGAACTGAGAATGAAATTAAATTGCTCTTTATTTATCAAAGGAGAAAATCATTATACAAAAATGGTCAATGTTAACTCTGAATTATAACTATCTAATGTACATGAGAATTGAATCAGTAACTGCTTTTTACTTTGTTTTCTAATAGCGAATTTATACTAATATTCGAGTTACCTATGAACTAAGAAATTAAGAAGTAGCTTAACTATGTAAAGCATGATTAACTAAGCAGTTCAATTACTTACATACAATATTCTAATTATCTAAGGCTAAATGAGTTGTTCACCGATATTTACGCTACTGGTTTTACTACAAATTGAGCCAATTTGATATCACAAATCCAGTCTTAATTAAGTTATTACTTCATTTGATTGTTTTCTCTTTTAAACTTGTTCATATGTAGATAACGATCTACAGATCCGATTAACTATGTGAACATGACTGATATTACTACTATGAGCATTATTGTTACCGATTCAGGTTATGGTTATTTAGCTTGTTTTATGAGTTTTACCTACTTAACTAAGTGATCTACTATTGCGACTACACTACTACTATTTTACTATCTATTACATTGTTTTTGTTTGACTTCTTACTTATACATACCTGACTATACCAATGAGTTACAAATCTAACTGATGCTAAACAACTAATTAGAAAACCAAAGTCAAAATGCTGAAGACAGTCATAAATTTAAACTTGAACTTCATTTCACTCACCTTCAATGTTACATAGCTGCGAACAGAGCATGTACATGATTCAGCAAAGTAGATCAATGAGTTCTAAGGGGAAATAGTAATAAGCACAGCAACAGACTCGACATGCAAATGCAACAGCGTGGAATTGAGTTCCAAATGAGCAAAATATCACAGCAACCAACAATAGAAAACCCAGCAGAAAACGAGCAGAAATTCCAAAAAAACATGCTCCAACAATAATTTCCACTCGAAATTAGAGAAAACTATTTGCTATTTCAATGTATTTCACTCTGAATTTTTCTATGTGAAAAACCAGCCCTTCATCAGTCTTCAAAGAGGGTATTTATAGGTGAAGATAGGTAGAATTTTTTGGGGGGAAAGAGTAGAGAATAATCCCATTTCCCTCCCTTCTTCATTTACCAAATCTACACTTTACACCCCAAATCAGTTACAAGATCCCTTCCAGCATGTGCTGGAAGGTTCTTTTTTATTCTATTTTGGGGTTTTACTAAGGTATCCCTACTTGTTATTATTTTTTACTGATTTCCCTTTTCAATGTGACCATTATGCCCTTAAATCTCTGCAGAATTGCATAAATCAGGAGCACAAATGTCTCCTATGTCCTTATATGCTCTATTTAATCTACCAATTTGCCATTTCAAGTTCCTTATATGCCCTTAAGGGCATTGCTGAATTACCTGACCTACCTAGGTCATGTTTTCAAGGTTTTAACTCTTATTATCTAATGGCCAGTCTTTGTATTAGTATTTAAGGACTGGCCACATTTGACTTAAGAACTTATTTCAATTTTAGCCACTTTGTTTCATTTTCTGTTAATTAAGCTAAATTGTAGGACTAGCTTGCTTTGTTGTCCTATTAAGCTATTTAAAACTTAGCCAATCCCAAAGTTGGGCTTGGCTTTGCCATTTCAAAGCCCATTACTGAATACAGGGCTGGCTAAGACCTTTGCAGGCCTAGCCACCTGTGATCATGGCTTAATTAGGGCCTTGGTAGGTCTAAATTTTCAGACTTGAACCAATTATTACACAACTAGCCTACTTAAGTGTTGGCCAGTGTGTGAGAGACCTGACAGAGTAGATCAATTACAAAATTAACCACTCTTGATCAACATTAGCCTATATTTTTTTTTTGATTTTCAATTTTAACCTTATCCTAAGACAATCATACATGTTTCAAAATTAACCACTTATGAGTCTTAATTCTATTGCAGCTATAACCAAATCACCTAGGCATGATAGGTATTAACAGTGTTCATACTAACATAAAGCCATTACAAACATAGCCATTTTCAACAAATAATTGCACACATAGCCAGATGAAATCAAATTTGTTCATCAATTAATCAAAACTCAGTGAAAAGGTTGAGTATTGTTGAATCTCAATCAATTAGACTTACAAACTTAATTTTCATAGCAAAGTGTCAATTAACATTAAGCATGCTTAGTTAAAAACTTTTTTATTCTAAATGAATCACTGAAAAACCCAAATCATACTTAAGGTTCATTGACATAAACACATAAGTACAAAGCCCATAAAACAGTAAAGGGAAGAAGACATGGTCTACCCAGATCAAAGAATAACCAAACTAACACAAAATAGTTCTAACATAGTAGACAAAAGATGATAAGAATCAGAACAACTAGACTAGATGCGAGAAATAGATAAGGTGAAAAAGAAACAGATTCCTTACACAGAAACGTCATGGAGAACAAACAGAAAAATCCCTAATCTAAAACAAGAAACAACATTCGAAGATAAACAAGAATGAAGAAGAATAGATCTTTAAACAGGAAAAACAATGGAGAACCAACTGAGAAAATCCCTAATCTAAAACATGCGGTCTAACAAGAAACAATCATTTGAAGATAAACAAAAAGTAAAGAAGAGCAGATCTTTAAACAGGAAAACAGACAAACAAGAACTTTCCAAAGACTAAAAAAATACCCTAGTTTTATTCGACTATCTTTATCAGGAGAAGCATGTTAAACAAACAGAAGAAATAACAAAACAAAAACAACAAAACAAGAAGAAAATAGCAAGTAAAGAGGGAGGGGAAACTTAGCTCGTAGGGCCTGTCCCCGGAGCTTCCTATTTCCCTTCTCTTCTTTTTTTTTCGGTCTTTCGGTTCTCTTTTCTTTATTTTCTTTTCTCATTTTTACCAGACATCAAGATTAAGTCTTTTATGGGGTTTTTTGGTTAGGGATGGGTATTCAGAGAGGGTAAGGTGGGATTTTTTGGGTGGAGGTTTGTTTGAGTCACCGGAGTTAGGGTTCCAGCGACTTTCTTTCAAATATTCGAGGAGATGGAGGAAGATTCGAGGGAAATCAGGGATAGGGGTGATAGATCAGATCAAAAGGGTTCTATGGTGTTAGTTTGGGGTGGGTTCTCGTTGTTTGGGTCACCGGAGATGAACTCCGATGACCGGAGTTTCAAGAAAGAGAGGAGTTCTTGGGGTTTCAGGGGTTTTTGGTTATGGTTTGTGGTGAGGAAGATGATGAGAGAAGAAGAGGAAGAAAGGGGTGGCCGGAGACCACCATGAGAGGCGGCAGTCTCCATGGCCGGTTGAGGTTGCAGAGACGAAGAAGATGAAGAAGAAGGGAGAGAACAGGGTGGCTCGGGTTTGCAAGTGTCTATAATGGCCGGTCTTCAACGAGACACTGGCCTTATATACTCGTGGATGCTGAGGTGATCTTGGCCGTTGGATCATTGATGATCAACGTTTGTAACGACCCGACCGGTCATTTTTGAAATTTACGCCCCGATCCCTAATATAACTATTCCCCTAAGTTCATTTCTGCTATTGTGGTTTGCCAGGAGGTTCGGTTCTGGAATTTGGAGTGTTTTGGGACACTTAGTCCTTAAATGGGAGTTTATAGCTGGAAAATGGCCCGTAGTCGGAACAGTGTTAAGCCGACCCCGAAATAGAAATTCGATGGTTCCATTAGCCCCATTAGGTGATTTTGGGGCAGGGAGCGTGTTCGGTATGTATTTTAGAGGTCTGTAGCTCAATTAGGCTTGAAATGCCGAAGTTTGAAATTTTGGCAAAATCCGAACGATAGGTGAGATTTTGATCCGGGGGTCGGAATGGAATTCTGACAATTTTTGTAGCTTCGTTATGTTATTTTGGATATGTCTGCAAAATTTGAAGTCAATCGGACTTGATTTGATAGGTTTCGGCATTGGAAATAGAAATTGGAAACTTCAAAGTTCATCTAGCTTGGATTGGAGGTTAATTCATAATTTTTGCGTTGTATGATATGATTTGAGGCCTCGAGCGAGTCCGTAATGTGTTTTGGGACTGGTTGGTGTTATTAGTCGGGGTCTCAGGGGTCTCGGATGTGTTTCGGATGCCCAACGGGTCATTTTTGGAAGATTTTTGCCATTTTGAGCATAAATGTAATGATCCAAAGATCTATTTTTAGTTCTAGAGATCCAAATTTGATTTCTAGACTTCGATAATTTAAATCATGAATTATAGGACTGATCTGGAAATTTTGGTTTAATTTCATCGAGTCGCGATTGGGTTTTTGACGCGAAATGTGAGTTAATTATTTAACGAGCGAAATAGATGTTAGACTGAGCAAATGAGATCCAAATTCAGTTTTTTTTGAACCATTGGATCCGTATCAAAATTACAAAGCCATCGGAAAATGAATCGTCGAAGTTCGAGTTCGTATGATGGAGTTAGAACCATTTTGGTAAAAAATGACTGTGCTGCAATTTTTTTGAAAAAGCTGCTGCATTTTATGAATAGTGAACAGTACCCGTGCGTGAACAGTAAGCGCGGGTGAACAGTGAATAATGAACAGTGTCACACGCGCATGAATAGTGTCCGCGTGTGAACAGTCCGACGAAAATTCTGGGCAGTATATCCGCGATTTTTAGGTCATTTTCCTCCATTTGTTTGAGCAACTTGAGAGTTTTTGGACAGAAATTGACGAGGAATCGCTGGGATATCATCGGGAAATCATTGGGGGTAAGTTTCTTGGCCTAAATTCGTTAGTTTATCGTAAAAGCCGTGATTATTTCCCTGTTAATGGAGGATTAATGGAGGGTTTTAGCCCTAGGCCTAAATTATAGAAAATCATTGATTTGAATGGGCAAACGGAGTCCGATTTTGATAATTTTTATATGCATGGACTCGTGTTGAGATAAGGAACCCGAATATATAACTTTCATAATTTTTTGAGAAGCGTACTGAAAGTTGGGTTTTGACAATTTGTGGGTTTTGGTGTATTTTGAATTGTTTTGATTGGGTAATGCCCAATTGGCCTATTTTGATGTGATTCCATTGATTTTTATCAGATACTACAACTGTAGAGGCCGACATTCATGGCAAGAGAGTTGTCTCTTAGCGGTTTTGTACCGGAGTCGAGGTAAGTGGCTTGTCTAACCTCGTGTGGGGGAACCTTCACCCCTAGGATATTATGTGATAGTTGAAAAGCCTTGTACGTGAGGTGACGGGCGTGTACATGCGCTGGTTGTTGTAACTCACACTGTACTTGAATTGTCCGATTTGTGATATTCCTGTTCTTAGTTGATTAAATTATTACATTTACCTGGTATTCGCTAGAAAATCATGACTAGATAGGATTTATCTGTGTAATTGCCTAATTGTCTTATTTGAACTTCTTGAAAATTGTTGGTACTAGTTTCGGTGAAGTTGTAGTTAAGCATATTATCTTTTCTCTGTGCGTTTCTTTATTTGTTGTGTTGGTGGACTGCGGGTTCGATTCCCGGAGATCCCAGGGCTGTGGGTTCGATTCCCATAGACCCGGAGTGGTATTGTTTGTGGACTGCAGGTTCAATTCCCGGAGATCCAAGGGCTATGGGTTCGATTCCCGGAGACCCGGAGTTTATTGATATATTATTGAGATATGGACTGCGGGTTCGATTCCCAGAGATCCTGAGATCATTAAAACACATCCTGAGGTATTGAGACATGGGCTGCGGGTTCGATTCCCGGAGACCCATAGATACTATTATTGGGACTGCGGGTTAAATTCCCGTAGCTCCTGGATTGTTGATTATAGAGTGGGATTGTGGGTTCAGTTCCCACAGGTCTTGGACTTGCTGATTGAGTTTGTTGAGTTAGTTACTTGTTGTTAGCTTAATTATAGACGGTTGCAGCAATCACTTTATTGTAGTTATTTTAGATTCATTATTATTTAAATTGCTTATTATTGTTATTATCATTATATTATTGTTCTCTCAGTAGGGCCCTGACCTTCCTCGTCACTACTCCATCGAGGTTAGGCTTGGCACTTACTGAGTACCGCCGTGGTGTACTCATGCTACTCTTATGCACACTTTTGTTGTGCAGATCCAGGTACATCAGGACAGGCTCATACTAGGTGATTTAGCAGCACATATGGAGACCTCGAGGTATGATCTGCTTCGTCCACGGATCCGGAGGCCCTCCATCTATTCTGATAGTATTATTAGATGTTTTTCCCTTATTTTGTTGTTTTAGATACTCTTGACATATAGAGCCACAGTTGTATTTCTCTATTAGTCTATGCTTCCCGTGGGATTCTGGGTTTTGGTTGTATGTATACAGTGTGTTTGACGAGTGTATGTACCAAGCGGCATGGATTACATTCCTATTTATATCATTTTTTCGCTATTTCTTGTTTAAAATTCATAAACTTGTATATTCCGCAATGTGTTAGGCTTACCTAGTCGTTGGGACTGGGTGCCGTCATGACATGTTCACGATTGGTGAAATAGGGTCGTTGGTGTCACACCCCAAATCGAGGGACATGACCGGCGCTTGACCGAGTTGCCCCAGTCAAGCGGACATGGGTGCCTTTCATTCCCACGCGTTAACCCTGTGTTGATTGTTTCTCATTAACCAAATATTTTGCCAACAATGACTGATTTCATAATGCATAAACATAACCATGTGATTGATTCACTAACAAGTTCATAATTTATATTTCCAACGCCCCATACATATACATAGGCCACAATCCCACAGTTTACATGTCTACGGAGCCTCTAGGATACAAAAAGGGAAATACAATACTTGCCGGTAACAAGGCTCCGGCTATACCTTACAAAAATCCAAAAGAAATCTTAACAAAGGTGGCATGAACCACACAAGGCCCCGTGGAAGAAAGGGGCTCACCAAAACGGGCAGTGGAGGATGAAGGATACTACTGCCGATGAGCTGAAGTGCCTGCTACTGATCCACCTACAATTATAACACGAATGTAGCGTCCCCAGCAAAGGGGACGTCAGTACACTTGAATTGTACTGGTATGTATGGGCAAACTTTGTCCCAAGTAAACTCAAGCCATTAAACAAGAATCACCGTGTTAAGACAACCAATAGATTACATCAAGAAGTCAATTAAGCTAACTAACCATGTTTCCAACCTTTTACTCATTTCAGATAAGCCTCAACACAAGCACGTTTAAAGTCCACAAATAGAACAACAACCAATCAACCACATAAATTGCAAGTAGTCAAACATAGGGGCAATCAGTGCCCCCCAGGTTGCAAACTCTCCTGCTGTCTCCTTTCACAATTTCACATTATTGATTTTGTATCAATTTTCAATAGCGATTTCGATCGCTTTCCATCCTTATTGCCCCTGACCACCCTTATTACCTCGGCCACCCTTATCACCCCAACCCACACCTTATTTCCTCACGTTGCGGCGCGCAACACGACCCCGCCTTACGGTTTAAAACACAACAATTTCAAACAGCAGATAAGGTACTACACACAATTTCAACAAGTTCAAATAAGCAACTTGCACATTGGTTCATGTTCTCAATTTCTTCTCAATGCCAATATCAACACCAAGTTACAAGTATTCTAAAATCGAAAATGCCCACATAATCATGTTCAACAATTTACCACCATTAAGGTGTTTCAAATTCCTTCCACAATAAGTCAAATATGCCATCACAATGGTTGTTCCCAATTCTTTACCAACCTCGATTACCTTTTTATCTTTCAATTCATATTTCATACCACACCACACGTAGTTCAACATCAATCAAATGCTCAACAAGGAAATCAAAGAATTACGTAAAATTTCTCAATTTGATACATGCCAAAACAATTCGCACACATTTGGGCGATTTTACAAGAATCAAAATTAGCCATACATACCAGGTGATGAGTTTTCTTCCGTTAACTTTCTACTTTACGCTTACCCAAGATGTCCTATTCTTGCCAACCTTGTTCTTGAAGACTCTTACTTCTACTTACTTCTTTTGTTTTACTAAAAATCAAGATCAATAATCATGCATGAGTATAAAATTCCATTTTCCAAAAGCTATTATATGAAAACCTTCCTTTACCCATCTTAAAACTGAAAATTAAAGAAAATAGCTAGGGTTTTTACCTTGAAAATATTGGGGAAGTTGAATTCTTGCCCTAGAATCACTTTGAATTAAGATGATTGGAACAATCTTTCAAGATGAAGAACTTCTCTCTCTAAAAAACCTCTCTTCTCTCTCTAATTTTGGTAAAATGATTTGAGAAAATGAGGGTGAAAGGCGTTATATTAAAGAAGAGATCGGGTCAAAATGTTACAAAAATCTGGGCCGGGGTCAATTATGCGGTGCACTATGCGACCGCAGAATCAACATGCGGTCCGCATAGTGACCGCAGAATGGCTCAAAAAATTACGCAGGTTCTGTTAAGGAATGCGGCCAAAATGCGGTCCGTATGTTTGATCTGCGGTCGCAAAGTGCACCGCAGATTTGACATGCGATCGCATATCGACCGCACTTTTGACACAATTTTTGGGAAACTCACTGGAACGATTTGCGGCAAGAATGCGGTCCGCATGTCAGGTTTGCGATCGCATTCTTGACCGCATATTGGACACTTTTTGGAAAAATTAATTCTCTACATTTTTGAAACTTAAATTACTACCAAGGGTCCGAACCGCGGCGAGCTTGCGAGCCGCGAAGAATTCTACGCATTCCTAACACATCATTCGGACCATGACACCACATCTACTAGGTTTTATGGACAAAAATTTTACGGGGCCTTACATCCTCCCCCTTAAGATCATTCGTCCTCGAATGAGGATTTTGAAATAAATGAGTTTTGAAAGACATGGTATGCAAGCTATCAAAATTTTGACTAACTCTTATATTTTAGAAAAATTTCGCCAGAGTTTCCTTTGTATTATGGACATATCCACCCGACAGAGGGCCCCCGAAACACATTACCAAACAACAATACACAAATACAACACTTTTCACAACCGGTATACACTTTCTTACCTCAACGAATGCACATATTCTATCACATTGTTACAATTGCACATAAACTAGTCACTTCAATGAATTCTTACCTTATTTAACCATTTTAACACAACATGTACACACAAACAAACCACTACCAATCTACACTTACTATTAGTCGCTTACTTAACACATAACTCTTTACAAAATGGAGGAGGCTTTTACTAACACTAAGAGGGAAACAACTTGGACAAGATGACAGTTACTAGAAGTAGAAGGATCGCCTAATTTCTTCTAAGTTTGATCAAACAAATGGGGGTACTTTTCCTTCATCTCTTTCTCTGCTTCCCATGTGGCCTCCTCAACTTGTTGACTTCGCCAGAATACTTTAACAGAGGCAACTTCCTTATTTCTTAACTTACGGACTTGCCTATCAAGAATGGCAACTGGAACTTCTTCATATGACAAATCTTCATTAACCTCAATAGCCTCGACTGACATGATTGCGGATGGATTTCCAATCACTTTCTTCAACATGGACACATGGAATACCGAGTGCACCGATGACATCTCAAGAGGCAATTCTAGCCTATAAGCAACTTGACCAATCCTTTGAACGATCCGATATGGACCAACATACCTAGGACTCAATTTCCCTTTCTTTCCGAATCGCAGGACTCCCTTCATAGGAGATACCCTCAAGAACACCCAATCATCGACTTGAAACTCCAAATCCCTTCGACGAACGTCTGCATAGGACTGTTGACGACTCTGTGCTGTTTTCATTCTCTCCTGAATAACCTTGACCTTTCCCATAGCTTCGTACACCATATCTGGCCCTAGCAATTCCGCTTCACCTGCCTCAAACCACCCAATTGGCGATCTACATCTTTTCCCGTACAATGCCTCAAATGGGGCCATCTGAATGCTAGCTTGATAGCTATTATTGTAAGCAAATTCTATCGGTGGCAAGTGTTCATCCCAATTACCTTTAAAATCTAAGACACAAGCCCGCAACGTATCTTCAAGCGTCCGAATGGTCCGCTCGGCTTGACCATCGGTCTGTGGATGGAAAGCTGTGCTGAGATTCACCTGAGTTCCCAAACCTTGCTGAAATTTCTTCCAAAAGTTAGCTGTGAACTGAGCCCCGCGATCTGAGATGATAGAAAGTGGAGTGCCATGAAGTTTTACTATCTCCTTGATGTACAATCTTGCATATTGCTCCGCGGTATCGGTGGACTTGACAGGCAGGAAGTGAGCTGATTTGGTGAGTCGATCTACTATCACCCATATTGAATCGAACTTATGCTGTGTGCGAGGTAACCCCACCACGAAATCCATATTGATCATCTCCTATTTCCACCTTGGTATTTCTATAATCTGAGTTAATCCACCGGGCCGTTGATGCTCGGCCTTCACTTGTTGACAGTTCGGACATTTAGCTACAAAGCTTTCTATATCCCTTTTCATACCGTTCCACCAATAAATCTCCTTAAGGTCATGATACATTTTCGTGGAACCTAATTGTACAAAATATCTGGAAATATGTGCCTCTGCCATTACCCTTTCCCGAAGTTCGTTCACGTCCGGAACACATAGTCTGTCTTGACACCGCATTACACCATCTTCACTGCTGAGTACAAATGCCGAGGTCTTGTCATTCATAACTACTTCCTTTACCCGAACTAATGCTGGATCCATGGACTGTTTTTCCTTGATTTCCGCGACCAATGATGATTCTGCTCCATTATGCACAAAAATATCCCCCTCGTCTGACGCTGAGATACGAACCCCCAAACTGACTAATTGGTAAACCTCTCGAGCCAGGGGTCTCTGATCCACATCCAAATGAGCCAACTACCCATGGATTTTCGACTAAGAGCATCGGCTACCACATTTGCCTTCCCTGGATGGTACAATATGTTCATATCATAGTCCTTGAGCAATTCTAACCACCGCCGCTATCTTAGATTCAGCTCCTTCCATTTGAACAAATACTGGAGGCTCTTGTGGTCTGAAAACACATCTACACGAACCCTATAAAGAAAATACCGCCATATTTCAAAGCAAACACAACTGCCGAGAGCTCCAAATCATGTGTCGGATAATTCTTCTCGTGATTTTTTGAGTTATCTCGAAGCATACGCTATAACCTTTCCGTGTTGCATCAACACACACCCCAAACCAACCCTGGAGGCATAACTATCACCTTAACACTTTACATCATTAGCGGAACATCTTTATTATATCCCTCTTACATAAGACCTTCCACGAATTTAGTTCTACTATAATTTCCTTGATATAGTTACGACCCCATCTGAACCATTTCTACTAACTCTTACGATTCTTATCAAAAGGCATTACTGAGTGAGTTTTCTCATATGGCCTCCTATCTCAAATGAATAGCACTGGCTAACTTGCACATATACCCCGAATAACACTAACTTGCACGGCATTGTATCGAATGTAAAGTAGCATTGTGCTCTAACTTTTCTTAACCAACCTCTTCTCCCCATATGTGCATTATAGACTTTAAGAAACTGCACAACTTCCCCTGTGAAATTTCCTACCATCCCTCATTACGGTTAAACACCTCTCAAAACGTATATCAACAACCTTTATATGCATATGACTTAGGAAGGGTCACTAGCCCGAGAAGGGTATTCTCTGAAACTTTAAATCCTCCTCAATACTTCAACAAAAACTTTTGGTTTCACTCTTAAGTGTAAGGCTTAGTCCACTTGATTCTATCTCGTATGAGTAACTCGCCTTATTCCCCATGTTATAGTTACCAATAAAGTTCCCTGATATTGTCGCTTAAGAGTTATCATGCCAAACACGTCTAGTCTGTCACGAGTTTTCATCCTCTTTCAATCCATTCCGAACCTTTCATTCCCATCTTTTTTTGCGGATAGTGCATAATTAATAGCTTTATTGTTCCACACATTTGTCTGCCTCTTGTGAACTTGAAAGATCATTATGTCTTGTTTAATCATTTTACAGTACCACAACCTCACCAATGATAACCTCGCTTCCCATTGTGTGTAGACATGAACTATCTCTAGACCCCTTTAGTCGATATTCAGTGTCATCCAAGTCGGTTACATTGCGGTTAATCCCTTATAACTTTTATTAACACTTGTGCTTTAGGTGAGTCCACCATTCTGATGCAAAAATTGTTTTAAATGACCATGACCATCTCAATTTAAAGGTTTTCTCCCCATTTCTTCTCACCCCATTCTTCCTAGTTAGTGAATAGCCACGCACTCTTCCATATATTACGTGGTCTCTTACCTTAGGTATTCCATCCGGCTCACCTCTTAACTCTTATTGGGACATATGTAGCAAGGAGTGTTCGTCTGAACATCATTTAACACTTATCTATTTGTAAGGCTCTTTAGAGGCTCTCTATCAAGCCCCAATTACCATCTTGGGTTGTTGTGGCAACACATTCATTTCTCTCACTCGTTTTGGCTTTCTTAGTATCCCGAAACTTTGTTTAAATCACAAATCTATGATTAGGCCATTCTAGGAACTCACAATCTTTCACATTTGACATATGGTACCTCCTTGGGTCCCATTTCTCCCGACCTTATGACAAGTAAAAGTCTCTTTACAAACATACTCTTATTTTCTAGAATCATTGACCCTATCAGTCACATTGCCATGCGTGAAGAATTTACATTCCTTAATCTCTTTTCTAGACCACACATGTCTTCACCAAAATATTCAAATATCATAACTACATGGTCTCGCTCTTGTTTCATTGTATTTAAGTGGCCTCACGATGGTCCTCCCTCTCCCACATGGGGAAAATGTCCTGGATCTTGACACAAGTCTTGAGTTTAGAAACTTTAGGGACATATGCCTCATATATCTATCCCTCTTATATGCATACTCGACTATTAGGAAAGCTTAAGTCACCATAGTATTGATCTCATAAGTTCCCTTCTCCTATTCAGCCACGTAGGTATGGGATTCCAAGTCCCCACGCATATCCTTTATGAGCGTAACGCAACTTCGTACATTTCTGGGTCCTTATAACGTTCGTAAGACAAGGGTCTTCTCACCTAGGGTCCAATTGAGTCTCATTTCATAACTTTTTACCTCATATGAGAGACTTACACTCTCCCCATTAATCTCTTAGTCATTCTCTCATATATCACGTGCTTATATAACCAATATTCTTTCACACCTTACGATCAATTATATACTTCTTGCACTAACCACGCTTGCTATTTAAGCTTACATATCAATCATCAAATCAATGCCTCTTCGTGCGGGTAATCACTTCTAATCCTTTCCCCAAATAAAGTATACTTGTAGTACTATGTACTTATACTATATATATTCATATAGTTTATTCAACAAGATACATGTGCAATCTCCATAACACCCATGTCTTTTCCCATTGGTCATGACATATGACAACACTACATAAAATAGACGAAAGAGCATTTAAACTTACCTTGAATCTCAATGCACGGGTTACAAAACAATCTTATAGTCAAGCTTTATCGCACGATTTGGAGTGATGAAGAAGGGTAATATTCCTAAATGTCCGTGCAGCCCCCTACTTATATGATGTGGTCGACAACACACCTATAAGAAGGGCACTACTAGACACGGCTCCGAGACATCCTAGGACACTTTAAAAACCATATGCTCTGATACCAAGTTTGTCACGCCCCAAATCGAGGGACATGACCGGCGCCTGACCGGGTTGCCCCAGTCAAGCGGACCCTGGGTGCCTTTCATTCCCACGCGTTAACCCTGTGTTGATTGTTTCTCATTAACCAAATATTTTGCCAACAATGACTGATTTCATAATGCATAAACATAACCATGTGATTGATTCACTAACAAGTTCATAATTTATATTTCCAACGCCCCATACATATACATAGGCCACAATCCCACAGTTTACATGTCTACGGAGCCTCTAGGATACAAAAAGGGAAATACAATACTTGCCGGTAACAAGGCTCCGGCTATACCTTACAAAAATCCAAAAGAAAGTCTGAAATAAAAGTGGCATGAGCCACACTGGGCCCCGAGGAAGAAAAGGGCTCACCAAAACGGACAGTGGAAGGAGAAGGATACTACTGCCGATGAGCTGAAGTGCCTGCTACTGATCCACCTACAATCATAACACGAATGTAGCGTCCCCGGCAAAAGGGACGTCAATACACTTGAATTGTACTGGTATGTATGGACAAACTTTGTCCCAAGTAAACTCAAGCCATTAAACAAGAATCACCGTGTTAAGACAGCCAATAGATTACATCAAGAAGTCAATTAAGCTAACTAACCATGTTTCCAACCTTTTACTCATTTCAGATAAGCCTCAACACAAGAACGTTTAAAGTCCACAAATAGAACAACAACCAATCAACCACATAAATTGCAAGTAGTCAAACATAGGGGCAATCAGTGCCCCCCAGGTTGCAAACTCTCCCGCTGTCTCCTTTCACAATTTCACATTATTGATTTTGTATCAATTTTCAATAGCGATTTCGATCGCTTTCCATCCTTATTGCCCCCGACCACCCTTATTACCTCGGCCACCCTTATCACCCCAACCCACACCTTATTTCCTCATGTTGCGGCGCGCAACACGACCCCGCCTTACAGTTTAAAACACAACAATTTCAAACAGCAGATAAGGTACTACACACAATTTCAACAAGTTCAAATAAGCAACTTGCACATTGGTTCATGTTCTCAATTTCTTCTCAATGCCAATATCAACACCAAGTTACAAGTACTCTAAAATCGAAAATGCCCACATAATCATGTTAAACAATTTACCACCATTAAGGTGTTTCAAATTCCTTCCACAATAAGTCAAATATGCCATCACAATGGTTGTTCCCAATTCTTTACCAACCTCGATTACCTTTTTATCTTTCAATTCATATTTCATACCACACCACACGTAGTTCAACATCAATCAAATGCTCAACAAGGAAATCAAAGAATTACGTAAAATTTCTCAATTTGATACATGCCAAAACAATTCGCACACATTTGGGCGATTTTACAAGAATCAAAATTAGCCATACATACCAGGTGATGAGTTTTCTTCCGTTAACTTTCTACTTTATGCTTACCCAAGATGTCCTATTCTTGCCAACCTTGTTCTTGAAGACTCTTACTTCTACTTACTTCTTTTGTTTTACTAAAAATCAAGATCAATAATCATGCATGAGTATAAAATTCCATTTTCCAAAAGCTATTATATGAAAACCTTCCTTTACCCATCTTAAAACTGAAAATTAAAGAAAATAGCTAGGGTTTTTACCTTGAAAATATTGGGGAAGTTGAATCCTTGCCCTAGAATCACTTTGAATTAAGATGATTGGAACAATCTTTCAAGATGAAGAACTTCTCTCTCTAAAAACCCTCTCTTCTCTCTCTAATTTTGGTAAAATGATTTGAGAAAATGAGGGTGAAAGGCGTTATATTAAAGAAGAGATCGGGTCAAAATGTTACAAAAATCTGGGCCGGGGTCAATTATGCGGTGCACTATGCGACCGCAGAATCAACATGCGGTCCGCATAGTGACCGCAGAATGGCTCAAAAAATTACGCAGGTTCTGTTAAGGAATGCGGCCAAAATGCGGTCCGCATGTTTGATCTGCGGTCGCAAAGTGCACCGCAGATTTGACATGCGATCGCATATCGACCGCACTTTTGACACAATTTTTGGGAAACTCACTGGAACGATTTGCGGCAAGAATGCGGTCCGCATGTCCAGGTTTGCGATCGCATTCTTGACCGCATATTGGACACTTTTCGGAAAAATTAATTCTCTACATTTTTGAAACTTAAATTAATTCTCTACATTCCTAACACATCATTCGGACCATGACACCACATCTACTAGGTTTTATGCACAAAAATTTTATGGGGCCTTACAGTTGGTATCAGAGCTCTAGGTTCGTAGGAGTCACGGGACACAGACCGGTTACTTAGATTCTCGTTGATTGATACGGAGACGTCTGTATTTATCTATGAGGGGCTATGTAACTATTTAGGAAACTCTTCAATTCTTTGAATTCCTTATCGTGCGCCATTTATTCAGATGAAGCCTATAACATATGTTTTTTTGCATATACTCGCATATTGAAATTGCGCACTCGGTATCAAGTATGCGCCAATGGTTCGAGACACTGCAGAGGAATTACAAGGGACTCAAGAATTTACTCAACCATTGTTATCGCGTGTCATCCATATCGATAATGCAAAAGAATTGAGAGATCTTCAATTGTCCACATGGGGGTGCACTAGGTTCTGACAGGTTGATGAGTACGGTTTTGAGAAGGTTTACTTAACTGCCAAATCATCATAGTAATGGTAGAATCACAAGGTGGATGTAGATCTAAAGATAGTTGGTGGTAATAAAGACTATGTGGTTCATATGAGATATCTATTTAGCGAAGGATTCAACCAGCAGAGATACTGGGGGAAATGAGTTTAACTATCTTAAGAAGGACATGTACCAAACAAATGTCTAGGGCTGTCTTATGTTGATGACGTACAAATGATAAAGGTTAGTATCATGGATTAGTAGGATGTATCTTATGGCTTCGTGCCAAGTGAAAGAATTTCACTATCAACGACCAAATTATGGGTCATGTGTCATATCAGGTTTGGCCTGCGATGTATTTAAGTGCTATTCAAAAGTTCTTTAAAACTTGCTAATGAGTAAGAGTCGAGATTTGTAGGGTATGGCGTTGGGAATTTTGATGTTCCTATGCCTATAGTAATTCTACATTTCATTATCAGCAGGGAAAACTTTGACAATGGCTACATGGTGCTTCATAGATGTGTGAGAATCACAGTATGTCTTAAGTTATCGGTGGTAAAGAATGCTCGGTGCATGGAGCGGGAAGATGTTTAGTTGTATTGGAATGAGGTCATACCCTATGGTGTTAGAGTGCTAATAGGGCACATGTGGTTATGTTCGTTAGATCAAGTGAATTGCAGTTGAATAAGAGTAAATGATTTGAGACAATGGTTCTAATGTGTTCGAGAGTCGTGTAATAGTGGCTTTGGGCTAAGTGGGAGAGTTACACCGCTTACGATTGGGTCGCATGGTTAATTACCTATGTGAATTTTGGATACTAGCGTATTAATGGGTTATTGTAGCCACGGGAAAGGACCATGAGTGATAATTTGAGTATATGTATTGTTGAATGCATGTTATAGTTAGCCTTATTGGCTCATGTTCAAACTTGAGGCAAGATTCATAATTTATGCCTTGTATAGGTGCAGGCTTCGGGGGAAGTGATCCCGCTGGGTGCTTTATCGAGAGGGTATTCATATGTTATAAAAAAAATTCAGTAGAGTTGGTCGCATACTGGGACAAGTCAGGGCCGGATGACTCTCAATAGCGGTCCTAGCAAATTCAAGAGTTAAAGTGTGGTGCTTGATGATTCTAAGTCTATAGGTATAGTTAAGAGTCAAGATTTTGAAGCAACTTATGAAGAAAGGCACAAAATGTTCTATGATGTTTTTGACATGTGGTTTAGCATTTGAGAGACATGAAATGGTCGTCGTTTTTGAGACAACATGGTCTCATGATTTAAGGTCACTCGGGGTGAGTGCGATTGGAATAAGTTAGGTATTGAAGGGAGATATTAACATTTCTAAGGCAGTCAAGGATGAGCTGGAAGGAAGTAGATCGATTAGCCATAGTCGAGTTGGCATATCGATGTCAGTGATCGGTTCAGGAAGCGTGATCGAGTTATGCATATGATTGTGGCGGTGCATTTGAGGCTTGTCGGCCGCAGTGATTGATGGCATTCTTAAGTATTCTTTTGTTAGGGCGTGTTATGAGTAGGTGGACCACTACTTAGAGATTGGCATATTCAACGGTTATGAGAACTTTCATGTGTGTTGCTATAGTTCTCCTAAAGTGAGTTAAATGGGAAGTCTTATATAATGAAGTATTAGCCTATCATCAGTTCTAGAGTTGTGATGGAAATCGTGGTTATCGTATATCGGCACGTGAGTACAGTAAGTGGTATGGAATTTGAAGTAAGGACCAAGGTGGTAGTCAATGAATGTGATATAAAGAGCTCAGATGAGCAGGAAAGGAGTTATAGTATTTTGAGTAAGATGGGTATTAACGTCAGTATCACTTGAAATCGGTGTTCTATGAGAAAGGCTTTGCATCCCGGTTAGTAACTCCTGATCGCTTTTCAGCGTTAGTTCAGCCGGTGGTTGAATGTGTAGGCCCGTTAATTATTCAGAAGAGATAGAACTGATCTGGAAATTATGGTTTAATTTCATCGAGTCAAGATTGGGTTTTTGACGTGAAATAAGAGTTAATTGTTTAAAGAGCGAAATTGATGTTAGACTGAGCAAATGAGATCTAAATTCATGTTTTATTTAACCACTGGATCCGTATCGAAATTGCGGATCCATAGGAAAAAGAATCGTCGAATTTCGAGTTCGTATGATGGAGTTAGAACCATTTTGGGGCAAAATGGCTGTGCTGCAATTTTTTTGAAAAAGTGTCGCGCGTGAACAGTATTGACGAAAATTCTGGGCAGTATATCAGCGATTTTTGGGTCATTTTCCTCCATTGTTTTGAGCAACTTGAGAGCTTTTGGACAGAAATTGACGGGGAATCGCTGGGATATCATCGGGAAATCATCGGGGGTAAGTTTCTTGGCCTAAATTCGTTAGTTTATCGTGAAATCCGTGATTATTTCACTGTTAATGGAGGATTAATGGAGGGTTTTAGCCCTAGGCCTAAATTATAGAAAATCATTGATTTGAATGGGCAAACGGAGTCCGATTTTGATAAATTTTATATGCACGGACTCGTGTTGAGATAAGGAACCCGAATATATAACTTTTGTAATTTTTCGAGAAGCGTACCGAAAGTCGGGTTTTGGCAACTTGTGGGTTTTGGTGTATTTTTGAATTATTTTGATTGGGTAATGCCCAATTGGCCTATTTCGATGTGATTCCATTGATTTTTATCAGATACTACACCTGTGGAGGCCAACATTCGCGGCAAGAGAGTTGTCTCTTAGCGGTTTTGTACAGGAGTCGAGGTAAGTGGCTTGTCTAACTTCGTGTGGGGGAACCTTCACCCCTAGGATATTATGTGATAGTTGAAAAGCCCTGTCCGCGAGGTGACGGGCGTGTACATGCGCTGGTTGTTGTAACTCACTGTACTTGAATTGTCCGATTTGTGATATTCCTGTTCTTAGTTGATTAAATTGTTACATTTACCTGGTATTCGCTAGAAAAGCATGACTAGATAGGATTTATCTGTGTAATTGCCTAATTGTCTTATTTGAACTTCTTGAAAATTGTTGGTACTAGTTTCGGTGAAGTTGTAGTTAAGCATATTATCTTTTCTCTATGCGTTTCTTTATTTGTTGTGTTGGTGGACTACGGGTTCGATTCCCGGAGATCCTAGGGCTGTGGGTTCAACTCCCATAGACCCGGAGTGGTATTGTTTGTGGACTGCGGATTCGATTCCCGAAGATCCAAGGTTTGTGGGTTCGATTCCCGGAGACCCGGAGTTTATTGATATACTATTGAGATATGGACTGCGGGTTCGATTCCCGGAGATCCCGAGATCATTGAGACACATCCTGGGGTATTGAGACATGGGCTGCGGGTTCGATTCCCGAAGACCCAGAGATACTATTATTGAGACTGCGGGTTAAATTTCTGTAGCTCCTGGATTGTTGATTATAGAGTGGGATAGTGGGTTCAATTCCCACATGTCCTGGACTTGCTGATTGAGTTTTGTTGAGTAAGTTACTTGTTGTTAGCTTAATTGTAGACGGTTGCAGCAATCACTTTATTGTTGTTATTACAGATTCATTATTATTTAAACTGCTTATTGTGAGCACATAATTTTTGCACCGGGCAAACCATTCCAAAATTAAAATAAATATATTTTTGAGTGCAATTGCATGCCTTGTTTGAAATTAGCTACATTTTGTGTGTTTGAATAATTTGAAATTAGAAAAAAAAAGGTTAAGTACTTACTTTGTTTAAATTAATTAGTTTTTAAGAAGAAAATCATCAAAAATAGTTTTTAATAGTAGAAATTAGGAAAAATAGTAGAAAAATTGCAAAAAAAAAAAATTAGATAATTAGTGTAAGAAGGAAATTAAGTTTTTCTAATAATTCATAAAAGAAAAGAAGAAAAATATATAAAAGAGGGTGTTTTAATAATTAAAAATCAGAAAAATACAAAACAATACATTGGGTTTGAGTGTTTTGGGCCAAAAGAAGGTGAATTTGGAGGCCCAAACACTTAAGCCCAAAGACAGCCGTTCCAGGACCTGTGGATTGACAAGATCTCTGCCGTTCATTTGCACAATTCAATGGTGGAGATAATTAGTAGAGTTTTAATTAATTAATTGAATTGTGAGATCAAACTGGAGCCGTTCGTTTGGATTGATCTAAGGGTCAAAGGCTTAAGTCTCGTTTGTCACTAAACGACATCGTTTTAGTAATGCCTTGTCTGAACCGTTGATCTTGATCAGATCCATCACATGTCTCTTCTCTTCTTTATCTTCATCTTAATCCATCACACGTATACATCAAGCAAGGGTTAGTACTTGAAAGTGAATTCTGATTACCATGCTTATGTTATTATGTTAAAGTCCATTGTTGTTATGTCTAAATGAGCCATGTTTCATTCCTTGTTGACTGTTTTATGAGATTTAGCTTCTATGTGTGTCTATGCCCATGAACTTTAAAGGTTTTGGGGTTTTTCAGTGTATCATATTGTCACGCCCCAAATCGGGGAACATGACCGGCGCCTGACCGGGTTGCCCAAGTCAAGCGGACCTGGGTGCCTTTCATTCCCACGCGTTACCCATGTGTTGATTGTTTCTCATTAACCAAATATCTTACTAACCATGAACGATTTCACATTAAACAAATAAAACCATACGAGTGATTCATTAACAAGTTAATAATTTATATTTACAACGCCCCGTACATATACATAGGCCACGATTCCACAGTTACATGTCTACAGAGCCTCTAGGATACAAAAAAGGGGATACAATATTTGCCGGTAACAAGGCTCCGGCTATACCTTACAAAACCAAAATGAAATCTTAACAAAGGTGGCATGAACCACACAGGGCCCCGAGGAAGAAAGGGGCTCACCAAAAACGGGCAGTGGAAGGAGAAGGATACTACTGCCGATGAGCTGAAGTGCCTGCTACTGATCCACCTACAATCATAACACGAATGTAGCGTCCCCGGCAAAAGGGACGTCAGTACACTTGAATTGTACTGGCATGTATGGACAAACTTTGTCCCAAGTAAACTCAAGCCATTGAATTACATCAACAATTAATTAAGCCAGCCAACCATGTTTCCACATTTTCCTCATTTCAAATAATTCTCAACACAAAGCACTTTCTATGATCAACCAATTTAACAATAACCAATCAATCACGTAAAGCACAAGTAGTCAAACAAAGGGGTAATCAGTGCCCCACAGGTTGCAAACTCTCCTGCTGTCTCCTTTCACAATTTCACATTATTGATTTTTGTATCAATTTTCAATAGCGATTTCGATCGCTTTCCATCCTTATTGCCCCCGACCACCCTTATTACCTCGGCCACCCTTATCACCCCAACCCACACCTTATTTCCTCACGTTGCGGCGCGCAACACGACCCCGCCTTACAGTTTAAAACACAACAATTTCAAACAGCAGATAAGGTACTACACACAACTTCAACAAGTTCAAATAAGCAACTTGCACATTGTTTCATGTTCTCAATTATTTTTCAAATCAATATCACAACCATGTTACAATATTTCCACAATTCAAGTGTTTCATCTCTTTCTACAATAAACAAATTCTCAAGCGTTTCGTTTGTTTTACACAAGGTGCCATATAGGCCATCATAATCATTATTCACAATTCTTTACCCATTTCGACTCTCATTTAACTTTCGGTTCGTATTCTATACCACATCACTCATATTTCAACAACAACTTTGAGAATTTCACACAATTTGTCAAATTAACATTAACCAAGCAATTTTCACACATATAGGCGATTTCACAAGAATCAAAATTAGCCATACATACCTGGTGATGATTTTGTCTTCCTACTTTATGCTTACCCAAGATATCCTACTCTTGCCAACCTTGTTCTTGAAGACTCTTACTTCTACTCACTTCTTTTTACTAGAAATCAAGTTCAATAATCATGCATGAGTGTAAAAATTCTATTTTCAAAAGCTATTATATGCAAACCTCTCTTTACCCAAATTTAAAACTGAAAATCAAAGAAAATAGTTAGGGTTTTTACCTTGAAAAGATTGGGGAAGTTGAATCTCTGCCCTAGGATCCCTTGGAATTAAGTGGTTGGAACAATCTTTGAAGATGAAGAACTTCTCTCTCTAAAACCCCTCTATTCTCTCTCTAATTTTGGTAAGATGATATAAGAAAAATGAGGGTGAAAGGTGTTATATTAAAGAAGAGATCGGGTCAAAATATTACAAAAATCTGGGCCGGGGCGAATCTGCGGTGCACTTTGCGACCGCAGAATCAACATGCGGTCCGCATAGTGACCGCGAAATGGCCTCAAAATTCACTCAAGTTCTGTTACAGAATGCGACCAATATGCGGTCCGCATTCCTGATCTGCGGTCGCAAAGTGCACCGCAGATTCACTATGCGATCGCATATCCACCGCATTTTCAACATGATTTTTGGGAGGCTTCTGTTAAGCTTTGCGGCAAGAATGCGGTCCGCATAACAGGTTTGCGGTCGCATTCTTGACCGCAAATTTGACACTTTTCAGAAAAATTAATTCTCTACATTTTTGAAACTTAAATCACTATCAAGGGTCCGAACCGCGGCGCGCATTCCTAACACATTATTCGGACCATGACACCATAGCTACTAGGTTTTATGCATAAATATTTTACGGGGCCTTACATCCTCCCCCCTTAAGATCATTCGTCCTCGAATGAGGATTTTGAAATAAATGAGTTGGTTTTGAAAGACATGATATGCAACCATCAAAATTTTGACTAACTCTTATATTTTAGAAAAATTTCGCCGGAGTTTCCTTTGTATTATGGACATATCCACCTGTCAGAGGGCCCCCGAAACACGTTACCAAACATCAATACACAAATACAACACTTTTCACAACTGGTATACACTTTCTTACCTCAACGAATGCACATATTCTATCACATTGTCACAATTGCACATAAACTAGTCACTTCAATGAATTCTTACCTTATTTAACCATTTTAACACACCATGTACCCTTAACAAACCATTACCAATCTACACTTACTATTAGTTGTTTATTTAACACGCGAATCTTTCTAAGGCTTCCATTTATCAAGAAAGGTTCAAATGACCCAATGTGACAACACATTAAATTCATTACAAAATGAGGGAGACTTTACTAACACTAAGAGAGAAATGACTTGGACAAGATGACAATTACTAGGAGTAGAAGGGTCACCTAATTTCTTCTAGGCTTGATCAAACAAATGGGGGTACTTTTCTTTCATCTCTTTTTCTGCTTCCCATGCGGCCTCCTCAACTTGTTGACTTCGCCACAATACTTTAACAGAGGCAACTTCCTTATCTCTCAACTTACGGACTTGCCTATCAAGAATGGCGACTGGAACTTCTTCATATGACAAATCTTCATTAACCTCTATAGCCTCGACCGGCATGATGGTGGATGGATCTCCAATCACTTTCTTCAACATGGACACATGGAATACCGGATGCACTGATGACATCTCAGGAGGCAACTCTAGCCTATAAGCAACTTGACCAATCCTTTGAACGATCCGATATGGCCGGACATACCTAGGACTCAATTTCCCTTTCTTTCCAAATCGCATGACTCCCTTCATAGGAGATACCCTCAAGAACACCCAATCATCGACTTGAAACTCCAAATCCCCTCGGCGAACGTCTGCATTGGATTTTTGATGACTCTGTGCTGTTTTCATTCTCTCCTGAATAACGTTGACCTTTTCCATAGCTTCGTACACCATATCTGGCCCTAGCAATTTCGCTTCACCTACCTCAAACCACCCGATTGGCGATCTACATCTTCTCCCATACAATGCCTCAAACGGGGCCATCTGAATGCTAGCATGATAGCTATTATTGTAAGCAAATTCTATCAGTGGCAAGTGTTCATCCCAATTACCTTTAAAATCTAAGACACAAGCCCGTAACATATCTTCAAGCGTCCGAATGGTCCGCTCGGCCTTGCCGTCGGTCTGCGGATGGAAAGCTGTGCTGAGATTCACCTGAGTCCCCAAACCTTGCTGAAACTTCTTCCAAAAGTTAGCGGTGAACTGAGCCCCGCGATCTGAGATGATAGAAAGTGGAGTGCCATGAAGCCTTACTATCTCCTCGATGTACAATCTTGCATATTGCTCCGCAGTATCAGTGGACTTGACAGGCAGGAAGTGAGCTGATTTGGTGAGTCGATCTACTATCACCCATATTGAATCGAACTTACGCTGAGTGCGAGGTAATCCCACCACGAAATCCATATTGATCATCTCCCATTTCCACCTTGGTATTTCTATAAGCTGAGTTAATCCACCGGGCCGTTGATGCTCGGCCTTCACTTGTTGACAGTTCGGACATTTAGCTACAAAGCTTGCTATATCCCTTTTCATACCGTTCCACCAATAAATCTCCTTAAGGTCATGATACATTTTCGTGGAACCTAGTTGTACAAAATATCTGGAAATATGTGCCTCTGCCATTACCCTTTCCCGAAGTTCGTTCACGTCCGGAACACATAGTCTACCTTGACACCGCATTACACCATCTTCGCTGCTGAGTACAAATGCTGAGGTCTTGTCATTCATAACTGCTTCCTTTACCCGAACTAATGCTGGATCCATGAACTATTTTTTTTTTTTTTGATTTTTGCAACTAATGATGATTCTGCTCCATTATGCACCAACATTCCCCTCGTCTAACGCCGAGATACGAACCCCCATACTGGCTAATTGGTAAATCTCTCGAGCTAGGGGCCTCTGATACATACCCAAATGAGCCAAACTACCCATGGATTTTCGACTAAGAGCGTCGGTTACCACATTTGCCTTCCCTAGATGGTACAATATGTTCATATCATAGTCCTTGAGAAATTCTAACCACCGCCGCTGCCTCAGATTTAGCTCTTTCTGCTTGAACAAATACTGGAGGTTCTTGTGGTCTGAAAACACATCTACACGTACCCTATAAAGAAAATACCGCCATATTTCAAAGCAAACACAACTGCCGCGAGCTCCAAATCATGTGTCGGATAATTCTTCTCGTGATTTTTGAGTTATCTCAAAGCATACTCTAACCTTTCCGTGTTGCATCAACACACACCCCAAACAAACTCTGGAGGCATAACTATCACATTAACACTTTACATCATTAGCGGAACATCTTTATTATACTCCTCTTACATAAGACCTTCCTCGAATTGAGTTCCACTATAATTTCCTTGATGTGGTTATGTTCCCATGTGAACAATTGCTACTAACTCTTCATAATTCTTAACCAAAGGAATTGCTGAATGAGTTTTCTCATATGACCTCCTGTCTCAAATGAATAGCACTGGCTAACTTGCACACGTACCCTGAATAACAATAACTTGCACGCCATTGCATCGAAGGTAAGGTAACATTGTGCTCTAACTTTTCTTAACCAACCTCTTCTCCCCATATGTGCATTATAGAATTTAAGAAATTGCACTACTTCCGCTGTGAAAATTCCTAGCATCCCTCCTTACGGTTAAACACCTCTCAAACGTATATCAACAACCTTTATATGCATATGACTTAGGAAGGGTCACTATCCCGAGAAGGGTATTCTTTGAAACTTTAAATCCTCCTCAATCCTTCAACAACAACTTTTGGGTTTTACTCTTAAGTGTAAGGCTTAGTCCCCCTAATTCTATCTCCGACGAGTAACTCGCCTCATTCCCCATGTTATAGTTATCAATGAAGTTCCCCGATATTGCGGCTTAAGAGTTACCATGCTAAACACGTCTACTCCGTCACGAGTGTTCATCCTCTTTCAATCTATTCTGAACCTTTCATTCCCATCTTGATTTGCGGATAGTGCATAATCAATAGCTTTATTGTTCCACACATTTGTCTGCCTCCTGTGAACTTGAAAAATTATTATGTCTTGTTTAATCATTTTACAGTACCATAACCTCACCAACGATAACCTCGATTCCCATTGTGTGTAGACATGAACTATCTCTAGACCCCTTTAGTCGATATTCAGTGTCACCCATGTCAGTTGCATTGTGGTTAATCCCTTATAACTTTTATTAACACTTGTGCCCTAAGTGAGTCCACCATTGTGATGCAAAAATTGTTTTAAATAACCATGACCATCTCAATTTAAAGGTTTTCTCCCCATTTCTTCTCACCTCATTCTTCCTAGTTAGTGAATAGCCACGCACTCTTCCATATATTACGTGGTCTCTTACCTTAGGTATTCCATCCGGCTCACCTCTTAACTCTTATTGGGATATATGTAGCAAGGAGTGTTCGTCTGAACATCACTTAACACTTATCTATTTGTAAGGCTCTTTAGAGGCTCTCTATCAAGCCCCAATTACCATCTTGGGTTGTTGTGGCAACACATTTATTTCTCCCACTCGTTTTGGCTTTCTTAGTATCCCGAAACTTTGTTTAAATCACAAATCTATGATTAGCCCATTCTAGGAACTCACAATCTTTCACATTTGACATATGGTACTTCCTTGGGTCCTATTTCTCCTGACCTTATGACAAGTAAAAGTCTCTTTACAAACATTCTCTTATTTTCTAGAATCGTTGACCCTATCAGTCACATTGCCATGCGTAAAGAATTTACATTCCTTAATCTCTTTTCTAGACCACACATGTCTTCACCAAAATATTCAAATATCATAGCTACATGGTCTCGCTCTTGTTTCATTGTATTTAAGTGGCCTCACGATGGTCCTCCCTCTCCCACATGGGGAAAATGTCCTAGATCTTGACACAAGTCTTGAGTTTAGAAACTTTAGGGACATATGCCTCATATATCTATCCCTCTTATATGTATACTCGACTATTAGGAAAGTTTAAGTCACCATAGTAATGATCTCATAAGTTCCCTTCTCCTATTCAACCACGCAGGTATGGGATTCCAAGTCCCCACAAATATCCTTTACGTACATTTCTAGGTCCTTATAAAGTTCGTGAGACAAGGGTCTTCTCGGCTAGGGTCCAATTGAGTCTCATTTCGTAACTTTTTACCTCCTGTGAGACACTTACACTCTCACCATTAATATCCTAGTCTTTCTCTTATATATCACGTGCTTATATAACCAATATTCTTTCACACCTTACGATCAATTATATACTTCTTGCACTAACCACGCGTGCTATTTAAGCTTACATATCAATCATCAAATCAATGCCTCTTCGTGTGGGTAATCACTTCTAATCCTTTCCCCAAATAAAGTATACCTGTAGTACTATGTTCTTATACTATATATATTCATACAGTTTATTCAACAAGATACATGTGCAATCTCCATAATACCCATGTCTTTTCCCATTGGTCATGACATATGACAACACTACATGAAATAGACGAAAGAGCATTTAAACTTACCTTGAATCTCAACGCACGGGTTACAAAACAATCTTATAGTCAAGCTTTATCGCACGATTTGGAGTGTTGAAGAACGGTAATATTCCTAAATGTCCGTGCAGCCCCCTACTTGGGAGGCTTCTGTTAAGCTTTGCGGCAAGAATGCGGTCCGCATAACAGGTTTGCGGTTGCATTCTTGACCGCAAATTTGACACTTTTCAGAAAAATTAATTCTCTACATTTTTGAAACTTAAATCACTACCAAATATTTATGCACAAATATTTTACGGGGCCTTACACATATAACATAAACTTGCTTGTAACTAAGTCTAAATTGACATTGATTGACACTTTGTCACATGAAATTGGGTAATGTGAACTGATTAATTAAGATTCAACCCTATCAATTTTTCCCTTCTGAGTTTTGATTGATTGATGCACATTGTTTGATATTATGTGGCTATGTGTGCAATACATGTTGAAAATGATTGAGTTCTCAGCAATTCTTGTTAGTATGAGCATATGATTTACATTCATCAACCTTAGGGGATTGGTTATATCTGTTAGAGTTAGATCCCTTGAAATGGTTAGTTTTTTTTCTAAATAGGCTTAAAACTGAAAATGAACAAAAAATAGGCTGTTAGGTAATAATTGATCAAAGAGTGGTCAATTTTGCAAAGATTGATCAACTCTATGAGGTCCAAACACACTAGTCCACCTCAAAAGGGGCTAGTTGTGCAAAATTGGTTAAGCTTGCAAATGCAAGCTTACCAAGGCTCATTTTGAGCCCTGAGCTCAGGTGGCTAGGTCCGCAAAGACCTTTAGCAAAGCCTGTGATCAGTCAAAGGCCTGGAATTTCCAAAATTGGCTAAGTCTGCAAATGCAGACTTACCCAGGCTCTTTTTGAGCCCTGAACCTTAAGTGGCTAGGCCTGCAAAGGCCTTAGCCCAACTTATGTTCAGTAATTGGGCTTCAATTGCCCAAGCTAAGTCTCAACTTGAGACTGACTAGAATTTAAATAGTTTAAATACAACAATAAAGTAGGCTAGTCCTGCAATTAGTTTTAAAATGAAATAAAATGTCTAAATTGACTGAAAATGAAACAAAAAGAGGCTATGTTTGAAATAGTAGAACTGGCCAGTCCTTAAATACCAATGCAAGGACTGGCCATTAGTTAAATAAGACCAAAATGCTGAAAACTTGACCTAGGTAGGTCGGGTAAATCAGCAAAGTCACTAAGGGTATAAAAGGAAGCCAAATAGGTAAAACGGTGAATTGTTTAGAACATAAAGGGTTATGGGAGTAATTTGTACCCCTAATTTCTGCAATTTTGCAGAGATTAAATGGTATAATGGTTTCCCTAAAAAGGAAAATCAGTAAAAATCTTCAACCCTTAGGGATAATTTGGTAAAAGCTTTAAAAGGGAATCTAATAGAACCTTCCAGCACATGCTGGAAGGGATTTGATAACAGAAATTGGGGCCTCAGTGTAAGTTTAGTAATTTTAAAAGGGGAGAAGTGGGATTTAATCCCAAACTTTCTCCCCGGGTCATCAGACTTTCCCACACCTATAAATACCCCCTAAAAGGCTGATTAAGGGCTGGCTTTTGAAGAAAGGTTCAAAGAACTTTTAGTGATATAGCAATAGGCTTTCCTGCATTACTTCGAGTAAAAAACTGTGAGAAATTCATCTGCTTGTGGGTTTTTCTACTCGAGTGCTTGACTGGGTTTCTATTTGCTGTTGCTGTGATCTTCATTTGTTAAAATCCAAGTTCCTATTGTTGCATTGTTGTTCCAGTCATTGCTGTTACTTACTCCCTTGAATCCCCTTAGACTCATTGATCTTCTTTTGCTGACTCAGGTACTCTTCTGTCTATTAGAAGTTGTAATGGCAAGTTTGACTGAAATAAAGTGAAGACTCGGCTTATTTTTGTGTTATTGTTATGTACTGTTATCTTAATAGCTGTAGTCTTAGTTTAAATCTGTAGTTTACTTATGTTATGGTAGATAGTAGTAGAAGAAACAGACATAAAGCATTGTAATAGATAGCCTAATAGTGGTATAGTAGTGTAGATAGCATCTCGCCTAGTTTAAATAGGTAAAACACTAAAACATAAGTTAATTAATCACAATCTCGGACTATTAATTGATCTTCCTAGTAGTCTCGTAAACTAAAATCACACATCTAACCACCTATTTTGAAACCGCATTTAGGCATAAGTAAGATTTGAAGAAGAAAATGCTAGATCGAGCTGTGATTCACATATAATTGGGGTTTAATGACTTTGTAGTGAGCTAAGCTATAACACAATCAGTAGTTTAATTATGATAAAGTCTTTGATTCACTTAGATGAAAGTATTCAAGTACTATTAATGAATGTTTAGACTGTAATCACTGCTCGTGTAATTAGTTTAAATTTAAGGATCAGAAGTAAGATCTGAGTAGGCTTAAAAAGGAAATAACTAGGTATTAAAGAAACTAAATTAGAACCAGACTTGTAATGTTAAAATGCTTATCTCATAATGAACCAGTGGTATAATCGCAACTCTGTGTATAACCCATCTTAGACTTAGATAATCTAGATGTCATAGGTAATTAGTTGAACTATTCTTCGAGCCTCACATATAATCAAACGTGTTCTTAGATCTTTCAACTAGAAAGTAATTCGATGTTAGTGTAAACTCCTGGTTAGGAATCGATAGTAGAGACAGTCTTAAATCCTCATGTACATAAAATAGTTGATTCAGAGTTAAGGTTGATAACTTGTGTACTGATTTTCCTTTATTGTTGAATAAAAATGCAATTGAATTCAATCTTAGTGATTTATAAGTGTTCTGTTATTTGTTTACCATTTTCATTTCCATTACTATTATTCTCATTTGGTTTGGGCCCAACATGTAACGTGGGCCTGAATTGTGGCGTAAAATCGACTGGGCTGTCAAGCGTAAGCCTGAAGACCGCCTGGGCCTTTGAAGTCTGGGCAAGTTTAGTACTCGTTTATATATAAATGTAGAGGCCTAGGCCCAAATAAAGTTGTGACAATAGCCTGGGCCCAAGTTCGAAATGAAATAACAGAAATGGCTAAGGGAAAAACATATATAGAAAATATAGTTGAACAAATAGGATTGGACCTTAATAAATAATTGGGATGAGCCTCGCACGATATTAATAAACGGGGCCCCCATTTCGTAATGAGATAACATAATTAGATCCGGGAAGACTAATAGTAAATTCCATAGTCTTACCCAAAATAATTCAAAGCCGATAGACCATTTAGGGCACGATTTAATATACTTTCCTACGAACGAGTGTGCACCTGGTGCAACTCAAATCCTAAATCCCAGCAAAGCTGAAATATACCAAAAGTCACAGGCGTACTGGTTGCGGTGTGACGCGAGGCATGTTTTTGCGTGTCGCAATTCTATAAAATATTTAATTAAAAGCACATATATGTTGTTAAAATCTGTAATGAGTCAAACGAGAGTCAAGAACGACGATTGAGTGACCGTGCTGAAACCACGGAACCCGGGAATGCCTAACACCTTCTCCCGAGTTAACAGAGTTCCTTATTCAGATCTTTGTTTCGCGGACATTAATAAAAGAGTCAATTTCCTTGGATTCGGGATTAACCGGTGACTTGGGACACCATTATTATCTCAAGTGGCGACTCTGATAATTCAAAACAAAATCTCGAACCGATTGTCCTTTAAGTGGAAAAACTCCTACCTCTATGCTATTATATCCGTCTCGGGTATTTGAACATCGAGGTATACCCTACAGGCACACATATTTTTGTGTCATTCTGTCTAAGGGGTAGTAAAAAGGGAGGTGTGACAGCTCTGGCGACTTTGCTGGGGATCCCAACCCCGAACTTCAGTTTCAGGGTTTAAGAACTCGAGCTCCTTAGAATTGCCATTCGTGATATTGTTTGACTTCACTATATGATTTGAACAACATGCTATGTGCTTTATCGCTTTGATACTATGTGGATTGTATATAAAATTGTGCCGAAAACCCTTCTCTTCTTCACCCCCGGGGATGTGCTTACTGGTTGAGACTCCCCTTTCTGTTAAGTTACACAAAAATTAAGAAAACAGAGGCCGGATAAGTTACAAAGCCGATTGACTCCGCGAGTCACCGGTACGTAGCCCCTCCTCGATTCGAGTTGTCCGCTCGGCTACACGGTCTAGCATTCTATGAAACTATAAGATGTTGAACATAGGTCTAGGACGATTATTTGCATCATATCTGACTTGGGGGACTCAACAGAGGGGTTGGGTCCGTCTAGGACAGGTGACCCGGTATTTGAAAAGACCGAGCATATTATGTGTTGCATTTTATTGTCCTTGATCGTTATGCGGACCGGCAAAAATCCCGAGGATAGGAAAATTTGTTGAAAAGAAAAAAAAAGAGAGAAATAAGAGTTGGTGAAAATAGGTATCCGAAAAATCTGAAAATTGAAAAAAAAATGGTTTTGTCGTTGAAATAGTTGGTCAACTAATCTGACCGAACTACGCAGGTTTGATTCTCGCCATTAGGTGGGATACGTAGGCAACCCTTAAACGGGTCCAACCATACCTTTAGAAAAAGACCAAAAAGATTTTTTCTTTTCAAATAATCGAAGTGATTGCTATTTTTGGAAACGGCCGAATGTCCCGAAAGGATGCCGGAAAGCTGTTTTGGCAAAAATGGCCACTTCAAGAGCCGTGTTTCTTTCAGAAATGAAAACTTGCATTGAAAAAGATTTTTATCTTTTCTAAATAAAATCGCCTTAATAAATGTGCAGGATGAGCACAATGTTGAATGAACATTTCTCCTTAATGAATAAAATCCCTTTTGGAGCTGAAACTATGGTGGCACGACATGGAAACAGAAAGTCGGGACTGGGTCAAAGGTTACTTGAAAGATCTTACGGGGTTATTGGACATAATTCCCCGAGGCGACGTAATTAGAGCATTGGTCACATATTGGGATCATGCACACAATGTACTACATCTTCCGGATTTTGAACTCACTCTTACTCTGGAGGAGATTGCTTTCTACATCGGGAAGAATGAGGTCCCCTTGAAAGGAAAATACCCGGTATCTCCAAGAATATTAATGGTGCATCGCTTTCTGGATTCTTTGAAAATTGCTAGGAATGTCCACAACGAGGATTTAGCCAACGGGTTTTGCTCCCTGAACTTCATCTATAGTAGGTATGGACATATCGGGGGTTTCAACGACTCCACGAACAAGCTATGTAGCAAGTCCAACCGAGCAAAATGGGAGGAGCATCGAAGGTTTGCTTTCTTAGTGGCATTTCTCGGAATTGTCATATTTCCGAGAAAAGATGGGCATATCAGCATAAAGGTTGCCGGGGTAGCAAGCACATTGATAGTACAAGATAATTGTACTCTAGCTCCAATGATTTTAGCTGACATCTACCGTGCCTTGACTGCATGCAAAGCTGGAGCCAACTTCTTTGAGGGGTGCAATCTAATTTTGCAGATTTGGTTGATTGAACATCTATGCCATCATCTTTCGTTCTCAAATTATGGTCCGACTAGAAGAACATGTCTAGAAGAATTTTGCACGAGAACAAAAGAAGTTAAATTGCGAGAGGGTGCAAAGGATTGGATTTCGCATCTTCGATCATTGACCGACGGCCGGATTGATTGGACATATGATTGGCTACCTCTTGACGAGGTAATTTATATGCCGACAGAAGGGTCACCTTTTTTGATCATGGGTTTAAAAAGCATCCAACCTTACGCCCCGTACAGGGCCCTGCGACAGTTGGGTAGATGTCAAGTTATACCGAGAGACGGGGACCTCAATTCACAAGTTATAGAAATTAGTCCAGATGGGCAATTCCCGGAAGCAAAGATCCGTCAAATTTGGAATGAATGCCAAAACCTGAAAGTAGATACTTGTGTGCAAAATAGAGCTCGGGGAGAAGTATCGTCTGAATATTTCGCGTGGTATCGACGGGGTGTTCAGCATGAACGGCTTTCGAAAAGACCACACTTACAAGATTTGGCAGAGCAATCTATGGAAAACCGGAATTGGGTGGCCAAAGAAAGTGAATACAAGGCCAAGATCAGCTTGTTGGAAGAACAATTGAGAAATCTCCAGTTTTAAAGTGGTTTACAGGCAGCATCTAATGAGGGAGAGAAAAAACAGCTGAAGAAAGAAAACGAAAGGTTAAAAGCTCAGGTTGCTCAAATGAAAATTGCATCCGAGACCCCCGTTCGCTTAGCCCGGGATGAGAAATTGATTGAGACTCTTTGGCGCAAAGTGAATGACTACAACTTTGACTTGGACAAGGCAGAAAAGGAATTAGTTAGCGCTCGGAAGCAAATAACCAGATTTGCTGAGGAAAGAGCCAAGTTTGTTCGGGAGCTACAAGATAGGCATGAATTTGAGGTAGCTCGGCTAAGAAAGAAAATGGTTTCAGCCACGTTTAAAAGTAACAAGGTTATCAAGGATCTCGAAGAAGTGAGAGAGCATTGTTACACAATTATGGCTCGACTAGAGTTGGAGCTGCAACAAATACAGAAGGATAACCAACATACCTTAGATGCTCGCGCTGAACAAATAAGCCGATTGCTTCAATAAAAAGGGGTTATTCGAGAGAAGATTGTTCGTATTGCTCAATACATCACCCGGAAGAGTCAGCTGTGTGAAGATATGTCCCAAGAAACCTTTGTATCAGCGGTGAAGTTCGTTGTGCAACAAGTCATGTCTGACCTGGATGGGCTCCAAAAGAGATTAGCATATAGGCCCGCGGCAAGACCGAATGATGTCTCGCGGGCACTAGGAGCATTAATGTATTCATAGGGCATGCATTCTATTTTTATGTTTCTTTACATTAGCATTACAACATCATCTTGAAAACCAATGTTTCTGAACTATCAATGAAAATCAAGAGTTGTTGTCAATCCTTTTGCTTTATGTTATTTCTTTTAATTACGATAGGCAAATAAATTGGAAGACAATTATGAAATGAAAAAGAAAAAAAAAGAAGATAAAAAGTGAAAAAAAAAGAAGAAAGAAGAAAAAGAGATGATTGGTTCAAATAAGTAAAGGCCGGGATGATGCATGACGATCCAAGGAAAGTGTGTTTATTTTAAAATCATTGCATCTTATCTCTTCATGCGCTAAGCACTAATGGGTGTTGATGTTTGTGAGATTCAGATTCTAGTGGCAACTGGCATTCTGGCTACTCACCCTTACAACACGAGATATAAGAAAATGACAAAAGCTGTGTCGCAAGAGATTGAAGCAACAGTCATGGATCCCGCCCAGGAGGAAAAAATTGTGGACGTAGCGGGAATGAAGGAAGAGATGTACAAATTAAAACAGCAGATGGCTGAAATGTATCAGGCTTGGTCGAGGGGTCAACCTTTGCCAACTTATCCTGCCAATCCCACATACATCCCTCCAACTAATCCCAACCCCGAGCCACCCACGATGAATTCATCCTCTATATACCCTAACTATCACCACTATTATGCTTCCACTTCCCAAGTGCCACCACCTCTAACGAAACAAGTACCACCCCATCCACCCCAGGTTGCTCCAGTATATGTGGCACCTCCACCTGCCACCCTACACAAATCATCTAGTGAACCAATGTTCCATATACAAGATCCCCACTACTACCCACCCGAGCCAACCTTCCGACAGCACGAATCCCACGCTCCGCTGATGGAGACGAGCGAAGAGAAGCCTGCTAAAAATGTAGGGCAGGAGGAGATGGCTAGGAAGGTGAAGAGTTTGGAGAATGCCTTTCGCAATATGCAAGGGTTGGGAGGACAAGTAAGCGTGGCATACAAGGATCTGTGTCTGTTTCCTGAAGTGCAACTTCCTGTTGGATTTAAGTTGCCGAAGTTTGATATGTACAGCGGACATGGAGACCTGGTGGCCCACCTCAGGGGATATTGCAGTAAAATGCGTGGTGCAGGAGGCAGGGATGAGCTATTGATGGCGTATTTTAGCCAAAGTTTAAGTGGTTCTACTTTGGAGTGGTATACTCGCCAGGATCACACCAGGTGTTTCATCTGGGACGATCTCGCGCAAGCATTCGCGAACCATTTTCAATACAATCTGGAAATCATACCAGATAGATTATCACTCACGAAGATGGAGAAAAAGCCGTGAGAAAGCTTCAGGGAGTTTGGTTTTAGGTGGAGAGAACATGCGGCGAGGGTAGATCCGCCGATGAAGGAAGGTGAAATGGTAGATTGTTTCTTACAGGCTTTGGAGCCTACTTATTATGGGCACTTAGTGTCATCTATTGTGAAAAGTTTTAATGAGGCTGTGAAGATGGGGAGTTTTATTGAGGAAGGTTTAAAAACCAACAAGATCATGAGTTTTTCGGCAATTAAGGCCACAAATTAGGCCATAAAGACTGGGAATGGAGGAACAATTGGGAAGAAGAAAAAAGAAGAAGTAGCAGTTGTGGAAAGCAGGCCTTGGAACCGCAACCAACATCATCACCCACAAAGACCATACCATCCATACCCACCAAACCCGTCAACTCCATACAACCCGCCAACCACATATAACCCACCAACCCCATACAATACACCAACCACATATAACCCATCGTCACCATATTACCCACCAACTGCCCCGCACTACCACCACCCACAAGCCCAAACCTATTCACCACCACCGCCACATGTATGGCGAGCCCAAGTCCCGCATAATGTTTACCACATACAAAACACATACCCTTCTTCTAGAACCTACAGAAACCCAAGCAGACCCAGGCCTAACCCGGAAATGAGGAATAGGGCAAAAAAAACATTCACCCCGTTGGGGGAGTCCTATACCAGCCTCTATCACAGATTAAAGGAATTGGGAATGTTGAGCCCAATTGAGTCTAAACTTCCAAACCCACCTCCGAAAAATATCGATCAGTCGGTCAGGTGTGAGTATTGCTCAGGAGCACCAGGACACGATACTGAGAAGTGTTGGCATCCTGAAGAGTGCTATCTAGGATCTTATTGATAGCCGGAGGATTGAAGTGCAGGCTCCGAAGGCTCCAAACATCACGCAAAACCCACTACCAGCTCACCATGAAACACATATGATAGAATTAGCGCAGGATGAGAGCAGTCGGAAGCCGTCCCAGTCTGTTATGATGATTAAGGCCAGTAGCAGAACCGAAAAGGAAGCTGAGAAAGAAAAAATAATTGTTGAAGAACCAGTGAAAAGTCAAACAGTGGTGGAAAAGTTGAGGGTTGTAGTACCAGGCGTGAAGCCAGTATTAACAGTGAAAGGCGCGAATGTGGAACCGGTGATTATAAGACCGGTGGTGCAGATGCCGATAGTGAACACCAAGACTGTACCTTGGAACTACAACAAGGTAGCAGTGATTTACAAAGGGAAAGAGGTATCTGGAGAAATCAATGAAACTCACGGTTTAACTCGGTCCGGGAGGTGTTTTGCCCCGGAAGAGTTAAGAAAAATAAAGGCAGTGAAAGACAATCAGTTGAAGAAGCCTGTGTCCGAAGAAGAGGCGAAGGAATTCCTCGAAAAGATAAAATCGCAGGATTACTCTATAGTCCAACAGTTGAGGAAAACACCCGCACAGATCTCTTTGCTCTCGTTGTTAATCCATTCGAAAGAACACAGAAAAGCTCTGATGAAGATATTGAACGAGCTCATGTCCCAGAGAAGATCTCGGTCTGTCATCTTGAAAAGATTACCAATAAGATCTTCGAGTTTAATAAGATTACGTTCTCAGATAATGAATTGCTTGTTGAGGGAACCGAGCATAATAGGGCACTTTATCTTACGGTGAAAAGCGAGGAGTCGGTGGTTACCAGAGTGTTGATAGATAATGGTTCAAGCGCAAACATTTGCCCGCTGTCAACCCTTGGAAAGCTGAATATTAGTCCGGATAGAATTCGGAGGAACAATATAAATGTGAGAGGATTTGATGGTGGAAGTAAGAAAACGTTGGGAGACATCGTCTTGGAGGTGACCATTAGGCCTGTGGATTTTACCATGGAATTTCAAGTGTTAGACATTGCTGTGTCTTATAATTTATTGCTGGGCCGACCATGGATCCACGCAGCCAAAGCAGTGCCATCTTCCTTGCACCAAATGGTCAAATTCGTATGGGAGCAACAAGAAGTTGTGGTGCATGGAGAGGAAAATACCTGCAATATTGTGATGCCATTTGATTATGCTGATGGAGATAAGGGTCCTTGGGTATACTAGGTGACAGATACCATAATAGTGAACAAAATTGCTGAAGGAGAGAAATTGCCGATCCCTACGGTAGCACCTACTGCTGTGATGGTGGCCCGGGAAATGCTTAAAAATGGGTTTGCACCAGGAAAGGGGCTCGGCAAAGCTTTGCAAGGAATCACCCGACCAGTTCAGCTACCAGTAAACAAAGATACTTTCGGCTTAGGGTTCAAACCCACCTATGCCGACATCCAAAAAGCTTACAAAACCAAAAAGAAATGGACCCTGCCTAAGCCTATACCCAAACTATCCGACATCTTTACCAAGCCTGGTACTAAAAATCGGACATCTGCTGCGTCAAGGTACATTGAGACCCGACCCGATGAAGAGCTTTTGATAAAATTTGAGAAGATATTTGGGGATGTGAACATGGTTGAGATGGGGGAAGGCACTAGCAAGATAGACGTGCAATTTGTGGGATCCGGTGTTATGCTGAACAATTGGGAAGCCACTCCTTTCCCGATCAGGAAGGAGTCTTGGTAGTTAGCTCTGAAAATTTCATTATCATTTTCTCGGAAAAAACAATTGTTACTTTTTATAGTCCTCCCACCCCCCCATGAAAAAGAAAAATCAAAATGTATCCCAAACTTTGTTCATCTTTTTATCAATGAAATGCAGTTTTCTTCTTTCTTCATTTTTGCCTTATTTTTTTATTTTTCTTTTGTACAGTTATGTATGTGCTGATTCTGATGCCATGTCATGCATGAAGGATTCTCGACCCAGTTCTGACAATCGCATTATCATACAAGAAATTGAGGAGGATAGTGAGATAGAATGTGAGGATGAGGAAGCCCTGGAGGAAATAAGTAAGGACATGAACCAATATGAGGAAAAGCCCAAACCGAATTTGAGTGAGACAGAATCCATCAATTTGGGGAGCGAAGATAATGTCCGAGAAACAAAAATTAGTGTTCATTTTGAGACGCCCCTCAGGGAAGAATTGATAAGGTTGTTGCATGAATTTAAGGACATCTTTGCTTGGTCCTATGATGACATGCCCGGACTTAGTACTGATTTGGTGGTACACAAGTTGCCTATCTACCCCGAATGCCGGCCAGTGAAGCAAAAGTTGCGAAAATTCAAAACGGACATTAGCGTAAAGATAAAAGAAGAGGTGAATAAGCAGTTTGAGGCAAAGGTCATACGAGTCACCAAATACCCCACCTGGTTGGCGAACGTTGTGCCAGTCCCAAAGAAAGATGGAAAAACCAGAGTGTGTTTGGACTACAGAGACCTTAACAAAGCAAGTCCAAAGGATGACTTCCCATTACCAAACATTCACATATTGATCGACAATTGCGCCAAGCATGAGATCGGTTCATTTGTAGATTGTTATGTCGGGTATCACCAGATCCTGATGGACGAAGAAGACGCGGAGAAAACTGCTTTCATTACACCTTGGGGAACGTATTGCTACAGAGTAATGCCATTTGGATTGAAGAATGCCGGGGCAACTTATATGAGGGCAATGACCACGATGTTTCATGACATGATGCACCAGGAAATCGAAGTGTATGTGGACGATGTCATCATAATGTCCAAGAAGCAACCTGATCACGTGAGGGATTTGAGAAATGTTTTCCAAAGACTCCGGAGGTATAATCTTAAACTCAAACCTGCAAAATGCGCCTTCGGAGTACCTTCAGTGAAGCTGTTGGGGTTGATAGTGAGTCGGCGAGGTATTGAACTAGATCCATCAAAGATCAAGGCCATCCAAAGTCTACCTCCGCCGAAGAACAAGAAGGAAGTAATGAGCTTATTGGGGAGGTTGAATTACATTAGCCGGTTCATCGCTCAGTTGACATCAACATGTGAGCCGATCTTAAAGTTGTTAAAGAAATATGCAGTAGTGAAATGGACCGACGAATGTCAGGAAGCCTTCGACAAGATCAAGGAATATTTGGCCAATCCTCCAGTGTTAGTTCCTCCAGAGCCGGGGCGACCTCTGATTTTGTACTTGACATTGCTTGACAACTCCTTTGGTTGTGTGCTAGGGCAGCACAATGAGACAGGCAAAAAAGAGCAAGCTATATATTACCTCAGTAAGAAGTTCACATCTTACGAGGTGAAATATACTCAACTAGAAAGAACTTGTTGTGCATTGATCTGGGTGGCTCAGAAATTGAAGCATTATTTGTCAGCATATACCACATACCTGATATCACGGTTGGATCCTCTGAAATACATATTTCAGAAGCCTATGCCTACAGGGAGACTTGCTAAATGGCAGATTCTGCTCACAGAATTTGACATTATCTATGTAACTCGTACGGCGATGAAGGCGCAAGCGATTGCGGACCACTTAGCAGAGAATCCAGTAGATGATGAATATGAGCCATTAAAGACGTATTTTTTGGATGAGGAGGCAATTAATGTCGAGGAAATAGAACAAGATGAGAAGCCAGGATGGAAGATGTACTTCGACGGAGCCGTCAACAGTAAGGGCGTTGGTATCGGAGCAGTACTCATTTCAGGAACGGGTCAACATTATCCCGTCACAGCTCAGCTTCGATTTTTCTGTACCAACAACATGGCCGAATATGAGGCATATATCTTGGGATTAAAGATGGCAATAGACATGGGTATTCAAGAGATTTTGGTCATGGGTGACTCGAATCTTTTGGAACACCAAATCCAGGGAGAATGGGAGACAAGAGATTTGAAATTGATACCTTACCGGTATTGTTTGCATGAGTTGTCCCAAAGATTCCAGTTCATAGAATTCAAACACATCCCAAGAATGCACAATGAGGTTGCAGATGCTTTGGCCACACTGTCCTCCATGCTGCATCATCCGGACAAAACCTATATAGATCTACTCCAGATCCAGGTGCGTGATCAAAATGCTTACTACTTTGTTGTGGAAGAAGAATTGGTTGGAGAACCGTGGTTTCATGATATCAGGGAATACCTGAAGGCTGGAAAATACCCGGAGCAGGCCACTCGAGATCAGAAAAGAGCTATCAGATGCTTGGCTAATGGATTCTTTCTCAGTGGAGGAGTTATATACAAGAGAACACCAGACCTGGGGTTGTCGAGATGTGTGGATGCACAACAAGCTGATGAGATTATGATTGAAGCACATGCTGGAGGCTGTGGACCCCACATGAGCGGATATGTCCTAGCGAAGAAGATTCCGAGAGCCGGATATTATTGGCTCACTATGGAGCATGATTGTATCAGGTACGTGAGGAAATGTCACTAATGCCAAGTACATGGAGATCTAATTCACTCCCCGCCTTATGAATTGCATACGATGTCTGCACCTGGCCATTTGCCGCCTGGGGCATGGATATTATTGGTCCGATAGAGGCAGCAGCTTACAATGGGCATAGATTCATTTTGGTTGCAATCGATTATTTCACCAAATGGGTTGAGGCGAAGACATTCAAGGCAGTGACAAAGAAAGCGGTGGTGGACTTTGTGCATGAGAATATTATATGCCGGTTTGGAATTCCCAAGGTGATCATCACAGATAATGGAGCCAATCTAAATAGTCACCTCATGGCAGAAGTTTGCCAGAGATTTAAGATCACACATCGCAATTCCACACCTTATAGGCCAAAGGCGAATGGGGCAGTAGAAGCTGCAAATAAGAATACCAAGAAGATCCTCAGGAAAATGGTGGAGGAATCCAGGCAATGGCATGAAAGTTACCTTTTGCTCTCATGGGTTACCGCACGACAGAGCGTACTTCTATTGGAACCACACCTTATTCACTGGTGTATGGGACAGAGGCTGTCATACCCGCAGAAATAGATATACCGTCATTACGGATCATAGCTGAAGCTGGAATAGATGACGAAAAATGGGTAAAAGCTCGGCTAGAACAATTGAGTTTGATTGATGAAAAGAGATTGGCCGCAGTTTGCCATGGGCAGTTGTATCAACAGAGAATGGCCAGAGCATAAAATAAGAAGGTACGTCCTCGGAAGTTTGAAGTCTGACAACTTGTATTGAGGCGTATCTTACCGCATTGGGCTGAGGCAAAGGGCAAATTTGCGCCAAATTGGCAGGGACCATTTGTGGTATCGCGGCTGTTGTCCAATGGGGCATTATATTTAATAGATGTTGAAGGAAAGTGCATAGAGACTGCTATCAATTCAGTTGCGGTCAAAAGATACTATGTATGACTCCTTTTCAATTGTATGTTTTGTATTTTGTTGTGATTTTGGAATTGAAATGACGAAGGCGTTTTATTCTTTATCCAAACACTTTATCCATTGACAGCCCCTTTGAGCCTTGATTAATATATTCTGTCACGACCCGGATTTTCCCCCAACATCGGGATCGTGATGGCGCCTACTCGTGGTAGCTAGGCAAGCCACTATATTCATACTATCCCGTTTTTAACACAATTGTAATTAAATAATTGCGGAATACTTTATCGAAATAGAAATAATTAAATACAAAGTAAAAATCATACTGAAATCCTCTACCCAAGACGTGGAGTCACCAACTCACGAACTACTATGGAATACTACACATAAAAGTCTGAAAGAAATATAACATAATTCTGTTTGTCTCGGAACAAAGAGACTCCAGCTAATAACATAAATAAAGAGAGAGACGCCGGGCCTGCGGACGTCTGCAAGCTACCTCGGTCTCAACTATGATCAACTCCCACGCGATCTATTTACTGCTGCTGCTGCTCCTGATCGTAACCTGGACCTGTGCAAAAACGCACAGAAGTGTAGTATCAGCACAACCGACCCCATGTGCTGGTAAGTGCCTGGCCTATCCCGGCGAAGTAGTGACAAGCCTAGGACCAGACACTCACATAAACCTGTGCAATTCAATATATATATATATATACCACGAATAACAAGAAATAACCAGGTAATAACACAATAAGGAATATCTCAAAGAATTCAACAATTAACAACAGCTTAATAAATTCACAAGGAAAAACAAAGTATGATGTAAACACAAGTAATATCAATTCAAGAAATAGCAAGCAGTTGCACGGCATCACCCTTCGTGCTCTTACTCTCATCCTCACCAAATAAACAAATAAAGTACACGGCATCACCCTTCGTGCTTTTACTCTCATCCTCACATCCATAAGTACGGCATGATCCTTCGTACATGGTTCAATAACAGCGCACCGCATGATCCTTCGTGCATAATCAATAAATAAACATGGCACGGCATTAACCTTCGTGCATAAATAAATAAACATGGCACGGCATCACCCTTCGTGCATTATCACTCTTCCTCACCCAAATAACGGCATCACCCTTCGTGCATTATCACTCTTCCTCACCCAAATAACAATCACAGTTAAGGGCAAAGAAAGAAACAGTAATTCATAAACCGTCCCATCAAGGGCAACCAATAATTATCTTCACAAAAAGTCCCAACAAGGGAAAACAATAACATTTCATCTGTAATATATCTCAAAATAATCATTTTTCAACGACTCACGGTCATACTAGACGCCAGTGTATGGATGCTCGTCACCACAGCTCATACACCGCACTCGATCACATAACACATAACACATAATCCTATTCCCTCAAGCTAGGATAGAACAAACACTTACCTCGAGTGTTTATGAACAATTCAATCCGTGGAAATGTCTTTTTCTTTCAACTTTGGCTCCAATCTAATTGTATCTATACACAATTGATTTAATATCATCAATACTACTCAACAAAGTAATTCTTAAGACCAAATACATCTTTTACAACATTCCTGCCCGAAATAGTGAATTTCAACCCCGGGCCCACATGGTCGGAACTCGAGGTTAGGACCAAAATCTGGTTACCCATCCCCCCACGAGTTCATGTATATGATTTGTTTCAAAATTGGACCTCAATTCGAGGTCAAATTCCCCAATTTATGAAAAACCCTATTTTCTAATAAGAACAAGAATTCTACCATGAAAATCTTTGATTTCTTATGAAAAACATGTTTAATGATGTTAGGAATTGAAAGAATTAAGTAAAAAGTGACTTACAATCGTTTTGATGAAGAAGAAATCCGTGAAGAATCGCAAATGGGTGTTTTTGTTTTGTAAAAAGTGAAGAAATGAACTTAAAATCGTGTTTTACAGGTCTCCGTGTTCGCATTTGCGAAAATTGCGAACCCCGACCAATTTCCGGAGTTTGAAAAATAAGCTAAGGTCGGAAGTTCGCATTTGCGAACATTTGTTCGCATTTGCAAACACCGGTAGACAAAGGGACTGTTCGCACTTGCGAACTATGTTCGCATTTGCAAACATAGGTCGTTTAAGGCAGTGTTCGCATTTGCGAACCAAGGCAAGATAGGGAATGTTCGCATTTGCGAACTTTTGTTCGCATTTGCGAACATAGGTAGGCACTCGGGGACCTTCGCAAATGCGAACAATTGTTCGCATTTGCGAACAAGGCTGGGTCAATGGGGCTTCGCATTTGCGATCAGTGTTCGCATTTGCGAGCCCCTGCCTTGTACTGCCCCCTTCGCAATTGCGAGAAATACTTCGCAATTTTGAAGCCAACAGCTGGGTGAAAAACCAGCAGTGCAAAAATTCAGAATTTAATCCAACGGCCTATCAAATCTTTACCCGAGCCCCCGGCTCCAAACCAAACATGTACACAACCTCAAAAACACATTATGAACTTGTTCGTGCGATCACATCGCCAATATCACCTCGTTTCCATCAAATCAAGCCTCAAATTCATGATTTTCATACCTTTGGTTTTCAAAACTTTCAAACTTGGGACTCAAGCTCCAAAACATCTCAAACGATATCCAAATGTCACCAAACTTTACAGAAATCACATATATAATATTTAAGACTTGTACCGGGGCGTCGGAACCAAAATACGAGCCCGATACCAAGGTCAATTAATTCATTTCCTTTAACAATTACATCAAAAACAATTTCATAGAAAAATTCATAACTTGGGCTCTAGGCCTCAGAATTCGACTCCGGACGCATGTCCAAGTCCCATATTTTACTACGGACCTCTCGGGACCATCCAATCTCGGGTCCGGATCCGTTTACCAAAAATGTTGACCGAAGTCAACCATATCAATATTAATATCATTTTTATCCAAACTTCTCATAGAATTCATATTTTCTATCACAAAATCTTTCCGGCTACATGCTCGGATTGTGCACGTAAATCGAGGCAACATAGAATGAGGTTTCCAAGGCCTCATAATCTCGAAATGATTAATTAAATAAGTGATGACCCTTTGGGTCGTATCAATCTCCACCTCTAAAACAACCGTTCATCCTCGAACGAACAAAAGAAAGAAGTACCTGAGTCAGGAAACAAATGTGGGTAGCGGCTCCGCATATCAGACTCGGACTCCCGGTCGATGCCTCAGGAGGCTGACCTCTCCACTGAACACGCACAGAAGGATAACTCTTCGACCTCAGCTGTCAAACCTGCCGGTCTAGAATAGCCACCGCTCCTCCTCGTAAGATAGATCATTGTCCAATTGGACAGTACTGAAGTCTAACACATGTGTGGGATCGTCGTGGTATCTCCGAAGCATAGATACATGAAAATCTGGATGCACGGCTGATAAGCTAAGCGGCAAGGCTAATCTGTAAGCCACCCCTCTCACTCTGTCTAGAATCTCAAATGGACCAATATACCTAGGGCCGAGCTTGCCCTTCTTCCCAAACCTCATCACACCCTTCATAGGCGACACCGGAGCAATACTCGTTCACCAACCATGAAATCTACATCTCGAACCTTACGATCCGCATAAGTCTTCTCCCTGGACTGAGCTGAACGCAATCTCTCCCGAATAGTCTTGACCTTATCCAAGGCCTCCTGAACTAAGTCTGTACCCAACAACCGAGCCTCTCCCGTTCAAACCATCCGACCGGTGATCGACATCGCCTACCATACAACGCCTCATACGGAGCCATCCGGATGCTAGATTGGTAACCGTTATTGTAGGCGAACTCTGCTAATGGTAGAAACCGATCCCACGAGCCTCCGAAATCAATAACACAGAGCTCGAAGCATGTCCTCGAGAATCCGAATAGTCCTCTCGGACCGGCCATCCGTCCGAGGATGAAATGCCGTACTCAACCGAACCTCGGGTGCCTAACTCCCGCCTGGACCGCTCTCCGTAACCGCGAGGTAAACCGCGTTCCCCGATCGGAGATAATAGATACCGGCACCCCACGGAGACGAACAATCTCCCTAATGTAAACCTCCGCTAACCTCTCCGACGAGTAGGAGACAGACATTGGAATAAAGTGTGCTGACTTGGTCAACCTATCATCAATGACCCAAATAGCATCAAATTTCCTCCGAGTCAAAGGAAGTCCAGGTAACGAAGTCCATAGTGATCCGCTCCCATTTCCACTCGGGAATTTCAATCTTCTGGAATATACCACCAGGTCTCTGGTGCTCATATTTCACCTGCCGACAATTTAGACACCGAGCGACATACGCAACGATATCTTTCTTCATTCTGCTGCCACCAATAGTGCTGCCGTAAGTCCCGGTACATCTTCGCGGCGCTCGGGTGAATAGAATACCGCGAACTGTGGGCTTTCGCTAAGATCAACTCTCGAATCCCTTCAACATTGGGCACACAAACTCGACCTTGCAATTTCAATACGCCATCATCATCTAGGTTTACCTGTGTGGCACCTCCTTGCTGTATCGTATCTCTCAACTCACGCAAATGAGGATCATCAAATTGCCTCTCACGGATACGCTCTAATAAAGAAGAACGAGCGACCGTGCAGGCTAATACCCTGCTAGGCTCAGAAATGTCTAATCTCACGAACCGGTTGGCTAAGGCCCGGACATCTAAAGCTAATGGTCTCTGACTGACCGGAATGAATGCAAGACTACCCATGCCTGGCATACTTTCTACTCAATGCATCGGCCACCACATTGGCCTTACCTGGGTGATATAAGATAGTAACATCATAGTCTTTTAGCAACTCTAACCATCTCCGCTATCGTAGATTCAACTCCTTCTGCTTGAACAAGTACCGTAGGCTTTTGTGATCAGTGTACACCTCACATGTCACACCAGATCTTTAAGGCATGAACCACTGCTGCTAACTCAAGATCATGAACTGGATAATTCCTCTCATGTATCTTTAATTGCCTCAAAGCATAAGCGATAACCTTACCATCCTGCATCAATACCGCTCCAAGCCCTATACGAGATGCGTCACAATAAACTGTATAAGGCCCTGTACCTGTAGGTAGTATCAACACTGGTGCGGTGGTCAAGGTTGTCTTGAGCTTCTGAAAGCTCGCCTCACACTCCTCTGACCACTGGAACTGGACATCCTTCTGGGTCAACCTGGTCATCGGGGCTGCAATAGAACAAAACCCCTCTATAAAACGACGGTAGTAACCTGCTAATCCTAAGAAACTCCGGATCTCAGTCACTGAAGCTGGTCGAGGCCAATTTTGGACTGCCTCAATCTTCTTTGGGTCTACCTGAATACCTTCCACTGATACAATGTGACCTAGAAATGCTACCGAACTCAGCCAGAACTCACATTTAGAAAATTTGGCATATAGCTGGTTATCTTTCAGAGTCTGAAGAACCACTCTGAGGTGCTGCTCGTGCTCTTCCTGGCTACGGGAGTATACCAGGATGTCATCTATGAAGACTACAACGAACAAGTCTAAATAAGGCACGAACACACTCATGCGTATGCACATATCCATGACTTTGAAGTCTGGCCATAAGAGTTATTCTTAAGTTACAACATTGTCAATTAACCCTATTATCAAATACCTTATTCTACAAATCCCACTTTACTCAGAATGAGGTATCGTGACCTCGTGATTATTTTCCCGAATTAATGCGTCATATTTATCCTTACCCGGTGCTCGTCTCAAGGGCTAAGCTCAACGGTTTCAAAATAGAAATGGCTAAATATGAACAGAAACTGTACAAGAATTGTCAAATAGTCCTAACGGGCATGACTCTTATTGACGAATGCAATACGAAAATATTAATTTCATAAAAGAAGAATTTTAAACACATAAACTCTTACTACCAGGACCCAATCCTCATATGATATCCACCGCAGCTTGAAGCTCGGCTTAGAAATATTTCACATTATGCCAAAAATTGGAGGATCTCATCCTCAACTCTGAATCACAGTGCTTGCACATCATATCATCTGAAATTTTTCATTTCCTTTCTTTCTTCCTCTCAATAATTGTCCGTCAAAGATAATCATGACATAAAATGAACCCTCATACTGATAGGGCGCACACTTAACGGTTAAAATTAGTTATTCCGAGAATTATATCAAAACCCACTGTAATAAGTAATATAAGGTCACTCTTAGCCTCATGGATATTTTAGTGACTAACACCTAATAATAGGGATGTATATCCTCATGTAATATCCCAACGTGAGTATTTCCCTAAGTAGATTTGATGATTACGATGCTCACTCATGAATGGAGCATGTTAAAAGGACTCATCTAAATTTTCTTTCAAAAACCAAATTAAATTAAGGGAAAATTATTCTGTCTATAACAATCTGAATTATACGTATGATGACCACATCTGGTGTAGTGACCTCCCTCATATCATAAAAATTATATCAATGGCTGGGTCTCCACCTCTAGGATTTTCACCTCCACCTCTAACATACTGACCTCTACATCTGGCTGGCCATGTAGGATAATTATTAACTGCAATGGAGCGTGTAGCCTGAGTGCTTTCCTAAAATTGTATTTCTCCAAAAGTCCACATTCACAGCAATTCCTTTAAGGCTCAGTTAACTTATTGCTCATGACCATATATATTCGAACACAGTCATTGTGACCTGGTACAACCGTTCAGATCACATATACTACATATTGCAGAGAATCTCGGGGGTGACGTCTTCGTAACGTTTTCTTAAAATAGAGTTTAGTAGATAGCGTTGTGTTGGCCGGCTTGCCCTCTTCGTAGGCTTGTCACAAACATCGACGGCCAATTTTCTCTTTTGCTATGTTGGCTTAACACTGCTGAGCTACCCCATTTACTCATATACTCTTCGTCATTCTCTGGGGGCGATTCTTACCCCATGAAAAGAACCAACCTTAAATATGTATAAATTATTTGGAGGACCTTTCCATACCATATATATACATTCCAACAACTCATCATATTTGTCCTTCACAACTCCAACACATCGACCGGACGTCAAGGTCCGTTGAAACCCAACACGATTTATTAGGTGATCTCCTGATATAATTGCATCTTCCGTTGGGACCATAACTGGTGTGGTAAATACATTATCTTCCCACTACTTCTGTTTGCCCTCTGTAGCACAGTAAAATGAACTCCTCGCATTCGACTATTCCCACGTTCTGTAATTCCTCATAAGAACTGTCAAGCACAATCTCGTGGGTTCTCAAAAGATGCACCGCTGAAGGTGGCAGCGAAGACTTTGGTGAAACCTATCTGTCCTCCGTAAAACTTTTGAAGGCATAGTTGATCTATCACCAGCTTGTGCCATTGTTCGGCTGGATAAGCGGTACGTGACTACGCCATTCGTGGGAAGACAAGAGTGGAAATTTAACTTAACACTTTGAAGAACAAATTCGCACGATAAGAAAGAACAAATGAGAGACTCTTTCCTAACTCAATAGACTCCGGAGGACAAGTACAGACGTCTCCGTACCTACCTCTCAAACTCTACTAAGCTTGTTCGTGAGTGGTGAGACCTATGTAACCTAAAGCTCTGATACCAACTTGTCACGACCCGGATTTTCCCCCAACATCGGGATCGTGATGGCGCCTACTCGTGGTAGCTAGGCAAGCCACTGTATTCATACTATCCTGTTTTTAACACAATTTTAATTAAATAATTGCGGAATACTTTATCGAAATAGAAATAACTAAATACAAAGTAAAAATCATACTGAAACCTCTACCCAAGACGTGGAGTCACCAACTCACGAACTACTATAGAATACTACACATAAAAGTCTGAAAGAAATATAACATAATTCTGTTTGTCTCGGAACAAAGAGACTCCAGCTAATAATGAAAACTATGAGAAGAGTCGTTGGGCTTGTGAACGCCGGCAAGCTACCTCAGTCTCGAAAGTATGACAATCCTGCTAGTGAAGTACTGGTGCTACTGCTGCTCAAAACCTAGACCTGTGCAAAAATGCACAGAAGTGTAGTATCAGCACAATCCGACCCCATGTGCTGGTAAGTGCCTGGCCTATCCCGGCGAAGTAGTGACAAGCCAAGGACCAGACACTCACACAAACCTGTGCAATTCAATATATATATATATACCACGGAATAACAAGAAATAACCAGGTAATAACACAATAAGGAATATCTCAAAGAATTCAACAATTAACAACAATTAATAAATTCACAAGGAAAAACAAAGTATGATGTAAACACAAGTAATATCAATTCAAGAAATAGCAAGCAGTTGCACGGCATCACCCTTCGTGCTTTTACTCTCATCCTCACCAAATAAATCAAATAAAGTACACGTCATCACCCTTCGTGCTTTTACTCTCATTCTCACATCCATAGTACGGCATGATCCTTCGTACATGGTTCAATAACAGGGCACGACATGATTCTTCGTGCATAATCAATAAATAAACATGGCACGACATTAACCTTCGTGCATAAATAAATAAACATGGCACGGCATCACCCTTCGTGCATTATCACTCTTCCTCACCCAAATAACAATCACAGTTAAGGGCAAAGAAAGAAACAGTAATTCATAAACCGTCCCATCAAGGGCAACCAATAATTATCTTCACAACAAGTCCCAACAAGGGAAAACAATAACATTTCATCCGTAATATATCTCAAAATAATCATTTTTCAACGACTCACGGTCATACTAGACGCCAGTGTATGGATGCTCGTCACCACAGCCCATACACCGCACTCGATCACATAACACATAACACATAATCCTATTCCCTCAAGCTAGGATAGAACAAACACTTACCTCGAGTGTTTATGAATAATTCAATCCGTGGAAATGTCTTTTTTTTTCAACTTTGGCTCCAATCTAATTGTATCTATACACAATTGATTTAATATCATCAATACTACTCAACAAAGTAATTCTTAAGACCAAATACATCTTTTACAACATTCTGCCCGAAATAGTGAATTTCAACCCCGGGTCCACATGGTCGGAACTCGGGGTTAGGACCAAAATCCGGTTACCCATCCCCCCACGAGTTCATGTATATGATTTGTTTCAAAATCGGACCTCAATTCGAGGTCAAATTCCCCAATTTATGAAAAACCCTATTTTCTAATAAGAACAAGAATTCTACCATGAAAATCTTTGATTTCTTATGAAAAACATGTTTAATGATGTTAGGAATTGAAAGAATTAAGTAAAAAGTGACTTACAATCGTTTTGATGAAGAAGAAATCCGTGAAGAATCGCAAATGGGTGTTTTTGTTTTGTAAAAAGTGAAGAAATGAACTTAAAATCGTGTTTTACAGGTCTCTGTGTTCGCATTTGCGAACATGGGTTTGCAATTGCGAACCCCGACCAATTTCTGGAGTTTGAAAAATAAGCTAAGGCTGGGAAGTTCGCATTTGCGAACATTTGTTCGCATTTGCGAACACTGGTAGACAAAGGGACTGTTCGCAATTGCGAACTAAGTTCGCATTTGCGAACATAGGCTGTTTAAGGTAGTGTTCGCATTTGCGAACAATGGTTCGCATTTGCGAACCAAGGCAGTATAGGGAATGTTCGCATTTGCGAACTTTTGTTCGCATTTGCGAACATAGGTAGGCACTGGGGACCTTCGCAAATGCGAACAATTGTTCGTATTTGCGAACAAGGTTAGGTCAACGGGGCTTCGCATTTGCGATCGTGGTTCGCATTTGCGAGCCCCGCCTTGTACTCGCCCCTTCGCAATTGCGAGAAATACTTCGCAAATGCGAAGCCAACAGCCGGGTGAAAAACCAGCAAGTGCAAAAATTCAGAATTTCATCCAACGGCCTATCAAATCTTTACCCGAGCCCCCGGCTCCAAACCAAACATGTACACAACCTCAAAAACACATTATGAACTTTTTCGTGCGATCACATCGCCAATATCACCTCGTTTCCATCAAATCAAGCCTCAAATTCATGATTTTCATACCTTTGGTTTTCAAAACTTTCAAACTTGGGACTCAAGGTCCAAAACATCTCAAACGACATCCAAATGTCACCAAACTTTACAGAAATCACATATATAATATTTAAGACTTGTACCGGGCGTCGGAACCAAAATACGAGCCCGATACCAAGGTCAATTAATTCATTTCCTTTAACAATTACATCAAAAACAATTTCATAGAAAAATTCATAACTTGGGCTCTAGGCCTCGGAATTCGACTCCGGATGCATGTCCAAGTCCCATATTTTCCTACGGACCTCTCGGGACCATCCAATCTCGAGTCCGGATCCGTTTACCAAAAATGTTGACCGAAGTCAACCATATCAATATTAATATCATTTTTATCCAAACTTCTCATAGAATTCATATTTTCTATCACAAAATCTTTCCGGCTACATGCTCGGATTCTGCACGTAAATCGAGGCAACATAGAATGAGGTTTCCAAGGCCTCGAAAGCTCTAAATGATTAATTAAATAAGTGATGACCCTTTGGGTCGTCACAAGCTTCCACCCATTTGGACACGTAATCAACTGCAACAAGTATGTACTTATTGCCGAAATGAAAATTGATGAATGAATGAAAAAAAAATGAAACAAAAAGACAAAGAAATCGGGAAAAAGTCAAAAGAAATTCATTTAACTGATGATGTTGAATGAACTACGTCTGACTTGATCCCGAAAGGGTACGTAGGCAGCCTCGCTGAGGTTCAGTCACGACAAATAAAAATCCAAAAAAACAATTCCCCACATATTGAAACTGGGGCAGAAGTTATGTTGAATAATTCCGAGAGTTGTAAATATTTTTGAACCCTCGTAAATTTTGAGCCTTTATACCTTTCTTTCTTAACCCATCCAAAAGCCACGTTACGGTCCAAAGAAAGACCTTCTGATCAATTCCAAAAATGATAACGGATGCAATGAAAGAAGAGCAAGACATTGGACAACACCCGTGGTATAAGAAAACAAAAGAAAAAAGGAAAAATAAAAAAATGAAAAAATGAGAGAGTCTCATCAGTGAAAACCTTAACCGGCACTGTAAGGCGATTGTGAGTTTGAGAGAAATAAAAATGAGAGAGCCTTGCCAGTGAAAACCTTTAACAGCACTGTAGGGCGATTTTGAGGTTGAGAGAGGATAAATGAGAGAGTCCTATTGGTGAAAACCTTTTGAGGCACCGTGGGGCGATCGTAAGGATTACCCTGAAAAGAGAAAAGGCAACAAAAAATAGTATCGGTTTGGTTGAAAACAATTCGGAGTCAGAATAATGATTGGAACGAACTGGGTTGGAGTTTAAATACATGGCATGGTCAGCAAAATCAGCCAGCAAACGCCCAGATAAGTTCTATCATCTCTCCAAAACACCCTTACCCTCTTTCATTTTTCTGCATTTCATTGTTTACCTTTTGAGAGCTAACTACCAGCTCCCGATGACGAAAGCTGAAACAACACTGGATCAGAAAAGAAGAAGAGTTGGGAGGAAAATAAAGAAGTTTGGCAAACATGGCCAAAGGAAAAGAAAACAAAACAAAAAGGAAAAAGTAAGAAAATACAGAAGAGTTAGCAAGAGATAGACAGCTGAAAAACCACACAGCGGGAGAAAAAGCAAAAAAAGAGGAAGCAATAAGAGGCAGGACGGCAGATGCCAGTTGCCAGCAGTTTTATATCTAATAAATTTTGTTTCATGATTCATACAGGAACAAATTGTCACTAATCACCTTAAAGTGAATGTGACCAATGTGAAAAAATAGAAAACACCAAAAAGAGAAAGTTTGACAATAAGTGGAGAAATTCACAGGTGAGAGACAATCAGTCAAAGAAAATACCAAAAAGAGGAAGGTAGCATCTTTAAAATTCATTCGCCGGTTATCAAGCCGAGGAAATACTTTTCTGCACTGCATCTCATGCACGTTTAATTTTTGTCCAGGAGCCCACCTATCTAACAAGGGAATACTTTTTTGCACTGCATCTCATGCACGTTTAATTTTTGTCCAGGCGCCCACCTATCTAACAAGGGAATACTTTTCTGCACTACATTTCATGCACGTTTAATTTCTGTCCAGGCGCCCGCCTATCTAACAAAGGAATACTTTTCTGCATCGCATCTCATGCACGTTTAATTTCTGTCCAGGCGCCGACCTATTTAACAAGGGAATACTTTTCTACATTTCTGTCCAGGCGCACACCTATCTAACAAGGGAATACTTTTCTACATTGCATCTCATGCACGTTTAATTTCTGTCCGGGCGCCCACCTATCTAACAAGGGAATACTTTTCTGCATTGCATCTCATGCACGTTTAATTTCTGTCCAGGCACCCACCTATCTAACAAGGGAATACTTTTTTTTGCACTGCATCTCATGCACGTTTAATCTCTGTCCAGGCGCCTACCTATCTAACAAGGGAATACTTTTTTGCACTGCATCTCATGCACGTTTAATTTTTGTCCAGGCGCCCATCTATCTAACAAGGGAATACTTTTCTGCACTGCATTTCATGCACGTTTAATTTCTGTCCAGGCGTCCACCTATCTAACAAGGGAATACTTTTCTCGCACCGCATTTCATGCACGTTTAATTTCTCTTCCAGTGCGCCCACCTATCTAACAAGTGAATACTTTTCTGCACCGCATCTCATGCACGTTTAATTTCCGTCCGTGCGCCCACCTATCTAACAAGGGAATACTTTTCTGCACTGCATCTCATGCACGTTTAATTTCTGTCTAGGCGCCCACCTATCAAACAAAGGAATACTTTTCTCGCATTGCATCTCATGCACGTTTAATTTCCGTCCGTGCGCCCACCTATCTAACAAGGAATACTTTTCTGGCATCGCGTCTCATGCACGTTTAATTTCCGTCCCGTACGCCCACCTATCTAACAAGGGAATACTTTTCTGCATTGCATCTTATGCACGTTTAATTTCTGTCCAGGCGCCCACCTATCTAACAAGGGAATACATTTCTGCACTGCATTTCATGCATTTTTAATTTCTGTCCAGGCGCCCACCTATCTAACAAGGGAATACATTTCTGCATATCTACTTCCTGCAATTTTTGGGTTTATGTTAGCTAAAAGCCCACACTGGGGCAGAAGAAAAGTTTGTTGTTTTGTTTTGTTTTGAGCACGCTTCAGCTTGAGGACAAAAAGTATCATTGAAAATAAAAAAATAAAAAATGGAAAAAGCAAGAAAAGAAAATCAACAAAAAAAGAGAGTTGGCATCACAGATAATCAAGAAAAGAGAAGGAGAAACAAAAGCTAAATTAGGAACAATTGTAATTGTAGGATCATAGCTTAGAATAGCTTCTTCATTTTACATTCCCCCCCCCGGTGTAATAAGGAGTAAGTCAGCAGGTCTCAACAGTGTCAATGCAACAGTGAGTCCGGTAGTTTTTAAAACTGCCAGACCTTCCCGAACTATACTGACCTGATTCCTGTTTAGCCCAGGATATGTAGGCAACCTCTAAAGCAGGGTGCGGTCAAAAGGTTTTCCAAAAAATACTTTTACGAAATGTGCCAATGTGCAAAAATCTCTCATTACTGCTCACTTGTCTTTGCACTGAAGCTCTTCGTGTTCCCGAGCAAAGAGGGGCAGCTGTGAGCACATGATTTTTGCACCGGGCAAACCATTCCAAAATTAAAATAAATATATTTTTGAGTGCAATTGCATGCCTTGTTTGAAATTAGCTACATTTTGTGTGTTTGAATAATTGGAAATTAGAAAAATAAAAAAAAATAGGTTAAGTACTTCCTTTGTTTGAGTTAATTAATTTTAAGAAGAAAATTATCAAAAAAATAGTTTTTAATAGTGGAAATTAGGAAAAATAGTAGACAAATTACAAAAAAAAAAAAGATAATTAGTGTAAGTAGGAAATTAAGTTTTTCTAATAATTCATAAAAGAAAAGAAGAAAAATATTTAAAAGAGGGTGTTTTAATAATTAAAAATCAGAAAAATACAAAAAAATACATTGGGTTTGAGTTTTTTGGGCCAAAAGAAGGTTAATTTGGAGGCCCAAACACTTAAGCTCAAAGACAGCCGTTCCAGGGCCTGTGGATTGACAATATCTCGGCCGTTCATTTGCACAATTCAACGGTGGAGATAATTAGTAGAGTTTTAATTAATTAATTGAAATGTGAGATCAAATCTGAGCCGTTCGTTTGGATTGATCTAAGGGTCAAAGGCTTAAGTCTCGTTTGTCACTAAACGATGTCGTTTTAGTAATGCCTTGTCTGAACCGTTGATCTTCATCAGATCAACGGTCCAGATTATCTATGACGCCCGGCCTATAAAAGGCTTTGGTCTGAAGGAATCCGGCCATTTGCATCTTGCCCTAACCCTAGCCGCCAAACTACCCTCTCTTCTCTCCCTCTTCATCTTCTTCAAAGCTTCACGGACTTCACCGGCCATGGAGGCCACCACCTTTCACGGTGGTCTCCGGCCATCCCATTCACTTCCCTTCTCCTCTTCATCATCTTCTTCACCTCAAACACCCAAAACCCTAAAACAAACCCTTTGTTCTTAACTCGCCGGTCACCGGAACCTACCTCCGGTGACCACCAAACAACGAACCTCTCCTTCAAACCAATGCCAAAAGGACCGTCTTGGTCCGATCTACCCAACCATACCATTCACCTCCCTCGAATCTCCCCGGAGTTCTTCGAATATCCCAAATAAAGTCGCCGGAAACCTAATTCCGGCGACTCGGAACTAAACCCCTTTGCCAAGATCTAACCTTTACCCCTCTGAATACCCCCGACTCCAAACAAAAACCCCAAAAGAGTTCATCTTGAAGTCTAAAAAGGAAAACCAGAAAAAGAAATAAAGAAAAGAGAAAATAAAAAAAGGGAAGTCTGAGAGAGAGTGAAAAAATTGAAAAAAAGGAAGCTCAGGGGACCGGCCCTGCAAGCTAAGTCCCCTTACCCTTTTGTAATTTATTGCTTTCTTTTGTCTGTTTATTTTCATGTTTTTTTTTTCTGTTTTGTTGTTTCGGTCTAGTTTTTGTTTTCTTGGTTTAAAAGGATCTGTCTTTATCTCAATTTCCTTTTTCATGCTTCTGTGCATTATGATCCTTGATCTGTTAGCTTTCCATAGCCTGACTGTTTTTCTCTTCTGTTCTTTGCACATTTAACTTTAGCTCTAGCTTAGTTGTTTGACTTTCATCCTTCTTTATCTTTATATCAGGTTGTCTTTTGTTAGTTTGCGATATCTTGACTATTCTTGTTTCTGTTTCTTCACATGTTTAGTTTTAGTGAATGTTTAGCCGTTTTAGGGTTATCTTGTGGTTTGCTTCTCTATTCTTAAAGATTTCCCTGTTTCTTCTCCCCTCTTTGTTATATTAAGGGTTTTCTTACTTGTTGGTCTTCAACATCTCATCTGTTGATTTTCAATACCTCTTCATGTTTTAGCTGTTTGACTCTCAATTAGGGTTTCTTCTATTAGCTCTCAATGTCTTTAATGTTTTCTCTTCTCTACGTGATTCTAGGTTTAGCATTTTGATTCTCATGTTCACTCAAGGGTTTTTGCTCTAATAACATCTCTCATATTCTTTCATTTGCATTTTAGTGATTATGTTTCTCTCTTCTGTTACTTCACATGATAGATGTAGTATTCTTCTTCATTGTTTCCTAATGTCTCTTCTCTTCTTTATCTTCATCTTAATCCATCACATGTATACATTAAGCTAGAGTTAGTACTTGAAAGTGAATTCTGATTACCATGCTTATGTTATTCTGTTAAAGTCCATTGTTGTTATGTCTAAATGAGCCCTGTTTCATTCCTTGTTGACTGTTTTATGAGATTTAGCTTCTATGTGTGTCTATGCCCATGAACTTTAAAGGTTTTGGGGTTTTTCAGTGTATCATATAACATAAACTGCTTGTAACTAAGTCTAAATTGACATTGATTGACACTTTGTCACATGAAATTGGGTAATGTGAACTGATTAATTAAGATTCAACCCTATCAATTTTTTCCTTCTGAGTTTTGATTGATTGATGCACATTGTTTGATCTTATGTGGCTATGTGTGCAATACATGTTGAAAATGATTGAGTTCTCATCAGTTCTTGTTAGTATGAGCATATGATTTACATTCATCAACCTTAGGGGATTGGTTATAGCTGTTAGAGTTAGATCCCTTGAAATGGTTAGTTTTTTTTAAATAGGCTGTTAGGTAATCATTGACCAAAGAGTGGTCAATTTTACAAAGATTGATCAACTCTATGAGGTCCAAACACGCTAGTCCACCTCAAAAGGGGCTAGTTGTGCAAAACTGGTTAAGCTTGCAAATGCAGGCTTACCAAGGCTCATTTTGAGCCCTGAATCTCAGGTGGCTAAGTCTACAAAGACTTTAGCACAGCCTATGATCAGTCAAAGACTGGAATTTCCAAAATAGGCTAAGTCTGCAAATGCAGACTTACCCAAGCTTTTTTTGAGCCATGAACCTTAAGTGACTAGGCCTGCAAAGGCCTTAGCCCAACTTATGTTCAGTAATTGGGCTTTAATTGCCCAAGCTAAGTCTCAACTTGAGACTGGCTAGAATTTAAATAGTTTAAATACAACAACAAAGTAGGCTAGTCCTGCAATTAGTTTTAAAATGAAATAAAAGGTCTTAATTGACTGAAAATAAAACAAAAAGAGGCTATGTTTGAAATAGTAAAACTGGCCAGTCCTTAAATACCAATGCAAGGACTGCCCATTAGTTAAATAAGTCCAAAATGCTGAAAACTTGACCTAGGTAGGCCGGGTAAATCAGCAAAGTCACTAAGGGTATAAAAGGAAGCCAAATAGGTAAAATGGTGAATTATTTAGAACATAAAGGGTTATGGGAGCAATTTGTACCCCTGATTTCTGCAATTTTGAGAGATTAAAGGGTATAATGGTCTCCCTAAAAAGGGAAATCAGTAAAAATCTTCAACCCTTAGGGATACTTTGGTAAAAGCTTTAAAAGGGAATCTAATAGAACCTTCCAGCACATGCTGGAAGGGATTTGATAACAGAAATTGGGGCCTTAGTGTAAGTTTAGTAATTTTAAAGGGGGGAAGTGGGATTTAATCCCAAACTTTCTCCTCAAGTCATCAACCTTTCCCACACCTATAAATACCCCCTAAAAGGATGATTAAGGGCTGGCTTTTGAAGAAACGTTCAGAGAAATATTAGTGATATAGCAATAGGCTTTCCTGCATTACTTCGAGTAAAAAACTGTGAGAAATTCATCTGCTTGTGGGTTTTTCTGCTCGAGTGCTTGCCTGGGTTTCTATTTGCTATTGCTGTGATCTTCATTTGTTAAAATCCAAGTTCCTACTGTTGCATTGCTTCGTTCCAGTCATTGCTGTTACTTACTCGCTTGAATCCCCTTAGACTCATTGATCTTCTTTTGTTGATTCAGGTACTCTTCTGTCTATTAGAAGCTGTAATGGCAAGTTTGACTGAAATAAAGTGAAGACTCGGCTTATTTTTGTGTTATTGTTATGTACTGTTATCTTAATAGCTGTAGTCTTAGTTTGAATCTGTAGTTTACTTATGTTATAGTAGATAGTAGTAGAAGAAACAGACATAAACCATTGTAATAGATAGCCTAATAGTGGTATAGTAGTGTAGATAGCATCTCGCCTAGTTTAAATAGGTAAAACACTAAAACATAAGTTAATTAATCACAATCTCGGACTATTAATTGATCTTCCTAGTAGTCTCGTAAACTAAAATGACACAACTAACCACCTATTTTGAAACCGCATTTAGGAATACGTAAGATTTGAAGAAGAAAATGCTAGATCGAGCTGTGATTCACATATAATTGGAGTTTAATGACTTTGTAGTGAGCTAAGCTATAGCACAATCAGTAGTTTAATTATGATAAAGTCTTTGATTCACTTAGATGAAAGTATTCAAGTACTATTAATGAATGTTTAGACTGTAATCACTGCTCGTGTAATTAGTTTAAATTTAAGGATCAGAAGTAAGATCTGAGTAGGCTTAAAAAGGAAATAACTGGGTATTGAAGCAACTTAATTAGAACCAGACTTGTAATGTTAAAATGCTTAGCTCATAATGAACCAGTGGTATAATCGCAACTCTGTGTATAACCCATCTTAGTCTTAGATAATCTAGATGTCATAGGTAATTAGTTGAACTGTTCTTCAAGCCTCACATATAATCAAACCGTGTTCTTAGATCTTTCAACTAGTAAGTAATTCGATGTTAGTGTAAACTCTTGGTTAGTAATCGATAGTAGAGACAATCTTAAATCCTCATGTACATAAAATAGTTGATTCAGAGTTAAGGTTGATAACTTGTGTACTGATTTTCCTTTATTGTTGAATAAAAATGCAATTGAATTCAATCTTAGTGATTTATGAGTGTTCTGTTATTTGTTTACCATTTCAATTTCCATTACTATTATTCTCATTTGGTTTGGGCCCAACATGTAACGTGGGCCTAAACTGTGGCATGAAATCGACTGGGCTGTCAAGCGTAAGCCTGAAGACCGCCTGGGCCTTTGAAGCCTGGGCAAGTTTAGTACTCGTTTAAATATAAATGTAGAGGCCTAGGCCCAAATAAAGTTGTGACAATAGCCTGGGCCCAAGTTCGAAATGAAATAACAGAAATGGCTAAGGGAAAAACATATATAGAAAATATAGTTGAACAAATAGGATTGGACCTTAATAAATAATTGGGATGAGCCTCGCACGATATTAATAAATGGGGCCCCCTTTTCGTAATGAGATAACATAATTAAATCCGGGAAGTGTGACACTTATTATTGTTATTATCATTATGTTATTGTTCTCTCAGTAGGGCCCTGACCTTCCTCGTCACTACTCCATCGAGGTTAGGCTTGGCACTTACCGAGTACCGCCGTGGTGTACTCATACTACTCTTTTGCACACTTTTGTTGTGCAGATCCAGGTACATCAGGTCAGACACATTTCAGGTAATCTAGCAGCACATTTGGAGACCTCGAGGTATGATCTGCTATGTCCGCGTATCCGGAGGCCCTCCTTCTATTCCGATAGTATTATTAGATGTTTTTCCCTCATTTCGTTGTTTTAGATACTCTTGACATATAGAGCCACAGCTGTATTCCCCTTTTAGTCTGTGTTACCTGTGGGATTCCAGGTCTTGGTGGTATTTTTATACAGTGTGTTTGACGAGTGTATGTGCCAAGCGGCACGGATTACATTCCTATTTATATCATTTTTTCGCTATTTCTTGTTTAAAATTCTGAAAACTTGTATATTCCGCAATGTGTTTGGCTTACCTAGTTGTGGGGACTGGGTGCCGTCATGACATGTTCACGATTGGTGAACTAGGGTCGTGACAACGGTCAAGATTGGTTATCATCCAAACGACACCGTCTTGTTTTATATGAGACCAATGGCCTCTTCCGTTAGATCAATTGGCCTGGACGGCTGAGATCAATTCTCAAAAAATTAATCAACCAATTAATAATCCCTTAATTCTCTCAGCCGTTGGATTTCTGAAATGAACGGTTGAGATTACCCTTAACCAACATACTGGACCGGCTCTATTTGGGCTATGCATTTGGGCCATTGTTTCAGGACCAAATTGGCCCAATGCTATTGTATTTGTATTTTTTGGTATTTTAATTATTTTCAAACAATTTCTTTTTGTATTTTTATTTTTTCCTTTTTGTATTATCTAAAATACTTAATTTCCTAGCTTCCTTAATTTTCTATCATTTTTTTGGTAATTTTCTACTATTTTTTCCATATTTTCCGCTATTAATGCTATTTTTGTGGATTTTCTTCTTAAAGACTAATTAATTAAAAAATGCGAGTATTTCTCCTATTTTTTAATTTTCTAATTATTCAAACACTCACAATGTATCTAATTTCAAACAAATCATACAATTACACTCAAAAAATATTATTTATTTTAATTTTTTAATTTTATTTGCCTAATGTAAAAAATCACGTGCTCACACCTGCATCTATTTTTCTGCGCGAAGGTATGTATACTGTATAATCTCCCAAGTGTTTGAGCGTTGAAAAATGAAGCCTTGAACACTTGTTTAGTACTCACATGTTGGTCCTTTTCCTGAAACAGAAAATATGCGGAACTTTGGAGGTACAATTTTAGATGAAGACTGCCTACCCGTATGTATTTCCATCAGATTGATATAACCCTAGGATTAGAACTTAAGAATATTCTATTTTTCCATGCAGGTTGTGGCTCATCATTTGGTACGTGTTAGGGTTTTTGCCTAGCATCTAAAATTGTTAGTAAAACCTTAACAAATTAAAAGAAAAAGAATTTAGCATGAAGATACCTGACCGTGTCTACCCCCTTCGAAGTAATATCTTTTTAAATGTACATCATTCCAATATGAAGGTAGAATTTTGCCATCCATAGTCTCTAGCTCGTACGCACTTTTTCCCGCAATGTTACGGATTCTATATGGTCCTTTCCATGTTGGACTTAGCTTTCCTGAATTAGCAACCTTCGTAGATTGAAACACCTTTTTGAGCACAAAGTCCGCAGTCTTAAAGAACCTGAGATGTGTTTTTCGGTTATAGAATCGTTCAATCACTTATTTTTGAGCCGCCATTCTTATCAATGTTGCTTCTCTCCTTCCTTCAATCAAATCAAGATTAACCCGTAACTCTTCATTATTCGAATCCTCCGTTGCTTGATCATATCTTATACTGGGTTCTCCTATTTCTACTGGAATCAGAGCTTCTGCACCATAGACCATTGAAAATGGTGTTTCGCCCGTACTTATTTTTGTAGTTGTCCGATAAGCCCACAACACAGCTAGTAGAACTTCAGGCCAGTTGCCTTTTTAATCTTGCAACCTTTTCTTTAAATTATTGGTGATTATCTTGTTCGTAGATTCCGCTTGTCCATTACCCACCGGATGATATGGTGTTTATGTTATCCTTTTGATTTGCCAGCTTTGAAAGAATTCTATAATTTGTGCTCCTATGAACCGTGGACCATTATCACATACAATTTCCTTTGGTATCCCAAAGCGGCATATTATATTCCCCCAAAGAAAGTCTTTAACTTCTTTTTCTCGTACCTGTTTGAATGCCCCTACTTCTACCAATTTAGTGAAATAATCAGTAAGCACAAGTAGAAACTTTTCCTGTCCTTTTGCCCGAGGTAATGGATCCACGATATCCATCCCCCATTTCATGAAGGGCCATGGAGCTATGACTGGGTGTAGTAACTCAGTTGGTCTATGCATATTGTTTTCGTACCTATGACATTTATCACATTTAGATACGAAGTCGTTTGCTTCTTCCTCCATTTTAGGCCAATAATATCCGGCCCGTATCAATGTTTTTACCAATGATCTACCTCTAGCATGATTTCCACAATGTCCTTCATGTATTTTCCTCATTACATACTCCGTTTGTGGATGACCTAGACACCTGGCTAGAGGACCTCTGATCATTTTTCGATACAGCTTTCCTTGATGTAAACAATAACTCGCAGCTTTCTTGCGTAATGCATGAGCCTTTGTTTTATCATTAGGTACCGTTCCATACTGCAAAAAAGCAATAATTTCATTCCTCCAATCCCATGTTAAATGATTAAAATTTACCTCGTTCGTATCGGGCTCGAGAATCGAATGGAATAAATGTATAATTGAAGCATTTGCATAGTTTGCTATATCTACCACGGATGCAAGGTTGGACAAAGCATCAACTTCTGCATTTTCATCTTATAGAATCTGCTTTACCTTCCAAGTTTCAAATTGTCTTACTAATTCTCGCACCTTCTCGAGATATTCCTGCATTCTGGTTTCTCTGGCTACATAAGTCCCCAGTATTTGATTTACTACCAGCTGAGAATCACTTTTGATTATGAGTTGCTTGATGCCGAGTTCGAGTGCCAATTCCAAACCTGTAATCATAACTTCATATTTTGCTTCATCATTAATAATAGGATGACATTTTATAGCATGTCTAATTGTTTCTCCCGTTGGTGGTATTAAAATAATTCCTAAGCCTGCCCCCTTTACATTAGATGAACCATCAACAAACAATGTACAAATCCCCGGGTTCACACCATTAAAAACTTGTAATTCATTTTCTGCCTCTAATGTATCCCTTGACAAACATCTGCTACGAAATCTGCAAGTTCTTGGGATTTGATAGTAGTTCTAAGTTGATAACTTATTTCATATTCGCTTAATTTTGTAGCCCATTTTGCTAATCTACCTGACAGTTCATGCTTATGCAAAATATTTTGTAATGGAAAAGCTGTAACTACAACAATAGGATGACATTGGAAGTAAGGCCTTAATTTCCCAGATGCCATAATTAAAGCTAACGCTAACTTTTCCAACTGTGGATACATTGTTTCCGTATCTAATAAAGTCTTACTTACATAATAGATAGGATATTGTTTACCTTGGTCTTCATGAACTAGAACAACACTTACCTGCTACTTCTGAAACTGCCAAATAAATAAGTAACTTCTCGCCTTCCTTTGGCTTCGCCAATAGAGGGGGGTTTGACAAATAGATTTTCAAATCCTTAAGGGCTCATTGGCAATCTTCATTCCATTTAAAATAATCCAGTTTCTTAAGTGCTGAGAAAAATTTAAAGCATTTTTCAGAAGACTTAGAAATAAATCTCCCTAGGGCTGCGATTCTTCCAGTCAATCGTTGAACCTCCTTTTTATTTATAAGGATATCGGGTATTTCTTCGATTGCTTTAATCTGAGAAGGGTTTACCTCAATACCATGGTTAGAAACAAGAAAACCCAAAAATTTACCCGAGGCTACACCAAATGCGCATTTTTCTGGGTTAAGTTTCATATTGTATTTACGCAAAATTTCAAATGTGACAGATAAATGAGAAATGTGATCAGTAGAATGCTGGTTTTGACAAGCGTATCATCTATATATACCTCCATAGTTTTTCCTAAATGTCCCTAAAACATTTTAGTGACTAACATTTGATAAGTTGCACCAGCACTTTTTAGACCAAAGGGCATTACTTCATAACAGTAACTCTCCCGGTCTGTGATGAAAGAAGTCTTTTCTTCATCATGGGGGTGCATTTTAATTTGGTTGTACCCCGAATATGCATCTAAAAAACTTAGAAGTTCATGACCCGCAGTTGCATCTATCATTTGATCTATATGGGGTAAAGGGAAAGAATCTTTCATGCAAGCTTTATTTAGATCAGTATAATCTACGCAAACTCGCCACTTACCATTTTTCTTAGGTACGACCACCGTATTGGCTAACCAATCAGGATACCTTACCTCGCGGATTGACCTAATATGTAATAATTTCTGAACTTCATCTTGAATTACTTGATTCTTGAAAGCTCCTTGCTTTCTTTTCTTCTACTTGATTGGAACAAAAGATGGATCCACGTTGAGCTTATGAGTCATCACCTCCGGTGGTATACCTGTCATATCAGCATGGGGCCAAGCAAAATAGTCCCCATTAGTTTTTAATAATTCAATTAACATACCTCGCATGCCAGGCCTTAGATTAACTCCTATGTAAACTTTCCTTTCAGACCATTGCTCGAATAGCATTACTTCTTCGAGCTCCTCTATTATTGTCTTGATGTTTTCGTTTTCTTCAAGTTCCTGAATGACATCAGGTCTCGAGTCTAAATCCGTTTTTTCAGTTGAAATTTGGTTTTTATTGCCTCCAACTGTTCCTACGGTACTTGTACTTGCCACAACGTTGATACTCCTGGCTGTTTGTTGATCTCCTCAAATTTGACATATTCCCCAAGGCGATGGAAACTTGGTAACTTGATGTAGAGTTGATGGGACAACATCCATATCATGAATCCGTGGTCTCCCAATGATTAAGTTATAGGCCATTTTCATATTAACTACCAGAAATTTAGTTTCTCTAACGACACCTGCATCATAAGTTGTTAGAATTACTTCACCTATCGTTATCACATTTGTATAGTTGAAGCCTGATAACATATGTGCTTTAGGTATCATTCTATCTTCCGCTTGTATTTCCTGCAACACTTTTAGCAAAATGATGTTGACAGAACTTCCTGGATCAATTAAAACTCGCTTTACATTAGTATCGTGTACGAGTAAGGATATAACCAGTGCATCATGGTGAAGAGTGATCATTCGGTTTGTAGCTGGATCATCAAAACTCATACTTTCATCCTCTAAGGTTTGGCGTACTCGCTTCTCGTGTGTAATAATGTCACGACCCAAAAACCGATCGTGATGGCGCCCAACATATTGATAGGCAAGCCCGACCATGTTTTCTATATAACCAACCAATTATTAATTTAATACTGAACCATTAGATTTAATAGCCTATTTTCATAATAGAAACAACAAATGCGGAAACAAAGTACATGAAATACAGCCCAACGAATCCGGTGTCACAAGTCTGAGCCTCTAACAGAAGGAAAATACCCTATACAATCCAAGTCTAGATAGAGTAAAAAAGACATAAAAGGAAGAAAGGAGAGAGATCGGGTCCTGCAGACGCCGGCAGCTACATCAATGTCTCCTCAAATAGCAGAAGAATAGTGGATGTGTATAGCTCAACTGCCTCCTAAACACCTGTATTTGCACATAAAGTGCAGGGAGTGGGGTGAGTATCTTTCAACTCAGTGAGTAGCAATAATAAATAATAACAAAAAGTAAGAACACCTGTATTATCACTAAACAGTTCTAAGAATAACCGTATAGGTAAGTCATTTCTATAATGATAAGTCCGGTTCCAGTCCACTACTGTCTCATACTGATCCAACACTAATCTAGTCCTGCTGCGGCGTGCAACCCGATCCTTACTCATACATTGCAACGTGAAGCCCGATCCAATATATATATATATATACAATACTGCGGCGTGCAGCCCGATCCTCACTCATACTGCTGTAACGTGCAGCCCGATCCAATATATATATATGCATATACAATGCTGCGGCGTGCAGCCCGATCCAATATAATAGATATACTGTTGCGGCACGCAGCCCGATCCAATAATATATAATGCGCTCACTAGGGGTGTGTGCAGACTCCGGAGGGGCTTCTTCAGCCCAAGCGCTATGATACTGCGGCGTGCAGTCCGATCCATATACATATATATATATATAAGTGTATATATATATATATATATATATATATATATATATATATATATATATATATATATATATATATATATATATATATATATATATATATATATATATATATATATATATATATATATATATATATATATATATATATATATATATATATATATATATATATATATATATATATATATATATATATATATATATATATATATATATATATATATATATATATATATATATATATATATATATATATATATATATATATATATATATATATATATATATATATATATATATATATATATATATATATACTGCAACGTGCAGCCCGATCCAATATATATATATATATATATATGCATATACAACGCTGTGGCATGCAGCCCGATCCAATATAATAGATATACTGTTGCGGTACGCAGCCCGATCCAATAATATATAATGCGCTCACTAGGGGTGTGTGCAGACTCCGGAGGGGCTTCTTCAACCCAAGCGCTATGATACTGCGGCGTGCAGTATATATATATATATACATATATATATATATATATATATATATATATATATATATATATATATATATATATATATATATATATATATATATATATATATATATATATATATATCGTGATCCAATATATGTACATGTATATATTGCTGCGGCGTGCAGCCCGATCTGGTATCTGTATCTATACCTCATAGTGGGTTCTCGACCCCTCTCAGTCAACATAAACTCAGCCTCTCGGGCCCACTCATCTAGAACAGGATATTCAACCCTAGGTATTCTCATTTATAGTACACATCTGGTACTGGTTCATGTCGTGCTATACGGCAATGAAAACGACTGAGAGTATGTGTTCAATATGATATAAGGGTCATTTAGCTCTGCAGGCTTCCCTAATATTCTACAGATCGACACAAGGTCCCAAACATGGCTACTAGCCCAATTATATGGATATAAGCCCAGTCTCAGTCATTATGCACAGTAAACTAACAATCAGGAGGGACCAAGTACAAATTCCCAGTCACAATACCACCACGCTTGTCACATGATGTGTGTTCCATCTCAGCATGGCACTGAATAGTGCAAATACGGGGTTTCAAACCCTCAGTACATTATTTATTACCACCACTCACCTCGAACCGGCAAAAGTCCTACATCGCCTTGCACTTGCCTCACAAATCAACCTCATCGGATGCCAAATCTGATCAAAACCAATAAAAATACATCAAAATAAGCTAAAGGAATATAACCTAATCGAAATAACTCGAATTACACCGAAAATCACAAAGTTTCCAAAACCCGACCCCTGGGACCACTTCTCAAAAAATACAAAAGTCACCTTTTCAGATTCCTTATCCCGTCAGGAGTCCGTGCATATAAAGTTTATCAAAATTGGACTCTGTTTGCCTATTCAAATTATTGATTTACCATAACCCAGGCTTAAAGCAAAAATCCCCCATTGATACAACTTAAATCCTTCAATTTTTAGTGATATAGATGAAGATTCTACGATAAAATCATATATTTAGACCATAACACTTACCTCCAATGATTTCCCGATGAAATCCCTTTCAAATCCCGTTACTTGGGTCTCAAAGAACTCAAAAATGGAGGAAAAATATTAATGGTTCGCGACTGAAATGTTTTGATATAACTGTCAGTCAATTTTACTCTATGCGATTGTAGCCCTGGGCATGAAATCACGATGAACAAATTCCTTGGCCTCCAAAATACTCTATGCGATCGCGACCATTCCTATGTGATCTCATAGTGCAAGAATCAGCTGCCCCCAAATCCTTCTATGCGATTGCGTCCTGAGCATTACAATCGCATTGCTTCACTTCCCATTACTATGCGATCGCAGCCTCGACCATGCGATCACTGAGAACAAAGAGATTGCCTCCCAAAATCCTTCTACATGATCCCAGGGCTCCCCATGGGATCACAGAGAACAAAATAACCCTGCAATTATGACAGCAAATCTGACTGTTCCATTAGCCAAAAATGGTCCGTTTGGACCCCCGAATTCACCTCGAGGCCCTCGGGACCCCAACAAAAACCACCACCCTACTTCAAAACATGATACGAACTTGTTCCAATCATAAAAACACACCATTAAACACGGAAATCATCAAATCAAGGTGGATTCAAGCCTAAGTTTCAACTAAAACTTCCAAAACCAACATCCAATCAAAAACCCGACTAAGCGATGTCTGAATGACCTGAAAATTTGTAAACATATCCAAAATCACCTAACGGAGCTACTGCAACTGTTGAAATTCCATTACGACTCCTGGATCAAAATCTCACCTATCGATTGGGTTTCGCCAAAATTCCAACTTAGCCAATTCAAGCCTAATTTTACACCGAACCTCCAAATTCAATTCTGATCACTCTCCTTAGCCACAAATGATCCCCCGAAGCTAACCAAACCATCGAAATTCAATTCTGAGCCCTCTAACTCATAAGTCAACATCCAATTGACCTTTTCCAACTATTCCTTCATCAAAGAGATAATTTGTCTCATTTCCTACCAAACTCGATCCGAATTGACTCAAACTCACCAAACGCATATATTGAAACATGAACAAGCATATAACGGGGAAAACATGATGGTAACTTATGTGATGATGGACCGGGTCATCACATTCTCCCCAATATAAGCAAACGCTCATCCTCGAGAGGGTCAAGAAACATACCTGGGGTCTTAAATAAGTGTGGATATCTGCTCTGCATCTCCTGCTCGACCTCCAAAGTAGCCTCCTCCACGGGCCGGCCTATCCACTGCACCTTAACTGAAGCAATGTCCTTGGACCTCAACTTGCAAACCTGTCTACCCAGAATAGCCACCGGCTCCACATCATAAGATAAATCACCATCAAGCAGAATCGTATTAAAGTCCAACACATGAGATGGATCCCCGACATACTTCCGGAGCATGGACACATGGAATACTGGATGAACACTGGACAAGCCGGGTGGCAAAGCCAACTCATAGGCCACCTCCCCAATCCTCCTGAGTATCTCAAAAGACCAATGAACCTGGGACGTAGTTTCCCTTTCATCCAAAATCACATAACACCCTTCATGGGTGAAACCTTCAATAATACTCTATCGCCAACCATATAAGACAAATCTCGAACTCTACGGTCCGCATTACTCTTCTGGCATGACTGTGCTGTGCGAAGCCTCTCCTGGATCAACTTTACTCTATCCAAAGAATCCTGAACTAACTCAGTCCCTATCAATCTAGCCTCGCCAGGCTCAAACCATCCCACGGGAGATCTACATCGTCTACCATACAATGCCTCATACGGGGCATCTGAATACTTGACTGATAACTGTTGTTGTAGGCAAACTCTGCAAGTGGCAAAAATGCATTCCATGAACCTCCAAAATCAATCACACAAGCACGCAACATATCCTCCATAATCTGAATAGTGCGCTCAGACTGTCCGTCTATCTGAGGATGAAATGTTGTGCTCAACTCTACCTGCGTACCCAGCTACCGCTAAAATGCCCTACAGAACTGAGAAGTGAACTGAGTACCTCTATCTGATATGATAGACACTGGGACCCCATGCAATATGACCATCTCCCGAATAAAGATCACCGCTAACCGCTACGATAAGTAAGTAGTACTTACTGGAATTAAGTGTGTGGATTTGGTCAGCCGATCAACAATCACCCGCACCGAATCAAACTTCCTCGGAGTCCAAGGGAGACCACTCACAATATCCCTCGTAATCCGCTCCCATTTCCACTCAGGAATAACCATACGTTGAAGAACACCGCCCGATCTCTGATGTTCATACTTGACCTGCTGACAGTTGAGACATCTATCTACATTACTAACAATATCCTTCTTCATCTTCCTCCACCAGTAATGCTGCCTCAAGTCCTGGTACATCTTCGCGGCACTCGGATGAATGGAGTACCGCGAGCTGTGAGCCTCCTCTAGTATCAACTCTCGAAGGCCATCCAAGCACACAGATCCGGCCCTACATCCTCAAAACACCATCACTGTCAATAGCCACATCTCTAGCATCATCGTGTAGAACTCTATCCTTAAGAGCAAGCAAATGTGGATCATCATACCGACGCTCTCTGATGTGATCATATAAGGAGGACCGAGAAACAACACAAGCTAACACTCTACTCGGCTCAGAAACATCCAACCTCACTATTCGATTGGCCAACGCCTGAACATCATATGCAAAGGGCCTCTCCCCAACTGGAATATAAGCTAAGCTGCCCATACTGACCGCCTTTCGGCTCAAAGCATCGGCCACAATATTGGCCTTCCCCGGATGATACAGTATAGTAATGTCATAATCCTTGAGCAACTCCAACCACCTCCGCCATCTCAAATTAAGGTCCTTCTGTTTGAACAGATGCTGAAGGCTCCGATGGTCGGTATACACCTCACAAGAAACACCATATAAGTAATGTCTCCAAATCTTCAGAGCGTGAACTATGGCTGCTAACTCCAAATCATGCACAGGGTAGTTCTTCTCATGGGGCTTCAACTGGCGAGAAGCATAAGAAATAACTCTACCCTCCTGTATCAACACACAACCAATGCCAACTCTCGAGGCATCATAATACATAGTATAAGAATCTGAAGCTGACAACAATATCAAGACTGGTGCCGTGGTCAATGCTATCTTGAGCTTCTGAAAGCTCTCCTCACACTCCCCGGACCACACAAATGGAGCACCCTTCCGAGTCAATCTAGTCAAGGGTGAAGCAATATAAGAGAATCCCTAAAAAAATCGGCGATAATACCCTGCCAATCCTAGGAAACTACGAATCTCAGTAGCTGAGGTCAGTCTAGGCCATCTCTGCACCACCTCTATCTTTTTCGGATCCAGCTGAATACCATCACTGGACACTATGTGCCGCAAAAATGACACGGACTCAAGCCAGAACTGACACTTGGAGAACTTGGCATACAACTTCTCCTCCCCCACCCTCTATAATACAACTTTAAGATGCTGAGCATGCTCCTCCTGGCTACGGGAGTACACCAGGATATCATATATGAACACGATCACGAAGGAGTCCAAATATGGCCGGAACACACTGCTCATCAAATGAATGAATGCGGCTGGGGCATTGGTCAGCCAAAAAGACATCACAACAAACTCATAGTGCCCATATCTCACCCTGAAGGCTGTCTTGTTAATATCAGAACCTCTAATCTTCAGCTGGTGATAGCCTGAACGAAGATCAATCTTTGAGAATACCCTAGCTTCCTGGAGCTGATCAAATAAATCATCAATGCGAGGCAGAGGATACTTGTTCTTTACTGTTACTTTGTTCAGCTGCCTGTAGTCGATACATATCCTCATTGAGCCATCCTTCTTCTTAACAAACAAGACCGGTGCACCCCACGCTGACACACTCGACCGAATGAACCCCTTATCTAGAAGTTCCTGAATCTGCTCCTTCAATTCTTTCAACTCAGCTGGTGTCATACGATAAGGAGGAATAGAAATAGACTGATGCATGGCACCAAGTCAATCCCAAAGTCAATGTCCCTATCCGGCGACATGCCCGACAGGTATGAGGGAAACACATGAGGAAAGTCTCGCACAACAGGAATAGAATCAATAGTGGGAGTCTCAGCTCCGACATCCGGCACAAATGCCAAATAGGAAAGACATCCCTTCCCAACCATCCGTTGGGACTTGACGAAAGATATTACCCTGCTGGGTATATAATCAGTCATGCCTCGCCACTTGTCCTTGGAATACCAGGCATAGCCAAAGTCACTATCTTGGCATAACAATCTAGAATAGCGTGACACGGAGATAGCCAATCCATGCCCAGGATAACATTAAAATCGATCATGCTCAATAGCAACAGGTCTACTCGGGTTTCCAGACCCCGAATAGTGTTAAGACAGGACCAATATACATGGTCCACAACAACGATATCACCTACCGGGGTAGATACATACACGAGCAATGCAAGACACCATCGGGTCGTTCCTAAATGAGGATCAAAATATGTATATACATAAGAATAAGTGGAACCGGGATCGAACAAAACTTAGGCATCTCTGTGGTAGACTGAAATAATACCTGTAATAATAGCATCAAAAGCGACTACATCACAACGGCCCTGAAGAGCATAACAACGAGCCTGACTACCTGATCGGCTTCCCCCTCGAGGGAGACCCCTGGCTGCCTGACCCTCACCCCTAGCTGGCGGGGCGGGTGCTGAAGTAGATGGACAAGAAGATGAGGCATGTCTCCTCTGCTGATATGGCTTGGATACAAGATAGGGAAACTCTCTACGTATGTGCCCAAACAACCCACACTTGAAGAAACTCCCAGGTGCTGGGGGCTGGGACTTATGAGAACCCCTCGCACCGGAGTGTCCAGGAAAAGAACTAGGTCAGGAAGAACCCTGAACAAATGGAACCAGAGATGAGCTCTGTGCTGGTAGGGCGCTGAGAGATGTCTGGCCCTGGTGAGAATCCTAATAATCTCAGCCAGAAGATGACCCACGATACTCTGAGCAGGCTTGCTGTGAAGATCTATAAGAGCGACCTCGGCTCTGCTAACTCTGGCCTCTAGTCTGAGTATCACTGGAACTGGCTGATCCTCGAGGCCTCTTGGCCTCCCTCTCCCCTCGCTCTCGGCGACGCTTTATCTCAATGTCGTGAGCTATATCCACAACATCCTTAAATGAATAACTTAAGACCCTCTCTCGGGTCATCAAAATACGAATATGATAAATAAGCCCATCAACAAAGCACCTAATCCTCTCCCGATCAGTAGGAACCATGCACGATGCATACCTGGCTAACTTTGTAAATCTAACCTCATACTCTGACACTGTCATGTCCCCCTGGCGGAGCCACTCGAACTGCCTGCGTAACTCCCCCCTCTTAGATCGGGGTATCCACTTCTCCAAGAAACTAGTGGAGAACTCCTTCCATGACAATGGTGCTGCACCTGCCGCCCTACGGAGCTCATAAGACTCCTACCAAGCGAAAGCTGCTCCCTGAAACTGGAAAGTAGTAAAGGATACGCCGCTCGAATCAAGAATCCATGTTGTACGGACCATACGATGGCACTTGTCCAGAAAACCTTGGGCGTCCTCGCCCGGAGTACCACTGAATATAGGAGGAGAAAGCCTGCTAAACCTCTCAAGATGATGCTGTTCGTCGTCGGGCATCACTGGGACCCTGTATCCCTGAATCTGAATAGCCGGCTGAACCGGAGACATTTGTTGGACTGGTGGAACCTCAAGTGTCTGAAGGCCCTGCACTACCTGCTCTAGAGTGCAAGTTGCGGGGGTCTGACGACCACCCCCGGTCTCAGATGTAGCTGATGTAGTGGAGGATGATACTGCCTGAGCCAGGCCGATGCAAACCGTCAATATCTGAACTAGGGTGTCATGTATACCCGGAATCACAATGGGCATAGCTGGTGCCTAAACAGGTGCTGCTAGGACCTCTGCAACTAGAGATTGATCTTGAATGGGGACAATTGGAGGAGCAACTGCCACTGCCCCAGCTGCTCTACCCCTACCACGACCACGACCGCGTCCACGGCCTCTAGCAGGTGGCAATGATAGTCGTCCGCCTCGTCCTGTAGCACGAGTCCACACCATATGCGAGAGAATAGAATATCAAAGTTCATATTTGGATCAACAAAATTGCACGACAAGAATTTCAAGAATTTGAAGATTTCCTAAAAGGTTCTGTAGCCTCCCGAGGATAAGTACAGACATCTCCGTATCGATCCGCGAGACACTACTAAACCAGTTCATGACACGCGAGACCTGTTAACCTAGGCTCTGACACCAACTTGTCACGACCCAAACCCCGGTCGTGATGGTGCCCAACATATTGCTAGGCAAGCCCGACTATGTTTTCTAGATAACTAGCTAATTATTAATTTAATACTGATCCATTAGAGTTAATAGCCTATTTTCATAAAAGAAATAACAAATGCGGAAACAAAGTACATAAAATACAGCCCAACAAATCAGGTATCACAAGTCTGAGAATCTAACAAAAGGAAAACACCCTAATCAATCCAAGTCTAGATAGAGTAACATATGACATAAAAGGAAGAAAGGAGAGAGATCGGTTCATGCGGACGCCGACAGCTACCTCGATGTCTCCTCAGATAGCAGTAGAATAGCGGCTGTGTATAGCTCAACAACCCTATTGAACACCTGTATCTGCACATAAAGTGCAGGGAGTGGGGTGAGTGTCTTTCAACTCAGTGAGTAGCAATAATAAATAATAACTGAAAGTAAGAAAACCTGTATTATCACTAAATAGTTCTAAGAATAACTGTATAGGTAAGTCATCTCTATAATGATAAGTTATACTGCTGTGGCACGCAGCCCCATCCAATAATATATAATGCGCTCACAGGGGGTGTGTGCAGACTCCGGAGGGGCTCTTTTAGCCCAAGCGCTATGATACTGCGACATGCAGCCCGATCCCATAATATACACCAGCGCTCACTGAGAATATGTGCAGACTCAGACTCCGAAGAGGCTCTACAGCCCAAGCGCAATAATACTGCGGCGTGCAGTTCGATCCAACATACGCATTGCTGCGGCGTGCAGCCCGATCCGATATCCATACTGCTGCGGCGTGCAGCCCGATCCAACATGGGTATACATAGACTTGGCCTCTCGGGCCCACTCAGCTAGAACAGGGTATTCAACCCAAGGTATTCTCACTTAGATTACACATCTAGTACTGGTTAATGTCGTGCTATACGGCTATGAATACGGCTTAGAGTATGTGTTCAACATGATATAGGGGTCATTTAGCTCTACATGCTTCCTTAATATTCTACAAATTGGCACAAGGCCCCAAACATGGCTATTAGCACAATTATATAGATATAAGCCCAGTCTCAGTCATTATGCACAGTAAACTAACAGTCAGGAGGGACCGAGTCCAAATTCTCAGTCACAATACCACCACACTCGTCATATGACGCGTGTTCTATCTCAGCATGGCACCGAATAGTGCAAATACGTGGTTTCAAACCCTCAGTACATCATTTATTACCACGACTCACCTCGAACCGGCAAAAGTCCTAGCTCGCCTTGCGCTTGCCCAGTGAATCAACCTTCTCGGATTCCAAAATCTGATCAAAACCAATAAGAATACTTCAAAATAAGCTAAAGGAACATAACCCAATCGAAATAACTCGAATTACTCCGAAAATCACGAAATTGCCAAAACCCGACCCCCAGGCTCGCTTCTGGAAAAAATACAAAAGTCACATTTTTAGATTCCTTATCTCTCCACGAGTCTGTAAATCGGACTCCGTTTGCCTATTCAAATCAGTGATTTACCATAACCCAAGCTTAGAGCAAAATCCCCCATTGATACACCTTAAATCCTTCAATTTTATGTGATATAGGTGAAGATTCTAGGATAAAATCATGTATTTAGACCATAAAACTTACCTCCAATGATTTCCCGATGAAATCCCCTTCAAATCCCGTTACTCGGCTCTCAAAGAACTCAAAAATGGAGGAAAAATACTAATGATTCACGACTTAAATGTTCTGATATACACCCTTCTGTCAGTCAATTTAACACTATGCGGTCGCAGCCTTGGGCATGCGATCGCGATGAACAAATTCCTTGGCCTCCAAAATACTCTATGCGATCGCGACCATCCCTATGCGATCGCATAGTGCAAGAATCAGCTGCCATCAAATCCTTCTCTGCGATCGTGTCCTGAGCATTGCGATCGCACTGCTTTACTTCCCATTACTATGCGATCACAACCTCGACTATGCAATCGCAAAGAACAAAGAGATTGCCTCCCAAAATCCTTCTACGCGATCGCAGGGCTCGCCATGCGATTGCAGAGAACAAAATAACCCTGCAATTATGACAGCAAATCATACTGTTCCATTAGCCAAAAATGGTGCGTTTGGACCCCCGGATTCACCCCGAGGCCCCAACGAAAACCATCACCCTACTCCAAAACACAATACAAACTTGTTCCAATCATAAAAACACACCCTTAAACACGAAAATCATCAAATCAAGGTTGATTCAAGCCTAAGTTTCAACTAAAACTTCCAAAACCAACATCCAATCAAAAACCCGACCAAATGATGTCCGAATGACCTGAACATTTGCTGACTTATCCAAAATCACCTAACGGAGCTTCTGCAACTGTCGGAATTCCATTCCGACTCCCGGATCAAAATCTCACCTATTGATCGGATTTCGCCAAAATTTCAACTTAGCCAATTCAAGCCTAATCCTACACCGAACCTCCAAATTCAATTCTGAACACTCTTCTAAGCTACAAATGATCCCCCGAAGGTATCCGAACCTTCGAAATTCGATTCCGAGCCCTCCAACTCACAAGTCAACATCCGGTTGACGTTTTCCAACTATTCCTTCATCAAAGAGACTATATGTCTCATTTCCTACCAAACTCGATCCAAATTGACTCAAACTCACCAAACACATATATTGAAACATGAAAAAGCATATAACGGATATAACGGGATGGTAACTCATGTGATAATGGATCGGGTCATCACAAATACCTACTTTAGAGATTTTATTTGAAGCTGTGTACATTACTCTGTAAATATCCTCTCCTCCATTGATGACATTCAATGTCCTTTTTGGCAATGGTGCATTTGATGCAAGAGTATCTTCACGAGATTGGTGTAAAGAAGTTGGATTGGAAGGAATTATATTAACATTGTGCAAATCCCTTTGAACACGAGGGATCTGTTTTCCAACAGCACTGTTGTTGTTGGTGGTGTTTGACATGATGTTAACAACAAGTAAAGTGTGTAAGCTTAGAAAGAATAGATTATCAGATTTCCGGTAACAGAACCAATTTTTTTAACCAAAATATGAAATTTCTATTAAAACTAGAAAATAAGAGAGAAATTGGGTTACTGATAATCAAGAGACCAAAGAATGTAATAGTCTTACAATAATTAGAATGAATAGTAAAGAAAAATTGTATTTCAGTATGCTTTCAATAGTTGATCGTCTATACAAATGGTACAACTTCCTCCTTTTATAGTTTACCCTAGGTAGAAGAATGAAACCTAGCCTTTAATGATATAATTATGGGTAATAAATGTCACGCCCCAAATCGAGGGACATGACCGGCGCCTGACCGGGTTGCCCCAGTCAAGCGGACCTGGGTGCCTTTCATTCCCACGCGTTAACCCCGTGTTGATTGTTTCTCATTAACCAAATATTTTACCAATAATGATTGATTTCATAATAGATAAACATAACCATGTGATTGATTCACTAACAAATTCATAATTTATATTTACAACGCCCCATACATATACATAGGCCATAATCCCACAGTTTACATGTCCATGGAGCCTCTAGGATACAAAAAGAGAAATACAATACTTGCCGTAACAAGGCTCCGGCTATACCTTACAAAACCAAAATGAAATCTAAACCGAAGTGGCATGAACCACACAAGGCCCCGAGAAAGAAAGGGGCTCACCAAAAACGGGCAGCGGAGGATGAAGGATACTACTGCCGATGTGCTGAAGTGCCTGCTACAGATCCACCTACAATCATGACACGAATGTAGCGCCCCCGGCAAAAGGGACGTCAGTACACTTAAATTGTCTGGTATGTATGGACAAACTTTGTCCCAAGTAAACTCAAGCCATTAAATTACATTAAAACTAATCAAGCCAACCAACCATGTTTTTCACCTTTTACTCATTTCAGATAAGTCTCAACACAAGCACATTCAAGGTCAACAAATGGAACAACAACCAATCAACAACATAAATTGCAAGTAGTCAAACATAGGAGCAATCAGTGCTCCCCAGGTTGCAAACTCTCCTGTTGTCTCCTTTCACAATTTCACATTATTGATTTTTGTATAAATTTTCAATAGCGATTTCGATCGCTTTCCATCCTTATTGCCCCCGACCACCCTTATTACCTCGGCCACCCTTATCACCCCAACCCACACCTTATTTCCCCACGTTGCGGCGCGCAACACGACCCCGCCTTACAGTTGAAAACACAACAATTTCAAACAGCAGATAAGGTACTACACACAATTTCAACAAGTTCAAACAAGCAACTTACACATTGGTTCACGTTCTCAATTTCTTCTCAAGCCAATATCAAAACCAAGTTACAAGTATTCCAAAATCGAAAATGCCCACATAATCATGTTCAACAATTTACCACAATTAAGGTGTTTCAAATTCCTTCCACAATAAGCCAAATATGCCATCACAATGGTTGTTCCCAATTCTTTACCAATCTCGATTACCTTTTTATCTTTCAATTCATATTTCATACCACACCACACGTAGTTCAACATCAATCAAATGCTCAACAAGGAAATCAAAGAATTACGTAAAATTTCTCAATTTGACACATGCCAAAACAATTCGCACACATTTGGGCGATTTTACAAGAATCAAAATTAGCCATACATACCCGGTGATGAGTTTTCTTCTCCGTTAACTTCCTACTTTATGCTTACCCACGCTATCTTACTCTTGCTAACCTTGTTCTTGAAGACTCTTACTTCTACTCACTTCTTTTACTAAAAATCAAGTTCAATAATCATGCATGAGTGTAAAAATTCTATTTTTAAAAGCTATTATATGCAAACCTCTCTTTACCCAATTAAAACTGAAAATCAAAGAAAATAGTTAGGGTTTTTACCTTGAAAAGATTGGGAAGTTGAATCCTTGCCCTAAGATCCCTTGGAATTAAGGTAGTTAGAACAATCCTTGAAGATGCAAGATTTCTCTCTCTAAAAACCCTCTCTTCTCTCTCTAATTTTTGGTAAGATGATATGATAAAATGAAGAAGACGTGTGTTATATTAAAGAAGGGATCGGGTCAAAATGTTACAAAAATCTGGGCCGGGGTCAAATATGCGGTCACTATGCGACCGCAGAATCCACATGCGGTCCGCAAAGTGACCGCAAAATGGCCTCAAAGTTATGCAGGTTCTGTTAAGGAATGCGGCCAAAATGCGGTCCGCATGTTTGATCTGCGGTCGCAAAATGCACCGCAGATTTGACATGCGATCGCACATCGACCGCACTTTTGACAGATTTTTGGGAAACTCTCTGGAACGATTTGCGGCAAGAATGCGGTCCGCATGTCAGGTTTGCGGTCGCATTCTTGACCGCATATTTGACATTTTTCGGAAAAATTAATTCTCTACATTTTTGAAACTTAAATCACTACCAATGGTCCGAACCGCGGCGAGCTTGCGAGCCGCGAAGAATTCTACGCATTCCTAACACATTATTCGGACCATGACACCACAGCTACTAGGTTTTATGCACAAAAATTTTACGGGGCCTTACAAAAACATTGAATAGGTCGTTACACAATCATTCCTATTAAATGCCAATTCTTCAACGTGTCAGGTATTTAATGATTGAATTTTTACTTCTTCCTGGCTTAAGATCAATGTTTTAAATGCTTTTTGATCCGCTGCCCTTGAATGTCTTGAATTGATACGGAACTCGTATCTACTTGCTTTTTGTATCTTTTGTCTTTAGAATAACATCCCACTCAGTTCTAAACAGGTATGGGACTCGTAGTTGAATTACGTCCCGTGTCTAATTTGTCTTCTCACATCTTTTATTTAATTATTATCTGTCAACCTTTTGACCATTCCAAGTGTCTTGCCACGTCATAAACAACTTTTTTCCAATACAATGATAACCGTGTATATCAGAGAAAGTACACAAATAACCATTTTTAGAGCTGCTATTTAGGGATTAGCTAGAAGTTATTTTGCCTTGAAATATTGAACTAAAAATCTTAATTTTAGGACTTTGTGGCCTGAAAAACTGAAATTCAGGATACATTGGTTAATTACTAGATAGCAGTCCTCTAGGATGGCTATCTCAGTGTTGTGAAGAGTGTGAAGTGAGGAAAAGTGATAACCCCTATTTCGCTTAAAGCGAAAAGAGAAGTCTTCACTTTTTTAAGTGAAGCGGAATTTTTTTTTAAAAAAATATTAAAATAATCTTTGTTAAGAGGAAGGGGGGTATATTGTTCTGTTAAAAATTGGGCAGCATAAAAATAGTGAAAGAAGAACTGGACATCACTTCAATGAAGAGGAAAAGACTGAGAAAGAAGAACCAAAGGGAAAAAAAATTCGCCAGCATTTTGCTACTATTTGGACATTGAAACAGTGAAAGAAGAAGAAGAAGAAGAAAAAGAAGAAGAAATAGAAATTACATACCTGTTGCTGAGGGTCTATGTTAAGTTGAAAAGTATACAAGACTTAGAATTCTAGTCACCTCTTTCTCTTTGTTGCTGTTGGTCGTATCTTTTAATAAAAGAACACATTTCTTTTTTAATTAATAGGTTGGCAGGTATTTAAAACAGAGAAGCACTCGCTTCGGTCGCATCATTTTGCTTCGTCGTTTCTCGCTTTTTTGTGTGAAGCACACGCTTTTGCCTACCTGAGTCGCTTCATATAACAAAAGCAGTTATAGGGTCGCCTCGCTTCGCTTCTTGCTTTAAGCGAGGAAGCGAGTGCTTTTCTCAATACTGGGTTATCTGGTGTTCTTTCAATGTGTATCTCCTTGTAACTATAAAGTTCACGGGCTCTTCATAGTTTGGGCCAATTACGCGATACATCAAACATTTTATATTTATTATTCATAGCTATATTTTCAATAAATTTACCATTCATATATTACGCGACACATTAAATATCCATGTGTACAGTCAATACAAGTTGTATTCATTGTATACACCTTTGTATTTCGATGGTTACAACTAATACATATTATATTCGTTGCACGAATGAATACAATTGCGTGAATGAATACGATTGATACGCGTTGCATTTGTTGCAAGAACAAATACATTTGACACAAGATGTATTCTTTATATGTTTGAATACAAGTGATACACGTTTGTAATAATTGAATAGTACATATGAATAGTAATTAGGAAAATTATAATTACTAGGCACTAAATTATAGTTGTTTATGAAAATTCCTTTATTATTGTAAATATAGCACAAGTCAGTCAGTTTTCGGACTGGCCATTCAAAAATAGCTAGCGTTTGCAAAGTCATTGAAAAATAGCCACTGTTTTGCTACAACACAAAAAGTTCCAGCATAATATATTGGAGATTGGTGCACATATGTATGAACTTCCAGCATATTATGTTGGAACTCCAACTCACGGAAAGTTCCAACATAACATACTGGAGATTGGAGCACATGTGTATGAACTTCCAACATATTATGCTGGACCGGTATATTATACTAGAACTCTATTATATTATGCTGAAAATCTAGTATACTTATGTTGGAACTCCAGTATATTATACTAGAATTTTAATATATTATGCTGGAGTATTTTTCGAATTCTGAATAGTGTTATTATCTTTATATGAAAAGTGGCTAAATTTTGATTACTTTTAAAAATATGGCTATTTTTAAATGACCATTTGTAAATCTGGCTATTTTTGAATTTGTCCCTGCATTATTGGGTAAATCTGTTGCTAAAGCCCAATCCGCAAAACATCCCCAGGCCTTTTAGCATGTCTATTGGGAAGGTGGGGAATTTTTCATGAAATATTTACCTCCTATAGCAAAGGTTAACACCTTATTTATTTTAAATAAATATCATTTAAAAAAAATTATATTCTATATGTACATTTTAATGTTAATAACAAAATATCTAATTTTGGTTGCCTCCTACCCTAAGCCACTAAATACGCTATTCAGTTACACTATTCTCTTTATCTCTCTACTTTGATACATACAATTCTCTTTCCCCATTTCCTGAAAACACGATGCTCAATCTCAAAATTTCTCTCAACACATCACCTACAATTATTCAAAAATCCCACTCTCTTTCATCCTCCCTCTCTCTCTAGGGCGATATGGTGTAGTACACGTTGCCATGGATGCACAACCCTCTCCATCAAGTTAATGTCAAAAGGGTTGAATCTCAAAAGCCTTTGTTTGGATCTCGTTTCCGAGTCTGCTGCCTATCTTGTTGGCGAAGAAATCACTAATGTCTATTGCCTCAGCAGCAGGTAAGCCCATTGCAATTGATAAGGCCATGTAAGAAAGGTCTAGACCAAGCACAACTAGGGTTAAGGTTGAACTTGATCTTCAAGGAAAGTTGCCGCAATATACGAGGATTCAGTTTGTTGATGATAAACTGGGAAGGTTATCCAGCATGTGTAGAAATTCAATTTGGGGCTGAGCAAGTTGGTTTTCTGTTAATATATTTTAATATATTTTTAATGTATTACGCTGTATTTTCATGTATTTTATTGTATTCATTGTCTATTTTTTTATCATAATTTCATGTATCTTGTTGTACTCAATGTATTTTATTTTGTATTCACTATCTTTATTTCCATTGTATTTCAATATATCCCGCTGAAATCACTATCTCGTTATATGTCACGAATGTATTCATATATTTTCTTAATTAATATAATTTATGTATTCGGATGTATTATATAATTTCTTTGAAGACTGCTATATTTTTGGGGTATTTTTTAGTTCAGAACCTTTTTTTTTATAATTGGAAATACAAATTTTGTGTGTTGTAATTTAGTTTGTTAAGGTATATTAGGAGTCGATTATGTTAATTGATTTATTTTCATTTAAAAATAGTGTAATCCCATATTTCAAGACGTGAATACAGTCGAATACAATAATATGTCCAACTGTAATCCCAAGTTTCACACCATGAATACAGTCGAATACACTCGAATACAAAAATCTGTCTAGCTGTAATCCCATATTTCACGCCTAAAAAAGCTATTGTATTCATGAATACAATTGCTTAAATACATCAAATACTTCTTATAACAACATAAAATGTATCTACATTCCGTAATATAGCAAATGATATTTATAGATAGCTAATTACAATTAAAACATATTGCCTTATTTCTCATTTTTCATCCTAAATAATCATTTAGAACTAAATAGGTATTTTAGACATGTCAGACTAATTTTCAGTAATATTCGTAAAATAATAAAACTATTTTACTCTACAATTCTAGTAAAATTTTTATAGGATAATTATTTTTTAAAGTGGTATTTATTTTTTATCCAACATTTTTAATGCTTAGCAATACTAATCACTAGTCCATTAAAATTAACATGAAAAGACTGTGTTACCCTTTTTTCTATCTCTTTCATGTTAGGGAGAAGAATTGTACGTATGTGATACTCTTTATTCAGAATGGGTTCGCCGAAAACCGGCTAATTCGCCGGTCGGAATACCTGAAACCAGGATATAGTCCTTGAAAATAATAGTTTTCACGTGACACCCAATTTCTCTGTCTTGGTGCTATGAAACATAAGTGACTATGAGAGAGGAATAGGTTTGTTTGGCTATCGAATAGGAACAAATTAGAAAAATATTATCCTTGGTACATTAAAAAGTTACAACTAATTCTTTTTTTTTGTCTATCAGTCCGTGATCTATTTAAGTGTAGATAATATTTAGTAAATGATTAATTTATTGGATCTTCTGTATTTTCACATTGAGCTTAATACCTAGGTCCTGAACTTAGCTAAAAAGCCCAAAAGTTAAAGACAATATGAGTGTGTTTGGTATAACGAAAAATATTTTTCGTGAAAAATATTTTTCAAGAAAATATTTTCTTGAAAAACAAATAGAAATCTTATTTATTTTCCGGTGTTTGGTACGCAAATAAAGGAACTTCTCAAGAGTATTTATAAATAATTTAGATATAATAAACATGATAAACTTTCAAACCAACAACCTTTCGGACCCACAAATTTTATAAACTTTCGAACCGCTAAACTTTTAAAATTGCAAAATTTCGAACCCGTAAACCTTATAATTTCTAAACTCGTAACCTTCCAAAAACGTAAACCTCCGAACTCATAACTTTAGAACTTGTGAAATTTTGAGTCTTCAAATCGATAAATAATAAAGTTAAAATTAAAAATATATTTAAATTTTTTTCGGAGGGGAAGAGCTGGTGTGACGACCCAAAGGGTCATCACTTATTTTATTAATAATTTCGAGCTTCCGAGGCCTTGAAAACCTCATTCTATGTTGCCTCGATTTACGTGCACGATCCGAGCATGTAGCCGGAAAGATTTTGTGATAGAAAATATGAATTCTATGAGAAATTTGGATAAAAATGATATTAATATTGATATGGTTGACTTCGGTCAACATTTTTGGTAAACGGATCCGGACCCGAGATTGGATGGTCCCGAGAGGTCCGTAGGAAAATATGGGACTTGGACATGCGTCCGGAGTCGAATTCCGAGGCCTAGAGCCCAAGTTATGAATTTTTCTATGAAATTGTTTTTGATGTAATTGTTAAAGGAAATGAATTAATTGACCTTGGTATCGGGCTCGTATTTTGGTTCCGACGCCCGGTACAAGTCTTAAATATTATATATGTGATTTCTGTAAAGTTTGGTGACATTTGGATGTCGTTTGAGATGTTTTGGACCTCGAGTCCCAAGTTTGAAAGTTTTGAAAACTAAAGGTATGAAAATCATGCATTTGAGGCTTGATTTGATGAAAACGAGGTGATATTGGCGATGTGATCGCACGAACAAGTTCATAATGTGTTTTTGAGGTTATGTGCATATTTGGTTTGGAGCCCCGAGGGCTCGGGTGAACTTTGGATAGGCCACGAGATCAATTTTTCATGTTAGAAGTTGCTGTCTCCAACTGGTCTGCAGAGTTCGCAAATGCGAACAATAGTTCGCAAATGCGAACTCCCCACTATTCCGCAGAGTTCGCAAATGCGAACAATAGTTCGCAAATGCGAACTCCCCCCTATTGTGTCTGTGTTCGCAAATGCGAACAATAGTTCGCAAATGCGAACTTGACCCTTCTGTGCCTGTGTTCGCAAATGCGAGCTATAGTTCGCAAATGCGAACCGGCCACTATTCCGCCTGGGTTCGCAAATGCGAACAATAGTTCGCAAATGCGAACCTCCCCATATTTAGCCTGTGTGTCGCAATTGCGAACAATTGTTCGCAAATGCGAACTTCCCAGTTTTGCCTTGGCTTCGCAAATGCGAAGAAATGTTCGCAAATGCGAACTTCCCACCCTTAGCTTATTTTTCAAACTCCGGAAATTGGTCGGGGTTCGCAATTGCGAACCCATGTTCGCAAATGCGAACACAGAGACCTGAAAAACACGGATTTCAGTCATTTCTTCACATTTTTACAAAACCAAAACACCCATTTGTGATTCTTCAAGGATTTCTTCTTCATCAAATCGATTGTAAGTCACTTTTTACTTAATTCTTTCAATTCCTAACATCATTAAACATGTTTTTCATTAGAAATCAAATGTTTTCATGGTAAAATTCTTGTTTTTGTTAGAAAATAGGGTTTTTCATAAATTAGGGAATTGGACCTCGAATTGAGGTCCGATTTTGAAACAAATTATATACATGAACTCGTGGGGGATGGGTAACCGGATTTTGGTCCTAACCCCGAATTCCGACCATGTGGGCCCGGGTTTGAAATTTACTATTCATGGCATAATGTTGTAAAAGTGGTATTTGGTATTAAGAATTAGTTTGTTGAGTAGAATTGATGATATTAAATCAATTGTGTATAGATACGGTTGGATTGGAGCCAAATTGAAAGAAAAGACATTTCCACGGATTGGATTGTTCATAAGCATTCGAGGTAAGTGTTTGTTCTATCCTAGCTTGAGGGAATAGGATTATGTGTTATGTGTTATGTGATCGAGTGCGGTGTATGGGCTGTGGTGACGAGCATCCATACACCGGCGTCCAGTATGACCGTGAGTCGTTGGAAAATAATTATTTTGAGATATATTGCAGATGAATTGTTATTGTTCTCCCTTGTTGGGACTTGTTGGGAAGATTATTATTGATTGCCCTTGATGGGACGGATTATAAATTACTGTTTCTTTCTCTACCCTTAACTGTGATTGTTATTTGGGTGAGGAAGAGTGATAATGCACGAAGGGTGATGCCGTGCCATGTTTATTTATTTATGCACGAAGGTTAATGCCGTGCCATGTTTATTTTTGATTATGCACGAAGGATCATGCCGTGCCCTGTTATTTAACCATGTACGAAGGATCATGCCGTACTATGGATGTGAGGATGAGAGTAAAAGCACGAAGGGTGATGCCGTGTACTTTATTTGTTTATTTGGTGAGGATGAGAGTAAAAGCACGAAGGGCGATGCCGTGCAATTGTTTGCTATTCCTTGACTTGATATTACTTGTTTTTCCATTATATTTTATTTGGGTGATGCCGTGCAATTGTTTGCCATTTCTTGACTTGATATTACTTGTGTTTCCATTATACCTTGTTTTAGTGTGAACTTATTTGATTGTTATTTGGGTGAGGAAGAGTGATAATGCACGAAGGGTGATGCCGTACCATGTTTATTTATTTATTTATGCACGAAGGATCATGCCGTGCCCTATTATTGAACCATGTACGAAGGATCATGCCGTACCATGGATGTGAGGATGAGAGTAAAAGCACGAAGGGTGATGCCGTGTACTTTATTTGCTTATTTGGTGAGGATGAGAGTAAAAGCACGAAGGGTGATGCCGTGCAACTGTCTGCTATTTCTTCAATTAATATTACTTGTGTTTACATTACACTTTGTTTTTCCTTGTGAAATTATTAACTGTGGTTAATTGTTGAATTCTTTAAGATATTCCTTATTGTGTTAATACTTGATTATTTCTTGTTATTTTGTGGTACACACATATATATATTGAATTGCACAGGTTTATGTGGGTGTCTGGTCCTAGGCTTGTCACTACTTCGCCGGGATAGGCCAGGCACTTACCAGCACATGGGGTCGGTTGTGCCGATGCTACACTTCTGTGCGTTTTTGCACAGGTCCAGGTTACGATCAGGAGCAGCAGCAGCAGTAAATAGATTGCGTGGGAGTTGATCACATTTGAGACCGAGGTAGCTTGCAGACGTCCGCAGGCCCGGCGTCTCTTTCTTTATTTATGTTAATAGTTGTAGTCTCATTGTTCCGAGACAAACAGAATTATGCTATATTTCCTTCAGACTTTTATGTGTAGTATTCTATAGTAGTTTGTGAGTTGGTGACTCCAAGTCTTGGGTAGAGGATTTCAGTATGATTTTTACCTTGTGATTTGTTATTTCCATTTCGATAAAGTATTCCGCATTTATTTAATTAAAATTGTGTTAAAAACAGGATAGTATGAATACAGTGGCTTGCCTAGCTACCACGAGTAGGCGCCATCACGATCCCGATATTGGGGGAAAATCCGGGTCATGACAAGTTGGTATCAAAGCTCTAGGTTACATAGGTCTCACCACTCACGAACAAGCTTAGTAGAGTTTGAGAGGTAGGTACGGAGACGTCTGTACTTGTCCTCCAGAGTCTATTGAGTTAGGAAAGAGTCTCTCATTTGTTCTTTCTTATCGTGCGAATTTGTTCTTCAAAATGTTAAGTTAAATTTCCACTCTTGTCTTCCCACGAATGGCGTAATCACGTACCGCTTATCCAGCCGAACAATGGCACAGACTGGTGATAGATCAACTATTCCTTCAAAAGTTTTGCGGAGGACAAGTTTCACCAAAGTCTTCGCTGCCACCTTCAGCGGTGCATCTTTTGAGAACCCACGAGATTGTGCTTGACAGTTCTTATGAGGAATTACAGAACGTGGGAATAGTCGAATGCGAGGAGTTCATTTTATTGTGCTACGGAAGGCACACAGAAGTAGTGGGAAGATAATGTATTTACCACACAAGTTATGGTCCCAACGGAAGACGCAATTATATCAGGAGATCACCTAATAAATCGTGTTGGGTTTCAACGGACCTTGACGTCCGGTCGATGTGTTGGAGTTGTGAAGGACAAATATGATGAGTTATTGGAATGTATATATATATGGTATGGAAATGTCCTCCAAATAATTTATACATATTTAATTGGTTCTTTTCATGGGGTAAGGATCGCCCCCAGAGAATGACGAAGAGTATATGAGTAAATGGGGTAGCTCAACAGTGTTAAGAATTGGCCGTCAATGTTTGTGTCAAGCCTACGAAGAGGGCAAGCCGGCCAACGCAACGCTATCTACTAAACTCTATTTTAAGAAAATGTTCCGAAGACGTCACCCCCGAGATTCTCTGCAATATGTAGTATGTGTGATCTGAACGGTTGTACCAAGTCACAATGACTGTGTTCGAATATATATTGTCATGAACAACAAGTTAACCGAGCCTTAAAGGAATTGCTGTGAATGTGGAATTTTTGGAGAAATATAATTTTAGGAAAGCACTCAGACTACACGCTCTATTGCAGTTAATATTTATCCTACATGGCCAGCCAGATGTATAGGTCAGGATGTTAGAGGTGGAGGTGAAAATCCTAGAGGTGGAGACCCAACCATTGATATACTTTTTATGGTAAGAGGGAGGTCATTACACCAAATGGTGTCATCACGTGTATAATTCAGATTGTTATAAACAAATAATTTTCCCTTAATTTGATTTGGTTTTTGAAAGAAAATTTAGGCGAGTCTGTTTAACATGCTCCATTCATGAGCGAGCATCGTAATCATACTACTTAGGAAAATACTCCCGTTGAGATATTACATGAGGATAGACATCCCTATTATTAGGTGTTAGTTACTAAATATCCATGAGACTATGAGTGACTTTATATTACTTATTACAGTATGTTTTTATATAATTCTCGAAATAACTAATTTTAATCGTTAATTGTGTGCCCTATCAGTATGAGGGTTCATTTTATGTCGTGATTATCTTTGACGGACAATTATTGAAAGGAAGAAAGAAATGAAATGAAAAATTTCAGATTATATGATGTGCAAGCACTGTGATTCAGAGTTGAGGATGAGATCCTCCAATTTTTGGCATAATGTGAAATATTTCTAAGCCGAGCTTCAAGTTGCGGTGGATATCATATGAGGACTGGGTCCTGGTAGTAAGAGTTTATGTGTTTAAAATTCTTCTTTTATGAATTAATACTTTCGTATCGCATTCGTAAATAAGAGTCATGTCCGTTAGGACTATTTGACAATTCTTGTATAGTTTCTATTCATATTAGCCATTTCTATTTTGAAACCGTTGAGCTTAGCCTTTGAGACGAGCACCAGGTAAGGATAAATATGATGCATTAATTCGGGAAAATAATCACGAGGTCATCATACCTCATTCTGAGTAAAGTGGGATTTGTAGAATAAGGTATTTGATAACAGGGTTAATTGACAATGTTGTAATTTAAGAATAACTCTTATGGCCAGACTTCAGAGTCATGGATATGTGCATACGCATGAGTGTGTTCGTACCTTATTTAGACTTGTTCGTTGTAGTCTTCATTGTTTCCATATTGACATACTCCTGCAGTCATGAGGAGCATGCGCAACATCTCGGAGTGACTTTGCAGACTCTGAAAGATAGCCAACTATATGCAAAAATTTTGAAGTGTGAATTTTGGCTAAGTTCAGTTGCATTCCTGGGTCATATTGTGACGGCAGCAGGTATTCAGGTTGATCCGAAGAAGATTGAGGCAGTCAAGGACTGACCTAGACTAACATCAGCCAGAGAGATTTGGAGTTTCTTGGGATTAGCGGGTTATTATCGGCGAGGGGTTTTCATCTATTGCAACCCCACTGACCAGATTGACACAGAAAGGTGTTCAATTTGAATAGTTAGATGAATGTGAGGCGAGCTTTCAAAAGCTCAAGACAGCCATGACTACAGCACCGGTATTGATTTTACCCACAAGTGCGGGACCTTATACTGATTATTGTGATGCTTTCCGTATTGGGCTTGGTGCAGTGTTAATGCAGGATGGCAAGGTTATTGCCTATGCTTCGAGGCAGTTAAAGATGCCTGAAAAGAATTACCCAGTGCATGATCTAGAATTTGCGGCGATTATTCACGCATTGAAGATCCGGAGGCATTATTTGTATGGTGTAGTATGTGAAGTATACACCGATCATAAGAGTCTTCAGTATTTGTTTAAACAAAAGAGTTGAATTTGAGGCAGAGAAGGTGGTTGGTATTGCAGAAAGATTATGATGTTACCTTTTTATATCATCAGGGAAAAAGCAAACGTGGTGGCTGACGCTTTGAGTAGGAAGTCAGCCAGTATGGGCAGTCTTGTTTATATTCCAGTCAGTCGGAGACCATTAGCTCTAGATGTCCAGGCCTTAGCCAACCGGTTCGTGAGATTAGACATTTCTGAACCTAGCAGGGTGTTAGCCTGCACAGTCGCTCGTTCTTCTTTATTAGAGCGTATCCGTGAGAGGCAATTTGATGATCCTCATTTGCGTGAGTTGAGAGATACAGTACAGCGGGGAGGTGCCACACAGGTGAACCTAGATGATGATGGGGTATTGAAATTGCAGGGTCGAGTTTGTGTGCCCAATGTCGAAGGAATTCGAGAGTTGATCTTAGTAGAGGCCCACAGTTCGCGGTATTCTATTCACCCAGGCGCCGCGAAGATGTACCAGGACTTACGGCAACACTATTGGTGGCGCAGAATGAAGAAAGATATCGTTGCGTATGTCGCTCGGTGTCTAAATTGTCAGCAGGTGAAATATGAGCACCAGAGACCTGGTGGTGTATTCCAGAGGATTGAAATTCCCGAGTGGAAATGGGAGCGGATTACTATGGACTTCGTTACTGGACTTCCTTTGACTCGGAGGAAATTTGATGCTATTTGGGTCATTATTGATAGGTTGACCAAGTCAGCACACTTTATTCCAGTATCTGTCTCCTACTCGTCGGAGAGGTTTACATTAGGGAGATTGTTCATCTCCATGGGGTGCCAGTATCTATTATCTCTGATCGGGGAACGCAGTTTACCTCGCGGTTCTGGAAAGCGGTCCAGCAGGAGTTAGGCACCCAGGTTCAGTTGAGTACGGCATTTCATCCTCGGACGGATGGCCAGTCCGAGAGGACTATTCAGATTCTTGAGGACATGCTTCGAGCCTGTGTTATTGATTTCGGAGGCTTGTGGGACCAGTTTCTGCCATTAGCAGAGTTCGCCTACAATAACAACTACCAATCTAGCATCCAGATGGCTCCGTATGAGGCGTTGTATGGTAGGCGATGTCGATCACCGGTTGGATGGTTTGAACCGGGAGAGGCTCGGTTGTTGGGTACAGATTTAGTTCAGGAGGCCTTAGATAAGGTCAAGACTATTCAGGAGAGATTGCGTTCAGCTCAGTCTAGGCAAAAGACTTATGCGGATCGTAAGGTTCGAGATGTAGATTTCATGGTTGGTGAACGAGTATTGCTCCGAGTGTCGCCTATGAAGGGCGTGATGAGGTTTGGGAAGAAGGGCAAGCTCAGCCCTAGGTATATTGGCCCATTTGAGATTCTAGACGGAGTGGGAGGGGTGGCTTACAGATTAGCTTTGCCGCCTAGCTTATCAGCCGTGCATCCAGTTTTTCACGTATCTATGCTTCGGAGATACCACGGCGATCCCACACATGTGTTAGACTTCAGTACTGTCCAATTGGACAATGATCTATCCTACGAGGAAGAGCCGGTGGCTATTCTAGACCGGCAGGTTCGACAGCTGAGGTCGAAGAGTTATCCTTCTGTGCGTGTTCAGTGGAGAGGTCAGCCTCCTGAGGCATCGACCTGGGAGTCCGAGTCTGATATGCGGAGCCGTTACCCACACTTGTTTCCTGACTCGGTACTTCTTTCTTTTGTCCGTTCGAGGACGAACGGTTGTTTTAGAGGTGGAGATTGTGACGACCCAAAGGGTCATCACTTATTTTATTAATAATTTCGAGCTTCTGAGGCCTTGAAAACATCATTCTATGTTGCCTCGATTTACGTGCACGATCCGAGCATGTAGCGGGAAAGATTTTGTGATAGAAAATATGAATTCTATGAGAAATTTGGATAAAAATGATATTAATATTGATATGGTTGACTTCGGTCAACATTTTTGGTAAACGGATCCGGACCCGAGATTGGATGGTCCCGAGAGGTCCGTAGGAAAATATGGGACTTGGACATGCGTCCGGAGTCGAATTCGAGGCCTAGAGCCCGAGTTATGAATTTTTATGTGAAATTGTTTTTGATGCAATTATTAAAGGAGATAAATTAATTGACCTAGGTATCGGGCTCGTATTTTGGTTCCGACGCCTCGTACAAGTCTTAAATATTATATATGTGATATCTGTAAAGTTTGGTGACATTTGGATGTCGTTTGAGATGTTTTGGACCTTGAGTCCCAAGTTTGAAAGTTTTGAAAACTAAAGGTATGAAAATCATGCATTTGAGGCTTGATTTGATGAAAACGAGGTGATATTGGCGATGTGATCGCACGAACAAGTTCATAATGTGTTTTTGAGGTTATGTGCATATTTGGTTTGGAGCCCCGAGGGCTCGGTGAACTTTGGATAGGCCACGAGATCAATTTTTCATGTTAGAAGTTGCTGTCTGCAACTGGTATGCAGAGTTCGCAAATGCGAACAATAGTTCGCAAATGCGAACTCCCCACTATTCGTAGAGTTCGCAAATGCGAACAATAGTTCGCAAATGCGAACTCCCCCTATTGTGTCCGTGTTCGCAAATGCGAACAATAGTTCGCAAATGCGAACTTGACCCTTCAGTGCCTCTGTGTTCGCAAATGCGAGCTATAGTTCGCAAATGCGAACCGGCCACTATTCCGCCTCGGGTTCGCAAATGCGAACAATAGTTCGCAAATGCGAACCTCCCCATATTTAGCTTCTGTGTTCGCAATTGCGAACAATAGTTCGCAAATGCGAACTTCCCGGTTTTGCCTTGGCTTCACAAATGCGAAGAAATGTTCGCAAATGCGAACTTCCCACCCTTAGCTTATTTTTCAAACTCCGGAAATTGGTCGGGGTTCGCAATTGCGAACCCATGTTCGCAAATGCGAACACGAGACCTGAAAAACACAGATTTCAGTCATTTCTTCACATTTTTACAAAACCAAAACACCCATTTGCGATTCTTCAAGGATTTCTTCTTCATCAAATCAATTGTAAGTCACTTTTTACTTAATTCTTTCAATTCCTAACATCATTAAACATGTTTTTCATTAGAAATCAAATGTTTTCATGGTAAAATTCTTGTTTTTGTTAGAAAATAGGGTTTTTCATAAATTAGGGAATTGGACCTCGAATTGAGGTCCGATTTTGAAACAAATTATATACATGAACTCGTGGGGGATGGGTAACCGGATTTTGGTCCTAACCCCGAATTCCGACCATGTGGGCCCGGGGTTGAAATTTACTATTCATGGCAGAATGTTGTAAAAGTGGTATTTGGTATTAAGAATTAGTTTGTTGAGTAGAATTGATGATATTAAATCAATTGTGTATAGATACGGTTGGATTGGAGCCAAATTGAAAGAAAAGACATTTCCACGGATTGGATTGTTCATAAGCATTCGAGGTAAGTGTTTGTTCTATCCTAGCTTGAGGGAATAGGATTATATGTTATGTGTTATGTGATCGAGTGCGGTGTATGGGCTGTGGTGACGAGCATCCATACACCTGGCGTCTAGTATGACCGTGAGTCGTTGGAAAATAATTATTTTGAGATATATTGCAGATGAATTGTTATTGTTCTCCCTTGTTGGGACTTGTTGGGAAGATTATTATTGATTGCCCTTGATGGGACGGATTATAAATTACTGTTTCTTTCTCTACCCTTAACTGTGATTGTTATTTGGGTGAGGAAGAGTGATAATGCACGAAGGGTGATGCCGTGCCATGTTTATTTATTTATGCACGAAGGTTAATGTCGTGCCATGTTTATTTTTGATTATGCACGAAGGATCATGCCGTGCCCCTGTTATTTAACCATGTACGAAGGATCATGCCGTACTATGGATGTGAGGATGAGAGTAAAAGCACGAAGGGTGATGCCGTGTACTTTATTTGTTTATTTGGTGAGGATGAGAGTAAAAGCACGAAGGGTGATGCCGTGCAATTGTTTGCTATTCCTTGACTTGATATTACTTGTTTTTCCATTATATTTTATTTGGGTGATGCCGTGCAATTGTTTGCCATTTCTTGACTTGATATTACTTGTGTTTCCATTATACCTTGTTTTCCTTGTGAACTTATTTGATTGTTATTTGGGTGAGGAAGAGTGATAATGCACGAAGGGTGATGTCGTGCCATGTTTATTTATTTATTTATGCACGAAGGATCATGCCGTGCCCTATTATTGAACCATGTACGAAGGATCATGCCGTACCATGGATGTGAGGATGAGAGTAAAAGCACGAAGGGTGATGCCGTGTACTTTATTTGCTTATTTGGTGAGGATGAGAGTAAAAGCACGAAGGGTGATGCCGTGCAACTGTCTGCTATTTCTTCAATTGATATTACTTGTGTTTACATTACACTTTGTTTTTCCTTGTGAAATTATTAACCGTGGTTAATTGTTGAATTCTTTAAGATATTCCTTATTGTGTTAATACTTGATTATTTCTTGTTATTTTGTGGTACACATATATATATATTGAATTGCACGGGGTTATGTGGGTGTCTGGTCCTAGGCTTGTCACTACTTCGCCGGGATAGGCCAGGCACTTACCAGCACATGGGGTCGGTTGTGCTGATACTACACTTCTGTGCGTTTTTGCACAGGTCCAGGTTACGATCAGGAGCAGCAGCAGCAGTAAATAGATTGCGTGGGAGTTGATCACATTTGAGATCGAGGTAGCTTGCAGACGTCCGCAGGCTCGGCATCTCTTTCTTTATTTATGTTAATAGCTGTAGTCTCATTGTTCCGAGACAAACAGAATTATGTTATATTTCCTTCAGACTTTTATGTGTAGTATTCTATAGTAGTTTGTGAGTTGGTGACTCCAAGTCTTGGGTAGAGGATTTCAGTATGATTTTTACCTTGTGATTTGTTATTTCCATTTCGATAAAGTATTCCGCATTTATTTAATTAAAATTGTGTTAAAAACAGGATAGTATGAATACAGTGGCTTGCCTAGCTACCACGAGTAGGCGCCATCACGATCCCGATATTGGGGGAAAATCCGGGTCGTGACAGCTGGGGTAGGGGGTGGGTGACAGGGCAGGGGGGAGGACAGTAAAACAAAAAAAAATTAAATTATAATAAAAAGGTAAAAAAAATTATGCTGGGGGTGGGGGTGGGGGTGTGTCATGACCCAAACCCCGATCCGATCGTGATGACGTCTCTCGTGAAGACAAAGCCAGCCAACCAACCTATTTCGCCATTTTCAGAATAATTAATATTAATAAACAATTTTAGCATGATTAAATAACCACAGTCTAGACAAAAAAGGTTTCTTTATTAAGTGCAATTTACGTCCCCAACATCGTGGTGTCACAAGTCACGAGCATCTATTAGAGTGTGAATACAACTACATGGTCTGAATTAAACAAAACATGAATGATAAACATATGGGAAAAAGTGGTGCTGCGAATGCTGGCAATCACCTCGCTAAAATCAGATAACTTTGCCTTCGACCAGCCAAAACCCACTACCGGGTGTACAAATACCTACATCTGTACACAGGGTGCAGGGCGTAAAGTGAGTACTCCAAATCGTTGAGTAACTAAGGTAAATAACAAATAAGCAGTAAGAAATCACGTAAAGCAACCAACATGCTGTATAGAAGCAGTGTAAAACCCTTTGAGAAAAACACTAAAGTTGTGAAATCTTTAGAAATATCTTAGCTCAGTTTAAACCTCTTTTGAAAATGACTTTTTTCGATAGTTACGTAATTGAATGCAAAACAAGTATTGCCGGTAAGCACAGAAAATCCGTCACTTGGGCACAAATACCACATCAACACAGGTAAAATGACAAGTAAATATGAAGGACGATCACAAAAAGGTTCGCCCCTCGGGCTCACTCTCAGAACACTCTAAGCCCCTCGGGCTCTCACTCTCTCAGATCACTCTCATAATAGTATCATATAGTAACTGCTGCGGCATGCAATCCGATCCATATATCACTGCGGCATGCAGCCCGATCCATATATCATCGATGGCGCTCACTAGGTGTGTACAGACTCTGGGAGGGCCCCCTTACGGCCTAAGCGCTATATCAAGCCACCTCATGGCATCATCACTCGGCACTCGGCCTCACATCACTTGGCACTCGTCCTCACATCACTCAGACCACCTCGTGGCATATAAAGTATCTCAGGTCCTCGGCCTCATATCACCTTGCATATCCTCACATATGGCCCTCGGCCTCATTTAGTCCAAAAATCATTACAAGCCCCTCGGGCATTAGTAAAACAGTAGTTCTCAGCCCAAAACCTCATTTGAAAATATCATATAAGTTTCAAATTTGAGTAAAAATGGCTGAGTTTGTAAAACAGTACATATTAACAGGACTGGGTTCAAATAATAAGTTGAAGCAGTGAGAAAAAAAAAGATAAAAATCCCCGAATAATTCAAATATATGGCGCGAAGCCCAAATATGGCAATCAACCTAAATCATGGTGATAACAAATAAGTTTTAGTCAAATAAGCGGTAAAATCATCAATCGAGGCAGACCAAGTCACAACCCCCAGTAGTAACAGACCCCCACGCTCATCATCCAGTGCATGTCTCACCTTAATATTGCACTATAATGTGAAATCTGGTATTTCAAACGCTCGAGATATAATTTACAATTATTATTCACTTCGAACCGGTGAAATCTCTAGCTCGCGATGCACTAGTTCTTAATTTTAGGCTTAGTTCTATGAATTTCTAGGTGGATTTCACAATAAAAACGAGTTTTATATTCAAAAAATCTTACCTTTAATCGATTCTCCTTGAATCCCTCTTTAATCTCCACCAAGAAGCTATCCAAATGAGCAACCATGGAGGAAAAATGACCCAAAATTGCGGATGAGATGAAATTATAACATTCTGCCGAGCACTGACCATTCCTTCATTGCAATTGCGGGACTTCCATTGCGATTGCAAAGCACAAACTACTAGTCCCTCAAATTTACTCTACGCGAACGCGGTGAGGTCCACGCAAACGCGATACTCAGATATGTAACTTTACGCGAACGCGGATAAATACACGCGAACATGATGCAACACTTGTCTAACTCACGTGATTGCGATCTATACTACGCGATCGCGAAAAACTACCTGACCTTCCCTCACCACAGCTCTATGCAATCGCAGATAATAGGTGAATTTGACTATATTTATGCCCTAAATAATCACACTTTATTGTTGTTTTGATATTGTTTATGATGACAAAAAGCTCTTATTAGTGTTTTTAGTGTGTTATAGGTACACATAAGCTAATGAAGACTAAAGGAGCAGTTTTGGAGTCAAAATATGGTGAAAAGGCCAAGTCTAGAACAAGTTAAGAATTTGTGCTATAAATAGCCGGAAGAATCCGAAGTACGGGTTGGCCGTGGTTCCACCGCGACTGCGGTAGAACCTCGGTAGAAGAGGCTTGTAGAATTTTTGAAGGTTCATAGGACTTGATCCACCGCGGTTGCACCGCGACCGCGGTGGAAGCCGGGATTTTTAAGGCTAAAAGTGTCAAAATGCAAGTTGTGTAACCTAAACCCTATATCTAATGTTAGGATTCGCCCAAAGGAGGCAAGTTTTGTATTATTGACTACTTTTGCAAGAAAACTAGTAAGAGAGAACTCTCTCAACATCTTTCTTTCTTTTACGTTGAATCTTTGATTATGAATTCAATTATCTATCTTGTTTACTTGATTACGAGTAGCTAAATCTTTATCTAAGGTTTTGATGGAACCTATTGAGTGATGAACTTCTGGGTTATCTGATTACAAATTGTTAGCTAGATTTCTATTTGTTCAACTTCGTTCTTGTTGTAGTTAATTGATAGGATCCTCAATTAGTTGTGCCTATTTAGTGTGCATAACTTGGGAAAGAGTGCATATTTAGGTAATTGTTGAACAACACCACACCTAGATTATTGGAGGAATCTATAATTGTAAGCGTAAAGGTGGGGTTAGTAATAACGAAACCTTGGGTGCAATCTAAAGTGAACTGTTCAAATTAAAGCTAGCTAGGGTAGCTCGGAAGAGTGCAATAGTATATTATTGTAAATTCTCGGGAAAGAATTACGGTAGAACTAGTGTTCATGACTGATACAATAATATTGACAATTTGTATGAGCATAAACAGAAGGGATTCCATTAATAGGGGAAATCAATATTCTTTACATCATATTCAATTATTTCCTTCAATTCTTTAGTTTCTTGCAAAAGTTAGTTAGTAGAAATCATCCACAAATATATATTCAAAAGTCTGGGAAGCTGATTCAGGAGTATTATTGGGTTTTGAAAGTTGTAATTGATAGGTTAATTCTCTGTGGGATCGACTCTGGACTTAATAGACCGGATTATATTGACAGCGACCGTTGTTTGGGCGTGAATCAATTTTGGTGCCGTTGCCGAGGAATTAACGGATTATCAATTTCCATTGACAAAATGACAAGATTCTTCTGTAGACAGGCTCTTTCTACACACTTTACATTGAAAATTATGACGGTTGTTGAATTGGGTGCTCAGGTCCATGCCTAGGAAATCTCCAAGGACTGGAGAACTAATTGAAGAACTCTCAGACCCAGAGCAAACTTTCCGGGCACGTAACAGGGAAATCAGACAACTTCAGCAATCTCAACAACCACTTTAAGTCGATTTTGATATGGGAGACGTGAACGACCCAAACCAGCATGCTGGGTTGAACATACAGGAGGCGCATAAAGGTGCTTTTTTCGACTGGGCACAACCAACTGCTGATAATTTGGCAACTGCCATTATTGTGCCAGCCATTCAAGCCGAGTCATTCCAGATTACTAATAACATGCTACACTTGTTGCAAAACAAGGGACTATTCTCTGGGAATCAGGTTGAAGATCCACAGCAGCACCGGAAGAACTTTCTTTCTATATGTAAGACGCAGAGGCACGAAAACGTGACATCGGAAGCCATCAGGCTATTGCTATTTCCATTCTCAATTACAGGGGCTGCATATGTATGGCTAAACTCACTCCCCATAAACTCTATAGCAACATGGGATGAGTTAGTCAAGCAATTCCACAACAAGTTTTATTCACCTAACAAGACAGCTTAACAAATTGATGAGATTGTGAGCTTTAAGCAGAAACCAATGGAGACATTGCATGAAACTTAGGGCAGATTCAAAGGTATGCTGGTTATGTGTCCTCACCATGGGGTTCCCGAACAGATGTTGGGTCAAAGGTTCTACATGGGGCTTTCAGATGGCATGAAGACTATAGCAGATGCCTCAGCAGGTGGGGCTTTTCTGAGCAAGACCTGGAGAGAAGGCCAGAAATTGCTTGACAAGATGGCTCAGAACTCCGGGTGGACGACCAGGAATGCTCCTATCACTCTAGTGGTACACTATGTACCTCTGATCCTTCCAACACTATGGAGGAGAACATGGCTACTTTATTAACACAAATGAGCATCCTGACGAAGAAGGTGGAAGAATCTGGGGTCAAGCAGCAGGTTCATATTGTAGATACTACCAATGGTGGTTTATGCACATCTTTAATTAGCCAACCCATAGGTAATCCATGGGCTGCAGACTAAGAAGATAATCATCAGCATGAAGACATGAACTATGTGGCTAATTATCTACAATATCAGCAGCGACAGGGTAACCACAGTTGAGGTTAGCAGGCTCCACAGCAGTACAGGCCTCCTCAGCCAGAATATAATGCTGCAGGTTTGAGGCCACCAAACAACATGGCTCCACTCCTGGACCTTAGAATTTCAACAATAAGCAGCAGGGGTATCATCCACCTCCACCACAACATGGGGTAGACATGACGATGGGTTCGCAAGGTTGGAAGCTATGATGCAGCAGGTAATTGGGTCACATGCCAAAACCAATGAGAGGATAGATGCACATGATGCAACTATCAAGAATATTGAGGTACAGTTGGGCCATATTGCTATGTCACTTAACAATCATCCTCAAGGGACATTGTCGACACTTACATAAACAAACCCAAAGGATCAAATCCCAAAGCAGCTGATGGCAGTTAATCTAAGAAGCGGTAGAGATCTTGATGCTGAGCAGGAAAGAGATAGAGGCAATTTGCAGGCTGAGACACTCACTCTAGTACCCATTGAACTGGATGAGTCCACCAGGTTGACAGAAGTTACAGTCCAGCCAGTAGCTGAAAATAATGATGTGCAGCAGGGAACGGAGAAAGCAGCTGAACCGGTAGAACAGCCGGTTGTGGAACAAGTTATAGAGAAAGAAAAATCCCAAGTGATTGGGAAGAAGAGGCCTCCAGCCCCATTTCCCCAAAGGTTGGCCAAGCACCAGAAAGAGGAGTAATATAAGAGATTCTTCGAGATGCTCAAGAAAATCCAGGTAAACATTCCCTTAATTGAAGCCTTGAAAGAGATGCCTGGGTATGCTAAGATGATGAAAGATTTGATGTCACGGAAATTTGATTTCCAAGACTTGTCCACCGTGACTCTTACACAGATGTGAAGTGCAGTGGTCTCTAGACCCATAGCTAAGAAGCTATCCAACCCAGGTAGCTTCACTATTCCATGCACTATAGGAAACTTTGCCTTTGCTAAGGCATTATGTGATTTGGGGGCGAGCATAAACCTTATGCCCTTGGTAATCTATAAGAGGCTGGGCAATGGGAGAGCCAGGCCTACTTCTATGTTATTACAGCTTGCTGACAGGACGGTTAAGCGTCGATTCGGTATATTGGATGATGTGCTCATTTAGGTGGGGAAGTTTGTGTTTCTCGTCGACTTTGTGATTCTGGACTGCAAATGGACGAGGAGATTCCTATAATCTTAGGAAGACCATTCCTAGCCACGGAGAGAGCATTGATTGATTGTGAGACTGGGGAGCTCAAAATGAGGCTTAATGATGGCGAGATCATATTCAATGTACAAAAATCTATGAGGCGCCCTAGTGAGTTCGCGAATTGCTCTCTCATTGATGCAGTAGATGTGATAGTGGAGACAAATGATGCAGAATTAACAGCTGAAGATCCACTTCAGGCATGTCTGATGAACTTAGAAGAGGTGAATGGTGAAAGTCTGGCAGAGTGGGTGCTATCTCTGGAAGGCAAGGGGGTTTGGGATATAGAGTTGGAGTTTGAACCTCTACACTTAGAAAAGAGAGAGACAAAACCATCCATTGAGGAGCCACCAAAGCTGGAACTTAAGCCATTACCAGCTCATCTCAGGTATGAATTTCTAGGCCCTAACTCCACTTTACCTGTTATTATCTCATCTAGTTTGCTGGATGTGCATGCTCAAAAGCTTATACAGGTACTCAAGGAATGCAAAACTGCCATTGGTTGGACCATGGCAGACATAAAGGGATCAACCCCGCATACTACATGCACAATATTCTCCTATAAGAGGTGCACAAACCTTCCAGGGAATACCAAAGAAGGCTGAACCCGAATATGAAAGAAGTGGTGAAAAAAGAAGTGATAAAGTGGCTATACGCGAGAATTATTTTCCCAATCTCTAATAGTAGCTGGGTTAGCCCAGTTTAATGTGTGCCAAAGAAAGGAGGCATGATGGTGGTGCAAAATTTGAACAATGAATTAATCTCAACAAGAACCATCACCGGATGGAGGATATGCATGGACTATAGGAAACTAAATCTAGTCACCCGTAAGGACCACTTCCCACTTTCCTTCATTGATCATATGCTCGACAGGTTGGCAGGGAGGTCATACTTTGGCTTCTTGGATGGGTACTCGGGGTACAATCAGATCTTAATTGCCCCTAAGGATAGAGAGAAGACCTCCTTCACATGCCCATATGGCATTTTTGCCTTTAGGAGGATGCCATTCAACCTATGCAATGCACTTGCCACATTCCAAAGGGGCATGATGGCCATATTCACTGACATGGTAGAAGATATCATGGAGGTGTTCATGGATGATTTCTCAATGGTAGGGAATTCATTCGATTCATGCTTTGTCAATCTGACAAGAGTGTTGAAATGGTGTATGGAGACCAACTTGGTGCTAAACTAGGAGAAGTGCCATTTCATGGTACAAGAAGGGATAGTCTTGGGGCATCGAGTTTCAAGCAAGGGTATTGAGTTGGACCGAGCCAAAGTTGATGTCATTGTAAAGTTGCCTCCACCAACGTACGTCAAAGCCATTAGAAGCTTCCTTGGACATGCTGGTTTTTACCGGAGGTTCATTAAAGACATCTCCAAAATCTCTAATCCCCACTGTAAGTTGCTTGAAAAAGATCACCCCTTTTTATTTTCTGGTGATTGCAGGATTGCATTTGAGGAGCTGAAAAAGAGGCTGGTCACAACACCAATCATTATTGCTCCGAACTGGGAGCAACCATTTGAGCTTATGTGCGATGCAAGCGACTATGCAGTGGGGGCAGTGCTTGGCCAGCGGAAGGACAAGCTGATGCATCCAATCTACTATGCCAGTAGAACATTGTGTGGAGCACAACTGAATTACACGGTAACGGAGAATGAAATGTTGGCGGTAGTGTTTGCATTCGACAAGTTTAGGTCCTATCTCATAGGATCTATGGTAAAAGTATACACTGACCATGTAGCACTAAGGTACTTAATTGACAAGAAGGACTTTAAGCCGCGCTTAATTCGTTGGGTGCTGCTTCTGCAAGGGTTCAATCTCGAAATCCATGACCGTAAGGGCACTAAAAATCAAGTCGCAGATCACTTATCACGACTTGAAGGAGCTAAAATTGTCAAAGAGAGTGGGGAAATTCTGGAAACCTTTCCAGACCAGCAGCTGCTCGCTACCACTCTCCTTGAAGCACCATGGTATGCAGATTATGCAAACTACCTGGCTAGTGGCATTGTTTCTCACGACCTGTCATCGGTCCAGAGGAAAAGATTTTTTTGTGAAAGCCAACTTTATTATTGGGTTGAGCCCTATCTATTTAGAATATGCCTTGATAACATGATCTGGAGATGCGTCCCCGAGAGCAAAAAATCTTCTGTTTTGCAGGCTTGTCATGCTTCAACATATGGTGGCCATTTCGGAGGGCTTCGAACAACTGCCAAGATACTTGAGGCCGGTTTCTACTGGCCAACGGTATTTAAAGATGCACACTTATGCGTGAAAAGGTGTAATAAATTTCAACACACCCGAAAAATCTCATGGCGTCATGAGATGCCCATGAACCCAATCCAACAAGTGGAAGTGTTTTACGTCTAGGGGATAGACTTCATGGGTCCCTTTGTCAGCTCCTATGGCAATAAGTACATTCTTGTTGCTGTAGACTATGTGTCCAAATGGGTAGAAGCTCGGTAGCATTACCCACCAATGATGCTAAGGTGGTGGTGGGATTTCTAAAGAAAAACATCTTCACTCGTTTTGGGACACCGGAGGCAATCATCAGCGACCGGGGGATTCCATCAATAGGGGGAATCAATACCTTAGTCTTTCTCTTTATTCTTTACATCACATTCAATTATTTCCTTTAATTCTTTAGTTTCTTGCAAAAGTTAGTTAGTAGAAATCATCCACAAATATATATTCAAAAGTTTGGGAAGCTGATTTAGGAGTATTATTAGGTTTTGGAAGTTGTAATTGATAGGTTAATTCTTTGTGGGATCGACTCTGGACTCAATAGACCAGATTACATTGATAGCGACCGCTGTTTGGGCATGAATCAATCGCGAAGAAGAATTTTTGTGCAACAGCTGAACTCCAAAACCTGCAATTTTCTGCTATCTCTTAAGTCACAAAATGGTCCGATTGACCATCGAAACTCACCTGAGGCTCTTGGGACCTCAACAAAACACGCCAATATATCCCACGATATTATTCAAACCCGTTTCGATCATTAAAACACCTCAAACAACATCAAATCACTCAAAACACATCGGATTCAAGCCTAAGTTTCCAAAAATCTTCTGAAACACGCTTTTGATCAAGAAATCAACCAAACCACATCCGAATGACCTTAAATTTTACACACACATCCCAAATGACACAAAGAAGCTACTACAACTCCTGGAATTTTATTTTGACCTCTATGTCAAAATCTCACCTATCAACCGAAAAATGCCAAAATCTCACTTTCGCCAATTCAATCCTAAACCTTCTACGGACTTCCAAAATGCATTCCGATCATGCTCCCAAGTCCCAAATAATCTAACGGAGCTAATAAAATCTTAAAAATTCTGATCTGAGCTCATATACAAATAAGTCAAATCTTGGTCAAATCTTTCAAATTTCAAGCTACAATTGAGGATTGCTCTTTAAAACTCATCCCGATTTTTCTGAAAACCAAAACCAACGATCTACATCAATCGCAATACATCATACGGGGCAAGTTATGCACGAGAACTGGCGATCAAAGTGCAAAAGCTCAAAATGACCAGTCAGTTTGGTATATCCTCCCGCACTTAAACTCACATTCGTCCTCGAACGTACTCAAAATTGTTCTAAAAGCCAACCAATCACTAAATAACCTTACTATGTGTATACCCGGGGGTGATCCCATGTCACCATATCTCATATAGGTCCGATAACACATTGCAACTAAAATTACACAATCCAGTCTCGCCCATAAGCCATAGAACCACATTTCCACTTCTAAAACCATCAATACGATCAAATCCTCACACTTATACTCTGAATAGACCCGAACCAGCTGTAGTAACCCATGCCTGCAACCTTGGGAGAAATACCGTGATATACCACACAACTCTAACAAGCATAGCGATAACTTCTATTCCCAGCAGCTACCCACAACAACCAAATACTGGTAGAAAACCTCTAATCAGCTAAAGTCTCATTCCAACACTGTCATATACTGCCAATGATAAATGGAACATGTAACAAACCATAACCATTTTCTCAAATGAACCATTCATGAAGCTATTTCTCCTTTGGAAAATACCTTCGCACTTTCCAAGCCAAACCTCGATATTATCCTTCCAATATGCTGAAATCGGATTTGTTCGTATTCATTAATGATCCCCAATGATCTCCTCTAATCCAACATACTACTATGGTGACATGAGACATTAATAAAGGCCTAAGCCACATCTAGCATGATACGCGTACCAATAAGCAACCGTCCGAACATACTCAAATCACGAAAAATGACTCAAATGGAAGAGTTATACCTCAAGCTCACCAGTACCACCATAACACAAGGCTGAGAACACAAGGTCATATCTCCACATAGTTTCGTTGTGATGCGCAATCTTATCCAAACACTGCTCCACATGAGACACCCCAAGTCACTATGCTCAAAATCGACAGTCATGCACAATTTGATATCTGGAACCAAAGAAAATCACCATACCCACGGTGAAGCAAATAACATATACCATACACACCTAAAAGGACATAACCGATGCATCATTCACCGAGCAACACCCAATTACTCTTCTCGCTCGATTCCATTATGAATCTCAATAGAACTGCACAATATGTTCCCATAACTAACAAATTGTAATGTCTCGCACCATAGAAAGGTAACTCATAGATCTCTCGAGATTAGTAATAAACTCAATAATGGTCAAATCAACCCATCCCTCAACAATAAAACTGAGGGTTAACCAAGACGACTCAAGCTAGAACACACAACCACATTGGCCTACCAATAAACTTCTTATCAAGGCAGCCTGAAGTTGTTCCTCCCACTACTATAACTCCTCCCAAAGCCATAAGATATGACTCCTGGAACCAAATCAATACTAAAATCCACATCCTCGCCCGACGACATGCCCGGCCATAAAAACGCATCCGAAAAGTCCCTCAACACTGAAACTGAATCAATGGTAGAAACCTCTGTGCTGACATCCTTCATGAAGGGCCAATCAATAAAGGCAATCCTTCCCAGCCATTTGCTGGGTCCTCTAAATATAAGCCATTCTGCTAGCACATAATCCAACATACCTCGCCACTCAAATCGTGGCATTTTCGGCGTAGCCCATAGCGCAATAGTCCAAAATAACATAGAGACAACCATTCTAAACCTCAACACCACATGTAAAATCCAATATACCAAGCAAAGAAATGTCTATTCAGGCATCCAAATCCCGGTAGTTTCTAAATAGTGTTGATACAAACAAATCCACAACCACAACATAGCCTGAATATGAGAACTTCCATCTCCTAATCCACACGGCACATGAATCACCATATCCGATCCCAATTTTGCCATACAAATATATGCCACACATTTAATACCCAGCCATTTTATGAGAGATACTCAAAAAGTCTTCCGTGCCACCAAGAAAACTCAAATATCAGCGGTCGACCTAGCCTGAAAGTGCCGCAATACTATCGAAGTGCCATCTACTTAATCACATTTCCTCTTGCTGAAACATATACCCCCATCAAATAACCTAAATCACCATTACCCCTTCCTTAATCATCTGAAGATCCCTTCTCAAATTATCTGAAGTTCTTTTCTCTAATTATTTGAAACTACCCACGCTGCCTAAGAACTTATGACCTTACATTCAAACCTGAACTGTGACCTTACACATATAAATCTCAGTCTTACCAAACATACCGCATAGACCATACCACTCTAGGATAATTACGGGAAATTCATATTCCTTCTGAGCCACAAACATCCACGTACTCAACCTACCAAGAAATTTCCATTGGTCCCCTCTAGAAGAAAATCACTATACATACCATGCTCTTCACGCCAATATAAAAAATATACCTCTCTAACTGTGGTAGAAACTATCTAGAACTCTCTGAATCCCGTTTGCACAAATCCAAATCGTCAGGATTGAATCCTTCTAATCAACCGAACTATGCAGGTCACTAATACCCAAGAGAATTGCTTACCCAAGAGAATTGCTACAAAACACCTATAGAAACTCATCATCTCGAAAGCATCCGAAGAGCTAATCATATCCTTACCATACAAACTAGGCCTACTGCCAAGCTATTCCGGCTATCCGAGTTCCCTTCTGATTTACCCTCACTCGATACTCATTCTTGCTATAACATCACAATTCTTCAACGCAGACTTACCATGCAGAACCCAAGCATACAACCCCACTGTCTAAGGCATATAAGCCACCAAATACTCTCTTAGATATTCCCAAAAGTACCACATTCCAAAATACGTTACTTTGAAGAACTTCTTGCAAATCTAAATCCGTTACCTTTACTTTTCTGATACTGATACACCGACTCCCATAATTAATATAGAAATACCACAAGTCTTGAACCCTTCTAATGAAAACTCGATTTCTAACCACATATACGACTTTTAGATACCCTATTGTTACATGAAGCATCTTGAACCCATTAGAAACATTCTCGAGAAACATTCACTCTATTCAGACTGCAATTAACCCGATCAACAGAACCGAACAATTAGTTCCTCATTGGCACTTCTGACACTGTGGCACATAACCTTACCTTAGTAAAAAATTTCCTTTACTCGAACTATCCTTGGGCTCAATCTCCGCGAACCAGAACTGAATAACCATACACCTCAAATCGGAGCCAACATAGTACATAACTGTGCAATCATCTAATCAATAGTAAACTCCCCCACTTGGCTCGAAGCCATAGATCAAAATACACTCAATAAATTATAACAATTATACTCTATAAGTGACAAAATACCATATTGAGATTAAACTCAGATCCTTTGAAAGCTTGTGAAAACACAAATCATCTAGTACTTTAAATCTTCAGCAAACCTTGCACTCATTCTCGCAAAAGTTAAACCCACTCTCTTGAGAGACCCAAATTCAAATTACATCACATATATTTCACTTGTAATTGAGATCTTCTAACAGACACATAAGGATCATACAACTTTGGAACATTTCACAAGAGATAACCCACCTGCTTTGCCTCCAACTGACATTTTTGTATACCTCCCACCGTAAAAAACTTTACACAGCCATTTAGTCTCCTTGAGTCTTAACACATACCGCAACATAAATTTTACTTTACTCTCAACCGAAAAACATGAAAAGATCCCTCACACGCCCATAATTCGGGGCTATACCTCAAATCAAGATGGAATTTCAGCACCTAATGGTTCTCCTATCCTCCAACAGACCTATCTCGCTGCTTCCAGATCATATGGATACATCTCGCAGTACTAACATACTCATCACATAGCTATCCAGTCATTACTTCTGCTAATAGGGAGAATATCGAACATGGCTTATCAGGGAATCATAAGCCATCCAGGCACATATGATACTAAGCGCTCATGCGCGCATGCAAACGCGTGGAAGTAATTGCAAGAGTTACTTTTTAAGCCGAATCAAGGACGCATGATAAGAATTCAAGAATGTAAAGTTTTCCTAAAGGTTTTGCATCCTCTCGAGGATAAATACAGATGTCTCCATACCGATCAACAAGACTCTACTAAACTTGCTTATGACTCGTGAGACCTATGTAACCTAGGCTCTAATACCAACTTGTCATGACCCAAACCCCGATCCGGTCGTGATGGCGCCTCGTGAAGACAAGACCAACCAACCAACCCATTTCACCATTTTTAGAATAATTAATATTAATAAAAAGTTTTAGCATGATTAAATAACCACAGTCTAGACAAAAAAGTTTCTTTCAAGTGTGGAATACAGCCAAATATCGGGGTGTCACGAGTTACGAGCATCTATTAGAGTGTGAATACAACTACATGGTCTGAATTAAACAAAACAAGAATGAAGAACATAAAGGAGAAAAGCGGTGCTGCAAACGCTGGCAGTCACCTCGCTAAAATCAGATAACTCTACCTCTGACCAGCCAAAACCCGCTACCGGGTGTACAAATACCTACATCTGCACACAAGGTGCAAGGAGTAAAGTGAGTACTCCAACTCAGTGAGTAATAAAGGTAAATAACAATTGAGTAGTAAGAAATCACATAAAGCAACCAATATGCTGTATAGAAGCAGTGTAAAACCCTTTGAGAAAAACAGTGATGCTATGAAATCTTTAGAAATATCTTAGCTTAGTTTAAACCTCATTTAAAAATGACTTTTTTCGACGGTTACACAATTGAATGCAAAATAATTAGTGCCAGTATGCCCATAAAATCCGCCCCTTGGGCACAAATACCATAGCAAAACATGTAAAATGACAAGTAAATATGAAGGATGATCACATAAAGGTTCGCCCCGGGCAATGTCTCAGAATAGTACTAGCCCCTAGGGCTCACCCTCAAAACACTCTCAGCCCCTCAGGCTCTCACTCTCTCAGATCACTCTTAGAATAGTATCATATAATAACCGATGTGGCATGCAACCCGATCCATATATTGCTACGGTGTGCATCCTGATCCATATATAGTCAACGACGCTCACTGGGGGTGTGCAAACTCCGGGAGGGCCCCCTTACAGTCCAAGCTCTATATCAAGCCACCTCGTGGCATCATCACTCGGCACTCGGCCTCACATCACTCGGCACTCGGCCTCACATAAATCAAACTACCTCGTGGCATATAAAGTATCTCAGACCCTTGGCCTCATATCACTCAACATATCCTCATATATGGCCCTCAGCCTCACTTATTCCAAAAATCATCACAAGCCCCTCGGGCATTAGTAAAACAGTAGTTCTCACCCCAAAGCATCATTTAGAAATATCATAAAAGTTTCAAACCTGAGTAAAGGTGGGTTTGTGAAACAGTACATATTAATAGGATTGAGTTCAAATAATAAGCCAAAGCAGTGAGGAAAAAAATGATAAAAAACCCCGAAGGGTTCAAATAATTGGCACGAAGCCCAAATATGGAAATCAACCCAAATCATGATGATAACAAATAAATTTCAGTCAAATACACGGTAAAATCATCAATTGGGGCAGACCAAGTCACAACCCCTAGTAGAAACAGACCGCACGCTCATCATCCAACGCGTGTCTCACATAAATATAGCACTACGTTGTGCAATCCGAGGTTTCAAACCCTTAGGATATTATTTACAATTATTACTCACCTCGAGCCGGCAAATCATATAGCTCGTAATGCCTTTGCCCCTCAAATCTGCCTCCACACGCGTCGAATCTATCCAAAATCAGAATGGATAAATCACAATATGGTAAAGGAACAAAGCCCAAACGAATACAATCAATAACAAGCATAAATACCAAAATTACCAAAACTCGAGCCCCGAGCCCCGAGCCCACCCTTGAAACACAGAATTTATCACATTATTAGATTCCTCTTATCCCCTTGATTTTATACACATCAAAAGTTCTCAAATCCGACCTCAAATGGTCCTTCAGATCCCAATTCAAAAGTTAAATTTCTCAAGCGCTAGTTTTTCAATTTTAGGCTTAGTTTCAATGAATTTCTTGGTGGATTTCACAATAAAAACGAATTTCAAGTTCAAAAATATTACCTCCAATTGATTCCCCTTGAATCCCTCTTTAATATCTACCAAGAAGCTCCCAAAATGATCAACCATGAAGGAAAAATGACCCAAAATTGCGGATGAGATGAAATTATAACATTCTGCCTAGCACTGACCATTCCTTCATCGCGATCGCGTGACTTCCATCACGATCGCGAAGCATAAACTACCAAACCCTCAAATTTACTCTATGCGAACGCGGTGAGGTCCACGTGAATGCTATACTCAGAACTACAACACTACGCGAACGCAGATTATTCCACGTAAATGTGATGCACCACTCGGCCAACTTATGCGATCGTGATCCATACTACGCAATCGCGAAGAACAACCTGACCTTCCCTCACCACAATCCTATGCGATCGCGAGAATACTTATGCAATCACAAAGAAGGATTTCTCTACAATAGCTGAACTACAAAACCTACAATATCTTGCTATCTTTTAAGGCATAAAATTATCCGATTGACCAACTGAAACTCACCCGAGGCCCTCGGGATCTCAACCAAACACGCCAACATATCCCATAACTATCATGACCCAATTTCCATACCCGATCGTGCCGGCGTCTCTCGTGAAGACAAGGCCAGCGAACTAACCCATTTCGTTTCCTTAAAACTTACTATGCAAAACAAATGGAAATTTCTACTTAAGGAACATTAATTAACAACATTATAACCTAACGCAGCCCGACCGGGGTGTCACAAGTCACAAGCATCTAGAAGGATCTATATTACAATTACAAAGTCTATAATACATAAAGTAAAAATCTGGAAATCAAGAAGAAGAAACTCGGTGCTGCGAAAGCCGATGGTCACCTTGCTTAGCTACGATATCAATACCTTCAATCTGCTAATAACCCACTACTGAGGGAACAATACTTGCAACTGCACGCGAGGTGCAGGGAGTAAAGTGAGTACTTCCAACTTAGTGGTAATAAGAGTAAATAATATCTGAGCGATAAGAAAACACGTAAGAGCACTCCATAGTGCTATAAAAGACAATACAACCCTATCTAAGAAAAACCATAACACAGTGAATATCCTTTAGAAAATCTCAAGCTCAGTAAAAAATCCTTTTTACAAATATCTCTTTCCAATAGTCAAGCATATGAATGCTATATCGGATAGTGCAAGCTGGCACATAAGTCATCCCCTTGGGCACGACACTCCTTAATATGTAACACCAGGGCATCTTGTCAACAAGGCAAGTAATAGCATGTATGCCAATGATATGTGAGTGCTAAATGTCATGACACATAGTACAAATATTAATGAATGCATCAATGCAATGCAATGCACATGACCACTGCGGCGCGCAACCCGATCCATTTGAGTACCCGCACTCACTGGGGGTGTGTACAGACTCCGGAGGGGCTCCTACAGCCCAAGCGCAATAATACTGCAGCGTGCAGTCTGATCCACATAATATATCACTGCGGCATGCATTCCGATCCATATAATATACTACTGTGGCGTGCAGTCCGATCCATACATGTATATGTATATACTGCTGCAGCGTGCAACCT
>JASVEL010008583.1:0-25789 GCA_032618575.1 Nicotiana noctiflora
ACACCAATACTCAATACCAAATTCCTTTGCACATTCATCTAATACAGTGTTCCCGCTTCCTATATTTCACTACTCGTCGCCATAACAACCCCCCACCACCACCCACCCCACCACCACATCTTCCCTCAACCAGTGAATTTCAAGAAAACACCAAAATGAGCTCTTTTAATCATAAAACATTAGAAGTAGACACTAAATTTAGTTTTAAAAGCCAAAAACTACTCATTGGGTGTTAAAATTTGCACCTCAACATGTGTTAATAGACATTGTTACACTTAGATATATCAATCTTTGAACATAATTGGCCTTCTGAATAGGATCAAACTTAGGGATGAAACTGCACATTCAATACGTAAATTTGAAGAACACAAAGAACCACAACAGGCTCACATAGTTTAAATGCTATGAATGAAGAATTCAGAACGCAGCAAAGATTCTTACACTTGAAAAAATAAATGTGTAAATATATTTAGCATAAGTAAAATTAACAAAGAAAGAAAGGGTTAAAAGGAGACCTTAGCAGTAATAAGATTACGAGCAGCAAAAATGTTGGCAATAGATTTGGGAAGACCCATTTCGCCAAGCAGCTTGTTCGCCATAACTTTCTTCCTCTCCCACTTCTTTCTTACCTTTATCTTTCAACTTGTGTCAATATTTATATTTTGGGTAGGTAAAACAGTTACATAATATATTTTTAGGAGCTTTAATGGGGAGAAATTTAAAAATAGTCATATCTTCATATCTTCAAAAATAGCCCAATTTCAAAAGTAATCGAAATTTAACCTTTTGTTTATGTAAAGATAAATCTAAGCGAAAATACTATTCAAAATCTAGAAAATACTCCAGTATATTATGCTGGTGTCACGACCCGGATTTTCCACCATCAGGAGTCGTGATGAAAGTAACTGAAACCAAGTGCGGAAGTTCCAAACACATCTCTACCTAGATCTAGTGTTACTAACTCACGAACTTCTACAGAATGCCAAATACAAAGTCTGAATAAAAATACAGTACCGTCTGATCCGATACAAAGGAAATCAAACAAAAAACAAAGATAGGAGAGACTCCGGGCCATGCGGACGCCAGCAAGGCTACCTCGGGAATCTCCGGACTGAAGTTAGCTCCTAACGCTCCTACTGTTGTCCAAAAGCTCCTGCTATGGTACTGTGATCTGTGCAAAAAAATACACAGAGTGTAGCATCAGCACACAATTGACACCATGTGCTGGTAAGTGCCTGGCCTAACACGGCGAAGTAGTGACAAGGTTAGACAGGACTACCAATCAACCTGTGCATATATATATATATATATATATATACAAGTACTACAAAAATAACAGCGAAAAGTAATAATTAAGACTGGGAGGGGAACATGCTTTTGGGATAACAGATAAAATAGAACGGTAGGAATAAATAAAGAAAACTACAACTAATCTCTTCTAACACAGAATACGTGGTCGGCGTTGCCACACAATCTTATTTCATGATATATAAGTGGTCGGCGTGCCACACGATCTCATTTCATGATATATAAGTGGTCGACGTGCCACACGATCCCATTTCATAATATATAGGTGATCGGCGTGCCATACAATCGCATTTCATAATATATAAGTGGTCGGCGTGCCACATGATCCCATCTCATAATATATAATGATTTCCCGGTAAGGGAACAAGTATCAATTCAACTATCCCGGCATGGGAGAATACTAATAAATAATTAATTCTCGGCAAGGGAACAAGTATCAATTCAAATATCCCGGCAACGGAGAATACAAATAAATAGTTAATTCCCAGCAAGGGAGCAACAACAATAACTTACACGTCCCGACAAAGGAATAATTACATCTCTTTCTCTTTCGTTCATTTCTTACTTCCTAATCATGTCATAATTCTAGCCAACGTTCCAAGGAGTTTACAAATCATATTTCCTCTTCATACCGTTCACATTATATCGAAACCATCAATTAAACAAGGAAGAGCCACTACAGAATTCCAAATAAGCACAAATAAGGACTCGCGGCCATGCTAGACACTAATGTATAGATACTTGTCACTATGCCTATGCACCGTACTCTTCATTGAGAAATTAGCAAATAATACTCTAATCATATTCTCTCGAGCCAAAGTTAGATCAAACACTTACCTCGAATGCTCCAAACTCAACTTAAGCCTCTAGTATAGCTTTACCCCTCGAATTCGGCTCCAACTCAGTCAAATCTATACAATGATGACCTTACAATATTAATAATAGCTAAACAAATCAAACCCAATGCCTAAATATAGATTCTCAACCTTTCTTCCAAAATTTCCAAAATCGATCCCAGGACTGCTTGGTCAAAACACGAGGTTCGAACCAAATTCATATCACCCATTCCCCCACGAGCCCGAATATACAATTTGTTTTCAAATTTGACCCCAAAACGAGGTCTAAATCACAGAAAATCAAAAAGTCCTAACTCTACTATTTTCCCCCAATTTTTACCCTAGATTACATGTTATAGGCTTAGTAATTCAATAATTAATTATGGAAAATGAAGAAAACAAGTTAAACAATGCGTACCCAAGAAGTTTTGATGAAGAAGTGCTCTAAAATTTGCCCTAGGACTTTGGAGAAGAAGGAGTTCGTGAAGTGTTATGTTATTTCTGTCACTGGTTCTGTTTTAAAACTTAAAAATTGCTAGGCGAAAATGCTCTATGCGATCGCAGAATAAGGATTGCGATCGCATAGGGAAAGGGGGGTGAGACGCTGCGATCGCAAAAGGTCTGGTGCGAATGCATAGAAAAACAGTAAAGGTGGGGGTTTTCATGCAATGCGATCGCGTTGAGTGTAATACGATCGCATATAAGAATGAGATGAGGTTGGTATATATGAAATGCGATCACAAGGAGAAAAATGCGATCGCATATAAGAATTTCTAGACCCCCTTAAGTTGCTCTATGTGATCGTAGCACTTCTTATGCGATCGCATAAAAGAATTCACTCGGCACAAACAACAACTATTTTTTCTAACTTTTCTAAGGCTAAAATCATCCCAAAACACATCTGAATCACATCCGATCCCTCGAGGCTCCTAACCAAACACACACACTAACTCAACAACCTCATATGAACTTAACCATGTGATTAAATCGCCAAAATAAATCATAAACGAGGAATCAAACCTCAAAATCATTACTTTTTCATCAAACTTCATAAACTTTCAAACTTTGAGTTTTAGGTCCAAAACACGTCAAATGATGTCCGATTTCAACCAAAATTCGCAGGAAGTGCTTAAACCACATATAAGACTTGTACCGGGCACTGGAACCAAAATATGGGCCCTATACCAATGCTTTCTAATCCATTTTTATTTTAAATTTCCAAACAAATTTCAGAAAAAAAATTCTTTTAAAAATTCATTTCTCGAGCTCGGGACCTCGGATTTCGATTCCGAGCATACTCCCGAGTCCCATATTTTTCTATGGACCCTCCGAGAATGTACAATCACAGGTCCGGGTTTGTTTACCCAAAATGTTGACCCAAGTCAGCTTTAAATCATTTTAAAGCCACATTTTGAAATTTTTCACAGAATTTAATATATAAGCTTTTCGGCTACGTGCTGAGACTGCGTACGCAAATCGAGGCAAGTAAAAATGAGCTTTTCAAGGACTCGGAAGCACGAAATGAAAGAGAAAACAGGTGATGACCCTTTGGATCGTCACATTCTCCACCTCTAAAACAACCTTTCATCCTCGAACAGACAAAAGAAAGAAGTACCTAAGTCGGGAAATAGATGAGGATAACAGCTCCGCATATCAGATTTGGACTCCTAGGTCGATGCCTTTGGAGGCTGACCTCTTGTGACGACCCAAAGGGTCATCACTTATTTTATTAATCATTTCGAGTTTCTGAGGCCTTGAAAACCTCATTCCATGTTGCCTCGATTTACGTGCACAATCCGAGCATGTAGCCGGAAAGATTTTGTGATAGAAAATATGAATTCTATGAGAAATTTAGATAAAAAAATGATATTAATATTGATATGGTTGACTTCGGTCAACATTTTTGGTAAACGGATCCGGACCCGAGATTGGATGCTCCCGAGAGGTCCGTAGGAAAATATGGGACTTGGACATGCGTCCGGAGTCGAATTCCTGAGGCCGAGAGCCCAAGTTATGAATTTTTCTATGAAATTGTTTTTGATGTAATTGTTAAAGGAAATGAATTAAATTGACCTTGGTATCGGGCTCGTATTTTGGTTCCGACGCCCGGTACAAGTCTTAAATATTATATATGTGATTTCTGTAAAGTTTGGTGACATTCGGATGTTGTTTGAGATGTTTTGGACCTTGAGTCCCAAGTTTGAAAGTTTTGAAAACCAAAAGTGTGAAAATCATGAATTTGAGGCTTGATTTGATGAAAAACGATGTGATATTGGCGATGTGATCGTACGAACAAGTTCATAATTTTTTTTTGATGTTGTGTACATGTTTGGTTTGGAGCCCGGGGAGCTCGGGTAAAGATTTGATAGGCCGTTGGATGAAATTCTGAGTTTTTGCACTGCTGGTTTTTCACCCAGCTGTTGTCTTCGCAATTGCGAAGTATTTCTCGCAATTGCGAAGGTGGCAGGTCAAGGCAGGGTTCGCAAATGCGAACCCTTGGTCGCAAATGCGAAGGGTGCCCAGGACCGTTTGGGTTCGCAAATGCGAACCAAACCTCGCAATTGCGAGGCCTCCGGTGAAAAGGCATGCTTCGCAAATGCGAAGCATTCTTCGCAAATGCGAAGGTCCCTCAGCCCAGCCTCGTTCGCAAATGCGAACAAATGTTCGCAAATGCGAAGGTCCCTGGAGGCCAGCCTAGTTCGAAAATGCGAACAAACGTTTGCAAATGCGAAGCCCCGAGATTTGCCTTGGCTTCGCAAATGCGAACAAAAGTTCGCAAATGCGAACTTCCCAGCCTTAGCTTATTTTTCAAACTCCAGAAATTGGTCGGGGTTCGCAATTGCGAACCCATGTTCGCAAATACGAACACAGAGACCTGTAAAACACGATTTTCAGTTTATTTCTTCACTTTTTACAAAACAAAAACACCCATTTGCGATTCTTCACGGATTCCTTCTTCTTCAAAACAATTGTAAGTCACTTTTTACTTAATTCTTTCAATTCCTAACATCATTAAACATGTTTTTCAGTAGAAATCAAAGGTTTTCATGGTAGAATTTCTTGTTTTTGTTAGAATATAGGGTTTTTTCATAAATTGGGAAATTGGACCTCGAATTGAGGTCCGATTTTGAAACAAATCATATATATGAACTCGTGGGGGGATGGGTAACCGGATTTTGGTCCTAACCCCGAGTTCCGACCATGTGGGCCCGGGGTCGAAATTCACTATTCCGGGCAGAATGTTGTAAAAGTTGTATTTGGTCTTAGGAATTAGTTTATTGAGTAGTATTGACGATATTAAACCAATTGTGTATAGATACGATTGGATTGGAGCCAAATTTGAAAGAAAAAGACATTTCCACGGATTGAATTGTTCATAAACATTCGAGGTAAGTGTTTGTTCTATCCTAGCTTGAGGGAATAGGATTATGTGTTATATGTTATGTGATCGAGTGCGGTGTATGGGCTGTGGTGACAAGCATCCATACACTGGCGTCTAGTGTGACCGTGAGTCGTTGAAAATGCTTATTTTGAGATATATTTACAGATGAATTGTTAAACCTTTGTCAGGTTGTAGAATTTTTATTGTTCTCCCTTGTCGGGACTTGTTGCGAAGATAATCATTGATTGCCCTTGTTGGGATAGTTTATGAATTTCTGCTTCTTTCTTTGACCTTAACTGTGATTGTTATTTGGGTGAGGAAGAGTGATAATGCACGAAAGGTGATGCCGTGCCTTGATTTATTATTTATGCACGAAGGTTAATGCCGTGCCATGTTTTATTATTTATGCACGAAGGATCATGCCGTGCCCTGTTATTGAACCATGTACGAAGGATCATGCCGTACTATATGTGAGGATGAGAGTAAAAGCACGAAGGGTGATGCCGTGTACTTTAATTGCTTATTTGGTGAGGATGAGAGTAAAAGCACGAAGGGTGATGCCGTGAAACTGTTTGCTATTCCTTGACTTGATATTACTTGTGTTTCTATTTTACTTTGTTTTTCATTGTGAGCTTATTAACTGTTGTTAATTATTGAGTTCTTTGAGATATTCCTTATTGTGCTATTACTTGGTTATTTCTTGTTATTTTGTGGTATACATATATGTTGAACTGCACATGTTTATGTGGGTGTCTGGTCCTAGGCTTGTCAATACTTCGCCGGGATAGGCCAGGCACTTACCAGCACATGGGGTCGGTTGTGCTGATGCTACACTTTTGTGCGTTTTTGCACAGGTCCAGGTTACGATCAGGAGCAGCAGCAGTAAATCGATTGCGTGGAAGTTGATCACATTTGAGACCGAGGTAGCTTGCAGACGTCCGCAGGCCCGGCGTCTCTCTCTTTATTTATGTTACTAGTTGTAGTCTCTTTGTTCCGAGACAAACATAATTATGTTATATTTCTTTCAAACTTTTATGTGTAGTATTCAGTAGTAGTTCGTGAGTTGGTGACTCCACGTCTTGGGTAGAGGATTTCAGTATGATTTTCATCTTGTAATTAGTTATTTCTATTTTGATAAAGTATTCCGCATTTATTTAATTAAAATTGTGTTAAAAATGGGATAATATGAATACAGTGGCTTGCCTAGCTACCACGAGTAGGCTCCATCACGAACCCGATATTGGGGGAAAATCCGGGTCGTGACACCTCTCCACTCGACATGCATTGAAGGAAAACTCTTCGACCTCAACTGTCGAACCTGTCGGTCTAGAATAGCTATCATCTTCTCCTTATAAGACAGATCCTTGTCCAACTGAACAGTGCTGCAATCTAATACATGAGCTGGATAGCCGTGATACCTCCGAAGCATGGACACATGAAACACTTGATGCACAGCTGAGAAGCTAGGCCGCAAGGCAAGCCTATAAGCCACCTCTCCCATACAATCGAGAATCTCAAATGGACCAATGAACCTAGGGCTACGCTTGCCCTTCTTCCCAAATCTCATTACGCCCTTCATAGGTGACACTCAGAGCAAGACCCGCTCACCAACCATGAAAGCTACAACCCGAACCTTTCGATCTGCATAACTCCTTTGCCGCGATTGAGCCGAACGAAGCCTGTCCTGCATGATCATGACTTTATCCAAGGCTTCCTGAACTAAATCTGTACCCAATAACCAAGTCTCTTCCGGCTCAAACCATCCAAGTGGAGACCGACATCACCTACCATACAACACCTCATATGGAGCCATCTGGATGCTAGACTGGTAGTTGTTGTTGTAGGCGAACTCTATTAAAGGCAAAAACTGGTCACACGAGCCTCCAAAATCAATGACACAGGCTCAGAGCATGTCCTCCAAAATCTGAATAGTCCGCTCGGGCTGACTGTCCACCTGAGGATGAAAGGATGTGCTCAACTCAACCCGTGTGCCCAACTCTCGTTGAATTGCACCCCAGAAATGCGAGGTAAACTGTGTACCTCAGTCCGAAATGATAAACACCGGCACACCATGAAGGCGAACAATCTCCCGAATATAAATCTCAGCTAACCTCTCGGATGAATAATGTGAGAACGTGATTTTTTCCTCACACGAATTACTCCCAAAGAATTCAAAACAAAATAATTGTTCCTTTGTATGCAATTTTATGAGTTTTGTGCTATTGTTTGCATTTATGCGTACATGTTTATTTGTTTAATTAATAAAAAATACAAAAATATGTCACATCTGCATTTAGGATTCATTAAAAGTAATCTAGTTTATTTTACAAAAATAGAAAATTACAAAATATGTATTTTTACATTTTTTAGTGTTTAATATCAAAATTGTGTATTTTTTTTTATCTTGGTATTTGATTATGTGTGATAATTATTTAGAGTTAATTAGTATTTTAGGATAATTTGGTCAAGTATTAATTTAGGATTGTATTTTATTTTTAGAGAAAATTAAAGAAATGAAAAAATATAAAAATAGATTAGAAATAAATAAAGAAAGGAGGAGTCAAAATTGGGCCAGTTTTAACTAAATCCTTAAGCCCAATTGTTGAAACCCATAACAATTCACCCAATACCACACCCGACCCATCTTTCCGACCCGGACCAACCCTTAACCAAATAACCCTTTACCTCATTTTTTATTTTGATCTTCCCCAAACTCTAACCCTAAAGCCCCTGAAGCCGCCGACAACCCTTTAGCCAACGACCACCCTTCACCCATCAAGAGGCCCCCGTTTATCATCTTCTTCAACACTCGAAGAACTAGACGATCCCAGCCTGCCACCCATAGACTTTGCCTCTGTTCCCTCCTAAACCCACCGGAAAACACTCACACACAGTCCACACATACAACGCCAGCAACCCTAACGCCTTAAGACTCGCCGGAAAACGAGCACCAACATCGCTGGTTACAAACCATCAAACCGCCGTCCCTCGTCTCCACCATAGTCCGCCGGCAATCAGCTTCATCACGACTACGTATGCGACGCACCAGCCCTCTCCTCCACACCAGTAGCCACCAACAGCCTCTACTATCGACAAGACCACGCCCCGCCAAGCTCCACCTCGGTTCCACCGGAAATCCATAAATAACGGCAACCGCATTTCCTTCTGTCTAAGGCTTGTGTATTCACTTCTTCTCTAATCGAATTCGAACTCATTTAACTGGCTCGTTATTCATTGGCTTAACAGGTTTGTTTCCGTATCATTTTTTTTATTTCGAATTTGCTTCGAATGGATCAAATTTGACAATAGTTGTTTTATGTTTAACTTCCTTTTGATTCTAGCTTACGTTGTGTGTCGATTGCTTGTTCGTCGAATTATTCTGTTGAAATCTCTTAAATTTTAAAAGAGCATAAACTATTTGATATGTCATGTTGTTTGGAATCGTGTAATCTGATTTGCCTCGAGCATTGTTCGGTTAACAAAAGCTTATTTGAATGTTCGTTTTCTATGCATCAAGTGCCTCTAGCTGTTTATGGTGTTGAAGTATCTCTTGGGTTAACACTTTTCTCGAGTTGCAAGGGACGATTTGTTCGAACTTTAGGATTGTTTGAATAAATCTGATTTTGCGATGCGTATTCGAATGGTTTTTCTGTTTGGTTCTCTGATTGTTCATTTGTGAAGTATTATTTTTGATTTTGTTTCAATAATGGAACTTCTTGGTTCAGAAATTGATACCATTTGTTTCTATTGATTCTTTTTGGTGAATCTGTTGGATAGGTTTGATGGTTAAGAATTTGTGTTAGTTGTCTGTTTCAATTATTCACTAAAATATATGTGTTTAAGGAATTTTGACTAATGTTTTGGTAACTCTAGGGTTAAACTAACTTGTTGATTAAATTGAATGTGCCGGTTAATGTGATTGTTATTTGAAGGGGTCAAATTAGGTAGCCTAGCCTAATAATATAAATCTTAAGAAAAAGGGGCTGTTGGTTCACTAAAGGCTGCTATTAGGTAAGTGGAAACAAGAGTCACCTTTAGTTTAATATTAAAAATGTGCATTGCACATGGAAAGGTTAGTGGAATCTGCAGGGACAACATGGTTTCCACTGCATTATTTTTGAACTTTAGAGTTTCTTATATAAAACCTATGTTTAAACAAATGTTTGAGTGGAAAATCATAGGTTAAGTGGGCTGGACAACATTTTTAATAATTAAAAAAGGAGCTGCTTAGTTTGGATTATAAGGTTATAAATATAGACATAAACTTTCGTATAGAGGGGACAAATTTTAAGAGCTTTGAAGATACATACACTGATTTTCAAAGAGAGAAAAACAGAGAGTTTGGTTTTCTTCTACTACTAGAAATCAGAAAGAGTGAAGTGCTTTAGAGTTGTTCTTCTTTGAGTGTTTAAAAAACAAAAAATCAGAAAACAAAACACACTGTTTCATTGCATCTCTTGCTCGAGTCTGTTTGTTTGGTATCACTGTTGGTATTTCTGATTTAATTCCACTGGATTTCTAGACTGTTTGTTTTGTTGTGGTTTATTGTTGTACTGGCCGCTGGAAACTGGTTATATATTGCTGTGTTAACTGCTGTGGATTACTGTGCTATTGCCGCTACACTGTTGCTGACCTCCCTTCTTTCTTATTCCTCGTTGCATTCTTTCCAGGTACCTCTTCTGCTTTTCTTTGAAACTGGGAAGGATTATGTGAATCCGATCTGAAGAATAAATGACGAAGTTCTATTTGAATGGCTATTCGAGTTCCTGTCATCTCTGTTTAGTTTAAAGTGTCCAGTAGCCGTGTTCATTTAGAATTTGTATGGTTTGCCTAATTGAAATGCTAAAGTTAAGTTGTTTGAATTTTTTTTATTGAGTCTTAATATAAATCGATTATGGCCTATACTTGGGGTTTCATGGACTGTAAAAGGACTTGGACTGTTATTTGATAAGCTGTGGTTACATGAGTTTAATAGAATAATATATTTCTTATAAAATTTATAGCGGTTCCATATTGTATAAATTCATCAGTTAGATTGTTTAGAATATAATTAACTGTACATAAGGCAATTTTATCGTTTCGGACAACATCCTATTAGCAAAGCGCCATTTCCTCCCCGTTGTTTTTCATTCGAAGTCTTTTCATTTCCACCCCCTTTTCTCTCGTCTTGACTGCAAAAAAAAAAAAATTCTTAGAATCTGAAAAACAAGAAAGACCCTTTTGGTTCATTCTTCTTGTTCTCTTAATTCCTCTTTTCTTTCAGCCAAAAATCAATATCTTTTGTTCCTTTGATATATATGTTCCATATAACAGTCTTTGTTTCCAAGAATTTGAAGATTTAACTTTGTCCCCCCAAATTATTTACAAAGTTAGCATCTTTTTACTTATTTTGAGTAGTCTATTTTTGTTAAAACATGGGATTTTCAAAGAAGCAGCAAGTGGAAGGAAGTAAAGAAGAGAGCAAAAGGTGGGTAATTGCTGGAATTACAATTGTAGCAAGCCTTTGGGACCGCTTAAAATACGATTGTGGACGCGTATACGTTCGCGTAATATGACCATGATCCTAAATTAATTTGGAGTATGCGTTAGCGTAACTTCGACCAATCTTCCTTAATAATAAAATAAGTTATTTTTTTTAATTATTTTAATTCATCAAATCGCATATGGTCTTTGTATAAATTTCTTATGGGTTAAACTAATACTTTCTAGGATATACTTTAGGATTGTTTAAAATACGATTATGGTTGCGTATACGTTCGCGAAACATGATCACAAATCTAAAAATCAATTTGAAGTATGCGTTCGCGCAACTTTAATCAATCTCTCCTTAATACTAAAATGGGTTACGAGCTGTTAATTAATTTTAGTAGTTTGAGGTGTGCCATTCACTATTAAATCACATATGGCCTTTGTGTAATTTCGCAACCTAGTTGTAAAAAAGAATAATATTTTGTACAAAAATCCTTCAGGACCGTCTTAAAATATTATCTTAATTATGTATATGTTCGCGTAACATGATTACGATTTTTAAAAAATTGGAGTATGCGTTAGCATAAATTTGGCCAAACTATTTCTTAATAAATAAACAAAATGATATTAATTGTGGACACGTTTGCGTGGCATAATTTGACGCATCAAAAAGAATGAGTATACGTTTGTGTAATTCAATTCTTTAAATACAAGTAATTCAAGTAATTAAAAGCGGTAAAATGATAAATGCACATAGGTTTTAAAATCAGTAATTTAATATTTTTAATAAGCCAAGTATGATCAAAGCGACCGTGCTAGAACCACGAAACTCGAGAATGCCTAACACCTTCTCCCGGGTTAATAGAGTTCCTTATCCGGATTTTTGGTATGCAGACCATTAAATAGAGTAATTCTTTCCTCGATTCGGGATTCAACTAGTGACTTGGGACACCATAAATCTCCCAAGTAGCGTCTCTGAATTAATTAAATAAATTCCGTTTCGATTGTCTATTAATTGGAAAAACTCCACTTGCGCCCTCGCAGGATGCGGGCAGTGCCAAAAGGAGGTGTGACAGCTCCGGCGACTCTGCTGGGGACAATGCAAACCTAGAATCGCTGGTTCAAGGTTTAAGAATTCAAGCTTAGAATTATCGTTGTATTTGGCTTTATTTATTATTATCTGATTTTATTATATTGTCACGACCCAAACCCCGGTCGTGATGTCGCCCAACACAATGTTAGGCAAGCCCGACCGTATTATCTCTTAAAATAGCCAATTATTAATCAAATTAAACTTAAACAACAGGTGACCATATCAAATGATAAGCGTGATAGTAACATCATACGAAGTACGGTCCCAACATATCGTGGTGTCACAAGTCTGAGCCTCTACAAATGAGATCTACTACACAATCAAGTCTAACCAGAATGGAGACAACGGAATGATAAAAAGAAAGAGGTCAGGTACTGCGGAATTTGGCAGCTACCTCGAGGTCTCCACAGAATGGGAATAATAAAGCAGTTGCGATAGCTCAACTGCCCTCCTGAACCTGTATATCTGCACAAAAAGTGCAAGGGAGTGGGGTGAGTATATTTTAACTCAGTGAGTAACAATAATAAACAATAACTGAAAAATAAGCACTTCTGTACTATCACTAAACGGTTCTAAGGCAACCCCCACAGGTTAGTCATCACTATAATGAGTACTCTGATCACTAGTCCACATCTATCTCATCTAGGTCCCACACTGACCACATCCTCGCTCGTACCACTACGGTATACAACCATCTCAATATATGGAGACATCTACATATGTCTATAACATATAAATATTTCAGTATATATATGAATATGAATAAGTATAATGCTGCGGCATGCAGCCCGCTCTAATACATATACCGCTGCGGCGTGCGGCCCGCTCCATTTAACGTCGACGGCGCTCACTGGGGGTGTGTACAGACTTCGGAGGGGCTCTCTAGGCCCAAGCGCTATGATGCTGCGGCGTGCAGTCCGATCCACACATATATTACTGCGGCGTGCAGTCCGATCCATATATATATATATATATATATATATATATATATATATATATATATATATATATATATATATATACATTTATAGCTATACTGCCGCTCACTGAGAATGTGTGCAAACTCAGACTCCGAAGGGGCTCCTACAGCCCAGTACAAAACTCACTTCTCTCAATGTCCAGTAATTTACTTACATTGCTGCAGCATGCAACCCTATCTAATACTGTATACTGCTGCGGCGTGCAGCCCGATCCAATATATATACTGCTACGGCGTGCAGCCTGATCCAATATATATACTGCTGCGGCGTGCAGCCCGATCCAATATTTATATATATGTATATAATACCTCATAACGGGTCCTTGACCCTGTCTCAATTAGTATAGGATTGGCCTTTCAGGCCCACTCAGCTAAATCGGGGAACTTCCACCCTAAGTAATCTATCTCTCACAGTACATATCTAGTACTGACTCTTAATAGGCTATCCGGCTAGTTTTACGGCTGAGTGCAAGTTTCCAACACGGTATAAGGGTCACCTAGCTCTACGGGTCTCCTAATGCTCTACAGATCGGCACAAGGCCCCAAACATGGCTATTAGCCCAATTGCACAGTTATAATCTCATCAACAGCCCTAATACACAGTATTCTATAAGCCGGGAAGGACCAAGTCCAAGTCCCCAATCACAATGACACCACGCCCGTCACAAGACGCACATCTCAACTCTACATAGCACTGTAAAGTGCTAGTACGGGGTTTCAAACCCTCAGTACATTATTTACTACTACCACTCACCTCGAACCGGTAGAAGCTTCAATCCGCCTTGCGCTTACCTCGCAACTCAATCTTCTCGGGTGCCAAATCTGCTCAAAATCATAGAGAATGCATCAATATATGCTAATTTCACGTAATTCATTCGAAATAACCCAAATTATATCAAAACTCATAAGTTGTCAAAACCCGACTTTTGGCGCGCTTCTCGAAAAATTATAAAAGTTATATATTCGGAACCCCCGTCTCAATACGAGTCTAGGCATATCAAATTTACCAAAATCGGACTCCATTTGCCCACTCAAATCGGTGTTTTTCTTCAATTTAGGCCTAGGGCTCAAACCCACCTTTAATCTTCCATTTACAAAAATTTAACCAAAGATTTCATGTTAAAATGATGTAATTAAGCCACAAAACTTATATCCGATGAATCCCCGATGAATTCCCAGCAATTCCCGTGAGTTCCTCTCTCTAGAACTCAAAAATGGCGTTTTGGGGTATGAAACCCGCGACTGGTTCTGTTCTGTAATTAAACTCACTGCCAGACCCCATTACTCTACGCGTTCGCGTTACTGTTCACGCGTTCGCGATGAACAACCCAACTTCTTCTACGCGAACGCGAAGTAACCCACGCGTTCGCGGTGAACAACCAAAGATCCCTACGCGATCGCAACTCCAGCCCCGCGATCGCATTGCATCCGGACTTGACCTTACGCGATCGCGTGAACCCAAACGCGATCGCACAACATTCCGACATTGGCCTACGCGATCGCAGACATCACCACGCGATCGTGATACACCCAAACGCTGCCTTACGCGATCGCATTCAAAACTTCGCGATCGCAGAGAGCAAAAATTCTCTGCAATTATTGCAGCAGAACAACAGTGCCTTTTGGCACAAATTGGTCCGTTTGAACCCCCGAATTCATCCCAAGGCTCCCGGGACCCCAACGAAAACCACCAACATACTCCAAAACAAGATACGAACTTGTTCCAATCATAAAAACACCATCCTAAACATCAAAATCACCAATTATGCCCGGATTCAAGCCTAAGTTTCTTCAAAACTTCCAAAACTAACACTCGATCAAAAACCCGACCAAACGACGTCCGAATGACCTGAAATTTTGCAGGCACATCCAAAATCACACAGCAGAACTACTGCAACTGTCGGAATTCTGTTCTGACTCCCGGATCAAAATTTCACCTATCGATCGAATATCGCCGAAATTCAACTTTGGCCAATTCAAGCCTAAAACTACACCGGACCTCCAAATTCACTTCCGATCGCTCTCCTAGCTCGCAAATGACCTCCCGGAGCTGACCGAATCATACGAATTCGATTCCGAGCTTTCTAACTCACAAGTCAACGTCCAGTTGACTTTTCACAACCATCCCTTCTTCTAAGAGACTTTTTGTCTCATTTCCAACTAAACTCAACCTGAATTGACTCAAACTCGCCAAACATGCATATTGAAACATTAACAAGCATTTAACGGGGATAACAAGGTGAATACTCACATGATGACGGGCCGGGTCATCACATTCTCCCCAACTTAAGCAAACGCTCATCCTCGAGCGGACCCAGAGTTGTACTAGATTCAACACAATAGCTGAATGACTTCACCAAGCATATACTCGAGGTGATACCACTTCACCCTATCTTTCATAAGTACGATAACATAGAATAGCTGAATTTCCACAGTCTATCTGAACCATAAACCACATTGCACTTTCCGAAATCATGTACCAAATCTGAATCCCACATCTATACTCAGAGTACACACGATCCAACTGTAATAGCCAAACTCGCCACTCCGGGTGAGATCACGTGATGTATCAAACAATCCTATCACTCAAGACGATAGTCTCCAATCACAACAACTGGCCACAATAACCAAATACTAGCAGAAAGAACCTTTCTCATTAGATAGAGTCTTATTCCAACACCTTCATATCCTGCCCACGGCAACCGCACACGCGATATATCGAACCCATCTCTCAGGTCAACCATTCATGAATCCATTTCCCTTTTAATTGATACTATAACAGAATTCGAAGCCAAAACTCGATATTACCCTTCTAACCAACTGAAATCATACATGCTCGCACTCATTAATGACACAAATGATCATTTAGGTCATAACACACCTCACTGGTGATATGATGCTTCAACACCGGCCTAGGCCGCGACAAGCACAACACAAGCTCTAATAGGAAACGTCTGAACATAATCAAATAATGACAACTGACTCAAACAAAAGAGCTGTAATTCAATTCATCTGTACCATCATATCATAAAACCGAGATCCCGTCTCACATCATAGGAATAGAGTACATGACTCCTTCTCGAAAGGTCATAACATCACGTGGCCTTGCCACGACTCATGATTCTATCCCAACACTATTACTCACGAAGCACCTCAAGTCACCATGCTCAAAGCGGTCATTCACGCACAGATCTAGGTCTGGACCCAAGCAATCAATCACACCTGCGGTGATACAATTGATGTACGCTATCAAATCTTAAAAGGACACAACCGATGTGCTATTCCCCGAGCGATACCCAATACGGACTATTCCTTAGAATCTAGGAAGTATCGTATACAAGGTAACATATAGGAAGCTATATTTTCCACGTCACACTGTTGTGGCGCGCAACCCGTTCCAATAACATACCCGTGGCAGCGTGCCACCCGATCCTGATACCATACATGTGGCGGCGTTCCACCCGATCCACAAATACCTATAGCAAGGAAAATGCACATCGAGTCAAGTTTCTCAGTGCAACAAACATATATATATAGCCTCAAGCTCGGCCACATGAAACATATCCGACAAATTTCCTCAATACTGGAGTTGAATCAATGGTAGATACCTCTATACTGACATCCGCCACGAAGGCCCAACTGACAAAGCAATACCTACCAGTCGTCCGCTGGCCCTAGGGTACATCCACCCTGCTGGAGCATGATCTGATGCGCTCTGCCACACAGTTGTGACATTTCTCTGATATAGTCCATATCATATTAGTCTAGACAACCTGACTTATGACAACCAGCCTGCAATCATATATCATTATTCAAATTTGTCATATCAACTAACAAAATAGCCACTAGGGCTTCCGATTTCCGATAATCACAAAACGGTGCCGATACACGCGATATACAACCACTGCATAGGCGGATTACGAGAACTTCTAGTCTCCAACACATATGTAACACATGAATCGCTATACCTGGTTCCACACTCCACCGTACGAATACATAACGCACATCAAGCGCCCATTCGTTCCACGAAAGCCATTCAAAAATTTCACTATGCCATCAACGACTCAATTATTATAGTCGATCCCACAAGAGAATACCACCATGCCATTAGATATTATCGGTTTACATTACCTTGTCCCTTTTGGACCATATTCCCTGCCAAATTACTAGAATAGCAATACCATTTTCTTAAATCATCAGAAAGATCGATCTTAATTCACCTGCAGCTGTCCGCGCTACTCAATAATCTTTATTGACTTCCCAAATATTATGCACCGATCTCAAAATCTAGAATATACCATTATCAACTTTCCATAACACATCGTGTATACCATATCACACTAAGACAACATGGAAATTCATATCCCTTTCCTCCGCCTCAACATCGGCGCACTCCACTAGTCAAGGACTTTCGTGATCCCATATAGAAGAAACTCATTACACCTTCCACGCTTCGCCTACCGACAGGAATATACTCATCTTCAAACCATGATAAAACACATCACAAACTATTTCTTCCCATTCATTGCATAAGTTTAACTGCCAGGACCGAGTCCTTATACCTATATCAAGTTACACAACTGCCAACACTCAAGAGCTTTGCTGCAATGTCTCTGCAAGACTCATTACTTCAACCACATACTAGGAGTTATTCGTGCCCTTTTCATATTGTCCCAATTTACTAACAAGTTGTTCCATTTATCTAGTTTCCTTTCTGATTCATCTTTAATTGAATATTAGCCCTTACTATAGTACCATAATACATCAGCTCATGTTACCACACGAGACTCGTACATAAGACCACACCATCTAAGACTCACAGGCTGCTGAAAACTCCCTCAATGTTTCCCAGAGGTACCACAATCTACAACACTTACCTTGAAGAACTTCCTGCAAATTTGGAATTCGTTATCATTGCTCTCCAATATAGATTCATAGAATCTCATCATTCACATAACATAACGAAAGTCTCGATTTCTTCTAACAAAACCACGGTCTTTAGCCACATGCACAATCTTAAGACACCTGACTGTTGCAAGCGTAAATCTTGAACACCGCAAGGCTATCCTCGGGCGTCATTCACCCTCAACCAGTTATAATTCAACTGCCTTATTGAACAGAACCACTCGTGCCTTACTAGAACTCTGACACCGCAGAACATGATTATATTCAGATACAATTAGCTATCTTTCTTTTCTATACCACGAACATTCTTTGCCAACATAAGTTCGAACATCCTAGTATTTCTTCACATCTACGAAGCACCATAACCTTTATCAAAATTTCCCAACATACTTAGAGACAGGACCTACATAGCCCACAACAAGTGCAATCGGTTACTCAGTAACAACCTCCCCAACTTGGCTCGGAGCCATATATCAAAGCACTTTCAGCCACTCATAGCATTCTTACTCAAATGATGCCACAATGTTCTAGTTAGATTAGACTCGGGTCATTTACAAGCTTCGGGGGAGACTCGAATCATCAGAAATCTTAACTCTTTTGAAATTCTTGTATTTATTCACACCAAACATCTAAGCCCATTCTTTAGGTGACAAAAATCTTTTCTAAGTCCCAAATTTTTCCAAAATTTCGACAGAGTTTCCTTTGTAATTTGGCCTATCCACCTGCCAGAGAATCACCAAAACCATCCTAACAATACATCCGCAACTCGACAAAACATCACAATGCATATCAACAACATAAATCTCAATACTCATAGCACGACCAATTCAGTTTCCTTGAGTCTGAACTCATACTACCACACGTAGTGTACTTTACATTTCCGCTAAGAGGCATTGAACATACACACCACGCCCATAGCTAGGGCTACGTAACAGATCACAATAATTATTGAATACCTTGCAGCTCCCCCATTATCAAACTGCCGTTTCCACAATTAAGATCATTACCGTTCGTATGAATTTCATAATACCGGCTCGCAAAATTAGCACCTTGGTGCTCAAGCCATAGACAAGGATTTGGCCTCAAGTCCTCCAGACAGGACCAACATGAACTCATAGAGATTATATCTCATCCCTCGATTGGGGAATCATAAGCCATCAAGGCAAATTTATCACTAAGCACTCGAGTGCGCGCATCAATGTGCAGGAGGAATTTCAAGAATTACATTTCAAGCTGAATCAAACACGCACGATGAGAATTCCAAGAATTTGAAACTTTCCTAAAAGGTTTATAGCCTCCCGAGGATAAATACAAATGTCTCCATACCGATCCACGGCACTCTACTAAACCTGCTTATGACTCGTGAGAACTATGTAACCTAGGCTACGATACCAACTTGTCACGACCCAAACCCCGCTCCGGTCGTGATGGCATCTCTCGTGAAGACAAAGCCAGCCATACCATTTCAGAACACCACTTTTAAGAAGTTATTCAGTTCAATAACATGTTTTCATAACAAATCAAGAAGTGTAGTAATGAAATACAAGAACACAGTCCCAACCAAATCGTGGTGTCACAAGTCTGAGCCTCTACAAATGAGATCTACTACACAATCAAGTCTAACCAGAATGGAGACAACGAAATGATAAAAAGAAAGAGGTCAGGTACTGCGGACGTTGGCAGCTACCTCGAAGTCTCCACAAAATGGGGATAATAAAGCAGTTGCGATAGCTCAACTGCCCTCCTGAACTTGTATATCTGCACAAAAAGTGCAAGGGAGTGGGGTGAGTATATTTCAACTCAGTGAGTAACAATAATAAACAATAACTGAAAATAAGAACTCCTGTACTATCACTAAACAGTTCTAAGGCAACCCCCCACAGGTTAGTCATCACTATAATGAGTACTATGATCTCCAGTCCACATCTATCTCATCTAGGTCCCACACTGACCACATCCTCGCTCGTACCACTACGGTATACAGCCATCTCAATATATGGAGACATATACATCTGTCTATAACATATAAATATTTCAGTATGTATATATATATGTATAAGTATAATGCTGCGGCATGCAGCCCGCTCCAATACATATACCGCTGTAGCGTGTAGCCCACTCCATTTAACAGCAACGGTGCTCACTGCGGGTGTATACAGACTTCGGAGGGGCTCCCTAGGCCCAAGCGCTATGATGCTGCGGCGTGCGGTCCGATTCACACATATATTACTGCGGCGCATAGTCCGATCCAATATATATATATATATACATACAATTATATATATATATATATATATATATATATATATACATTTATAGCTATATTGTCGCTCACTGAGAATGTGTGCAAACTCAGACTCCGAAGGGGCTCCTACAGCCCAAGCGGAATAATACTGCGGCGTGCAGTCCGACCCAAATTTTATCAAAACCCACAAAGTTGTCAAAACCCGACTTTTGGTACGCTTCTCGAAAAATTATAAAAGTTACATATTCGGAACCCTCGTCTCAATACAAGTCTAGGCATATCAAATTTACCAAATTCGGACTCCATTTGCCCGCTCAAATAGTATAGGATTGGCCTTACAGGCCCACTCAGCTAAATCAGGGAATTCCAACCCTAAGTAGTCTATTTCTCACAGTACACATCTAGTACTGGCTCTTGGTAGGCTAATCAACTTGTTTTAATGGCTAAGTGTAAGTTTCCAACACGATATAAGGGTCACCTAGCTTTACAGGTTCCCTAATGCTCTAAAGATCGGCCCAAGGCCCCAAACATGGCTATTAGCCCAATTGCACGGTTATAATCTCATTATCAGGCATAATACACAGTATTCTGTTAGCCGAGAAGGACCAAGTCCGAACCCCCAATCACAATGTCACCTCGCCCATTACAAGACGCGTATCTCATCTCAACATAGCACTGTGAAGTACTAGTACGGGGTTTCCAACCCTCAGTACATTATTTACTACTACCACTCACCTCGAACTGGTAGAAGCTTCAATCCGCCTTGCGCTTGCCTCACAACTCAATCTCCTCGGGTGCCAAATCTGCTCAAAATCATAGAGAATGCATCAATATATGCTAATTTCACGTAATTCATTCGAAATAACCCAAATTATATCAAAACCCATAAGTTGTCAAAACCCGACTTTTGGTGCGCTTCTCGAAAAATTATAAAAGTTATATATTCGGAACCCTCGTCTCAATACGAGTCTAGGCATATCAAATTTACCAAAATCGGACTCCATTTGCCCACTCAAATTGGTGTTTTTCTTCAATTTAGGCCTAGGGCTCAAACCCACCTTTAATCTTCCATTTACAGAAATTTAACCAAAGATTTCATGTTAAAATGATGTAATTAAGCCACAAAACTTACCTCCGACAAATCCCCGATGAATTCCCAGCAATTCCCGTGAGTTTCTCTCTCCAGAACTCAAAAATGGCGTTTTGGGGTATGAAACCCGCAACTGGTTCTGTTCTGAACTTAAATCCACTGCCACACCAATTAACTCTACGCAATCGCAGCACTGGGCTCGCGATCGCAGCACTGGGCTCGCGATCGCGATGCACAAATCCCTGGGGCCTGATTTTTCTTCTACGCGATCGCAGTGTACAACCAAAGATCCCTACGCGATCGCAACTCCAGCCCCGCGATCGCATTGCATCCGGACTTGACCTTACGCGATCGCGTGAACCCAAACGCGATCGCACAACATTCCAACATTGGCCTACGCGATCGCAGACATCACCACGCGATCGCGATACACCCAAAAGCTGCCTTACGCGATCGCATTCAAAACTTCGCGATCGCGGAGAGCAAAAATTCTCTGCAATTATTGCAGCAGAATAGCAGTGCCTTTTGGCACAAATTGGTCCGTTTGGACCCCCGAATTCATCCCGAGGCCCCCGGGACCCCAACGAAAACCACCAACATACTCCAAAACAAGATACGAACTTGTTCCAATCATAAAAACACCATCCTAAACATCGAATCACCAATTACACACGGATTCAAGCCTAAGTTTCTTCAAAACTTCCGAAACTAACACTCGATCAAAAACCCGACCAAACGACGTCCGAATGACCTGAAATTTTGCAGGCACATCCAAAATCACACAACGGAACTACTGCAACTGTCGGAATTCCGTTCCGACTCCCGGATCAAAATTTCACCTATCGATCGGATATCGCCGAAATTCAACTTTGGCCAATTCAAGCCTAAAACTACACCGGACCTCCAAATTCACTTCCGATCGCTCTCCTAGCTCGCAAATGACCTCTCGGAGCTGACCGAATCATCAGAATTCGATTCCGAGCTTTCTAACTCACAAGTCAACGTCCAGTTGACTTTTCACAACTATCCCTTCTTCTAAGAGACTTTTTGTCTCATTTCCAACTAAACTCAATTCGAATTGACTCAAACTCGCCAAACATGCATATTGAAACATTAACAAGCATTTAACGGGGATAACAAGGTGATAACTCACATGATGACGGGCCGGGTCATCACATATATGATTGAGCTTAACTGTGCAAAATGATATTTTTATCGCTTTGATATTTTTTGAACTGTATATATATAAAATGTGCCGAAACCCTACTTCTTTCTTAGTCTTCTAAAAAATGGCGCATACGTTCGCGTAGCCCGCCTTTTGATAAATTATTCCAAATAGAGTGAGTGTTGGGCAAGTGACAAGGCCGGGCAGACTTTGGTGCTCCCGTTACGTCACCTCATCCTCAGCCCCAGTTGTCCACTCGGGTAAGCCAGGTCTAGAACAATAAATCCAGGTTTTAAACCTAGAATAACAAAGCCTCATGCCGGATCCCTAGTAGGAACATTTGTTTGCATCATGTTGCATTTGACTCAGGGGACTCAACACATGGGTTGGGCCCGTCTAGGACAGGCAACCTGAAATGAAAAGACCATCCTGTTGCATCCTATTTGTTTTATGCATTTATTTGCTTCAGACTTGCATGCTGACCGGGTTTTTAATATTGAGAAAAAAAGAGAGGAAAATTTGTTAGTTTCAATATAGTTTTTTTTTATTAAAAAGAAAAGAAAACGTTTTTTAAAATTTAAAAAAAAGGGTGATTATTTCTTAAAATAAAATAAAAAAGGTTTAGTTTTTTAATAAAATAAAAAATAGTCTATTTTATTTACAAATGTAGCTTATTTTTATTTAACCGAACTACGATGGTTTGATTCTCACCGTATGTGAGATACGTAGGCAACCCTCATCGGGTCCAACCTCACCTTTTGCAAAAATAGCCAGAAAAAAAGAACAAAAATGTCAAAAATTTTAATTCTTGTCATAAATAAGTTGGGTGGTGCCGCGTTTGTCGAATATAGCCGATTGTTCCCAAAAGGGACACCAGAAGGCTAACTTTGCACGAACGACCACATTTGGTCATAATTTTTAGAGTTTTTGGGCGATTGACCCACACAGCCTTAAAATCTTCATCTCCGAAGCACTGAAAGGCCGTGTTTGCAAAACCAGGTCTTTTCTTTTAATTATATTTTTTTTTAAAAAAGCGTCAGTTTATTTGCGAATGTTGTTTGGATTTTTGGTCAGAATAAGCCAAGCCAGCTTCGGTGGTATTTTAAACCGTTCTTGCCGAGATAGCCTTAGAGTATCTTTCAGTTGTCGAAAGGATATTTTCGTAGAAGAACAGATAAGTTTGTGAAGTGTCATAAAATAATCTTTCCCGGCCTCAAAATTTATGTGAAATTGAGAAGGGGCCACGTTTAACCATTTGGTTGAAATTGGCAAACACGGAAGGAGTCTGTCAGTCTGCTCTTTTTAATTTGTATTTCTTTTGATTAGAACATGTGGTGTTTGATTTTTGAGTCTATACTGGAGGGTTTCTAGAAAAGAAAGAAAAAGAAATAATGGAGGATTTCAGAAATACTTGAAAGAGGTACAAATAAAATATGTCGGGATGATGCATGCAATCAGAGCAAACACATGTAGAAATGGTTGAACTGCTTAGGAACACTGCATACCAACGTGCAAGTACAATATATGTTAAATTCTAACGCTAACCAAGTTTGTTGTTTTCCTAGAAGATTTCAAACAGTTAGTTTGTTAGGACGTTCTGGCAGATTACCATTACCACACGAGATCCAAAGGGCCCATTCTGAAAAGCATGTCTGGTTCGGACAAAAGCATCGAAAAGGAAAAAACGGAAATGCAAACGATGAAGGAAGAAGTAGACATGTTAATGCGATAGATAGCAGAAATGCACATAGCCTTTGCTAGAGGGCAACCATTACCGATGATTCCCAATGCTCCTACTCTCCCACCGGCTCAAAATCCGGAACATCCCCCCCTGGTCCGTCGACAAACTTCCCAAGTCACCACTACTACCAGGGATGAAATCCCTATGAACCCCAAGTTCCACTACCCAATCAAAACCCTCCCCCACCAAATGTTCCCGTTTTCGTGGCACCCCCACCAGCCACGCTACAAAGATCTGCCAATGAGCCGATGTTTCAGGCTCACGAATAGCAACACTTCCCACCTGAGCCGACATTCAAAGCACATGAGCCACGTGCTTATAATCCCCACTTTAAGCTCCCGGTAGAAACTGAGAGGCCGACTAAGAGTTTGGAGCAGGATGAAATGCTTCGTAAAGTGAGAAGCCTGGGGCAGTCCTTTAGGAATATGCATGGGTTGGGCGGCCAAGTCAGTGTGGCCTACAAAGATCTGTGTCCTTTCCCCGATGTTCAACTGCCGGCGGGATTCAAAATGTCGATGTTTGATCTATATGAGGGGCATGGTGATCCAATGGCGCATCTGCGAGGTTTTTGTAGCAAGATGAGAGGGGCAGGTGGGAAAGATGAGCTGCTGATAGCCTATTTTGGTCAGAGTTTAAGTGGGTCTGCACTGGAATGGTATACAAGGTAGGATCCAAGCAGGTGGTACACATGGGATGATCTGGCACAAGCTTTCGCTGGACACTTCCAGTACAACCTTGAGATAGTCCCAGGCTATCTCACATTACTAAAGCTTGAGAAGAAACCCGGGGAGAGCTTCCGGGAATTTGGATTCCGATGGAGAGAACATGCAGCAAGCGTTGATCCTCCAATGAGAGAGGGGGAAATGGTGGACTACTTTCTGCAAACTCTGGAGCCAACTTACTTTGGTCACCTGGTGACATCGGTTGGCAAATGTTTCAACGAAGTGGTAAAAATGGGCGGTAGGATAGAAGAGGAACTTAAGTCCAATAAGATCCTGAGCTATTCCGCGATAAAAGCAACAACTCAGGCTATTCAGAGCGGCACGGGGGTTGCACTCGGGAAGAAGAGAAGAGAAGAAGTTGCAACGGTAGAGGAAGGTACTTGGTCCAGATCGAAAGGTCCTTCCCCTCACAACCAAGCAAGACCCTACCACCTAAATCACCCAAATCACCCTCCGCAGAATACACATCCACCTCCACGAAACACATATCCACCACCAAGGGCTTACAAGAACCCTCCAGGATCAGGTTTCCACGGGAATCACATTTCCAGAAATGAAAAGATACAGAGAACATTCACTCAGTTGGGAGAAACCTATACTGCTTTGTTCCACAAATTAAGGCAGTTAGGTTTGTTGAATCCTGTTGAGACAAGATTGCCAAATCCCCTACCCCAAAATATGGATCGATCGGTAAGCTGTGAGTATTGTTCAGGGGCTCCTGGACATGATACTGAGATGTGTTAGAAGTTGAAACATGTAGTGCAAAATTTTATCGACACCAACAAGATCGAGGTTCAGACACTAGAGGCACCCAACATCAATCAAAATCTGTTGCCAGCTTACCATTAGACCCA